>CM053586.1:186943990-187036419 GCA_028646515.1 Pseudochirops corinnae | reverse complement strand
TGATTGCTAGATAAGTGACTGATTAATTTAACCTATGATTGCCCCATGAGTGGAAGACTATTATATTTTGAGACGACTGAATGACTGAGTAAGGAGGCAAACCTCCTTAGGGATACCAGAAGATTGTTCTTTTGTTCTAAATACTGTGACCACTTTGGTGAAGACTATGTGGCCATTTTAATGATAAGCTGTTGTGAGCACTATATTATGATTTTCTGTGATAAGATGTAATGTTATGTATATTGTACCTTGATTTGTTATGAACGTTTGCCTTGATTTGTTATAGAATAAATAATAATGGACCTCTGGAATGCAAAGGCCCCCTCCAGATATTTTGATACTCACAAAGTTGTGAAGGCTCCTCTCTCTTTAACAAATACAACAGATGCACTTTTATTAGTGTAATCAGTGTAATCAGAACCTGAAAAGCTGTTCACAGTAGCATTCTTTTGGGAAGCTGCTCATGCATGGCATTACAAATGGGAATGGGAATTTGAAAATCTTCCCTGCTTTAAAAATATTCCCTACCCCTTAATAGGTTGAATATAATCACATGGAGTCTGTGGTGGGAGGAGCTTGCTGAAGGGTGGAGCAGAGCCCACAAGAAGCTGGGAGTCAGAGCAACTAGACGGTAGGAGAGAGAGGACGCACTCAAAGAGACAGCTAGGCTTGTGAGTGTTGGTTTGTTGGAAGGCTATCAGATGGTGTGGCTTTTTGCTGAGTTGTGGTATATTAACTTCTGTGTTGCTATGATGGATTTGGTTTTTTGGTGTTGGGATTTGGTTTTCTGGTGTCTGAATAAATGTTTTGCTTCTATCTTCTATATGAAGAGTCTGTCATATTTTGTGATTGAGAACTATGCCAGCATGTTGTGAATATTATCATAACTGTGAATATTGTGTTGCCACTACATACTCCCTACTTCCTGCCAGAGAGGAGATGGATTTAAAATGCAAAATAAGATATATTTTTGAACATGGTCAATGTGGTGATTAATTTTACTTAACTATGCATACCTTCTATAAGGTTTTTCTTTTTTTTTTATTCAGTGTGAGTTCAGCGTTTTTGTTCCAATGGGAATTTAGGGCAAAGGAAGTGAAAGAAAGAGAAAATGAATGCTTTCTAATTGGAAAAAACAATGAAATTAAAATTTAAAAATAATGTGAGCTCCTTGAAGGTAGGAACTGTTTTTGCCTGTTTTCATATCTCCAGTGCTTAACACAGTGCCTGGCACATAGCAGCACTTAAGAAATGCTTTTTAATCAATTGATTGATTGAGTAGTTTATTGATTCATGTATCCCTAACTGCTGAACGGACACCTAACAGTATTTGGCAAGCATTGCCAAAAACACCGCCAGAAGCATGGAAGCCAGATCTTTGCCATTTTCCCTGCCTAGTTCCATGAGGCTATTCCAATACAATACTTCAAGCTATCATCACTTATAAGCCAGGCCCAATTCACTTGGTGACCATCTAACCCTGGGTCAGAAAACCACAGATTGGGCAGAAGACCAAATCTGGTTCCTTCTGTCTTTTTTTCTCCTTCATAATGGTAGGTTGATTTGGTCCTCAGCCTTGCCATAGTTTGCCAACCTCTGATCTAACAGTTAACACGGAAGGCATATTCAGCGAAGATACAGCATTGATTCAGTAGAAAACAGCTTCCCTACCCTTTTGCTGGCCATGCTGATGGACTGGTTGGTCAAACTTAAGGAGGGAACCACTCCTGTCTTCTCATAGTCTGGCTTTTCTACTTAGACTGACCAGGAAGCCACATTAACAACCTAAATCTTACTCCCCTGTGTCAATTAATTCTAAAATACAGCTTCAATACCCTTTAAGGAAAAAGCTAGCCTGGCCTACATGGCAGATATTGCTCCCACCACAGCCTGCCAAAGATTGTTGGAATCAGTCATTTCAGATATTTCAAGTGAAGAAGACTGTGTACTGTAACTCAATGATCAATCCAAATCAGGAGAGAGTATACAAACCATAGAAAAAGTACTGATTTTTCTGCCCAGAACTTCAGTCATAGGGACTTTCATTGTACAAACACAACCATATGTAGTCATATTGTCAGTCTACCTGGGCCTTTCACAAGTATAGATTTGGGAATGCAGGTCTACAATTCTAATAAGGACTCCAAAAAGCCAATAGAGCAAATTTCTTAAATAAATGACTGGACTGACCGTGTTACGGGGAGAATTGGGGAAATCACTGTACGTAGAACCTGAAGACAATGGCTATCTTTACTTATGTAATATGTGCTTTGAATGTTATTAGATTTTGATGGATGCATCATATTATTGTCACGAGTTTTGAATGTTTTGTTGTCTTTAAGTTCATGTTCGATTACTTTTGTGCTAGTATTGTACATACATCGTAGTTATATTAGCCTATTTCCTATGCATAGACTTGATGCTTGTTTGCTTGCACATTTACAGCTTTTTATATCTATGTATACACATATATATGTTTTGTTATTCTGCAGGCTCTTCATGCTTTTCCTTGGTGTTGCTGTCACACATAGTTGTATTCTTTGGATACTGACAAATTGCTGTGACGTGCACATAATATATCCTACATGTAATTTAAACCTGTACTCATTAAAACAGCCTGTCCAATGATGCTTTACACTGTGCTATATGTGTTACATGTCTCTTTGCTATTACATCTCTTTTCTATGAATGGCACTCTGAGGTCATTACCTGAGATGTTGAGTCAATCATCTTTGTACTGTTAAGTAATGGTGCTTATTCTGATGGTGTGCTGTATAATTCCACATTAGGGTCCCTGTAGTTGGTTTTGCAAGGCACTGCAGAATTTCTAACCCCAGAGAGGAAGGAAAAGTGACGAGCAAAATATTGTGGGAGGCAAAAGGTCAGATGGGGTTTCTTTGGCACAACAGTGCAGGTGACAAGGAAAGGGGAAGATTGAGAACCAGTTACTCTGGCTGTGAACTTGATAGAAGGAGAGGGGCAAGAGCAAGAGGATAGAAGGTAGCTGTTTCCTGTCTGCCTAGAAACATGATGGAAATCCCATACCCCCATATCCTGCTCCAAAATGGCAATCACTGAAACATGTTTAGTTTTTTTCCTTCTTTCTTTACAATTGTATCAGGTCTCTGTATCAGCCAAGTATTCTCAAAAAAAAAATGGTTTTTGAAAATGGTGGGATTGAGGGTAGGATGGTGGTATCCAAGGGAAGGACACAGAGACAGAGGGGGGGGGAGTAGAGAAAGAGTGCAAGCACTTCTTTTTCCAAATCACAGGAGTGCCCAGTTGATGGCTTGTCAAGAACCAAAGCAATTTTATTGTTAATTTGCATGACGCTCTCCCCATTCCCCCCCAAAAAAAACAGAAGAAAAAGCCACGGGAATCTGGACCTTACAGATTAGCCTGGACAAAAAAAATGAAAGTCTCCATAGGAGAAAGGAGACTAGGTAAACAAGAGGAACTTCTCCCATTGTTCTCCCCTGGGCAGGTTAAAGCGTCTTATTCTGGAGACCAGAAGAGAGCCATGCAGGTAGTGGCCTGTGGAGATGAGAGAAGGCTCAGACCCGGGGTATGCAGGCATATGTCTGGGGCGGAGGCAACACTGCACTCCCTAGAGCTAACCCACGGTGGAAAGCCTCAAAAGCCCAGGAGGGCAGGGCAGGCTGAGGGGAACAAGACTCTCCAGGCAATACCATGGTTCCAGACAGTCCATGCAGAGACACAGAGACAGGAGATGGAGAGTTGGATGCAATTAAGGACAAGTTGAGGACAGGACAGGAGGACAGGAGGACAGGAGGACAGGAGGTGCAGATCATTTATTGAGCCTTTACGACATGCCAGGGACTGTGCTAAGTGTTTTCCAAGTATTATCTCACTTGGGTTGTCCAGTATATCTGGAGCATAGAGAGCATGGAAGGGAGTGAACTATAAGGAACTAAAATGGTGGAAAGGTGCCAAATTATGAAAAGCTTTAATGCCAGACAGAAAACACTATATTTGATCCTAGTGGTAATAGGAAGCCTTGGAGCTATTTAAATTGGGGGCAAAGGAATGAGATGGGAAGACCTATGGTTTATAGAAATCACTTTGGCCACTGAGTGGAGAAAGCATTGGGGTGAAAAGAGAGATGTGGAAGGGAAATCAATTAGAAGCCTCTTGCAAAAGTCCAGGTGAGAGGCAATGAAGGCCTGAACCAGGAGGAGGCAGTTGTGTGAGTTGAGAAAAGAAGACATGCACAAAAAATAGTGTAAAGGCAGAGACAAGATTTGACAACTCATTGAATATTTTGGGTGTGTGTGAAGTGTTTAGGATGCTGATGTTGCAGGCCTGGGTAAGTGGGGTAACTGGGCAACCTTGGGCCCTAAAAAGGAAATTTGAAAGAGGGAAGGGGGGAGCAGATAACAAGTTCATATTGCGTTTGAGACACCTATGGGACATCTAGTTTGAGATATCTAAAAGGCGGTTAGTATGCTCAAAGGGCAAGCAAACTGTGCATACCCTTTGATCCAGCAATACCACTACTAGGTCTATAACCCAGAGAGATCATAAAAAAGGGAAAAGGACCTATTCATGCAGAAATATTTATAGCAGTCCTTTTCATGGTGGTGAAATATTACTCCAGTTGGGAAATGGCTGAATAAGTTGTGGTATATGAATGTAATGGAATACTATTATGCAATAAGAAATGATGAGCAGGTAGATTTCAGAAGAACCTGGGAAGACTTATATGAACTGATGCAAAGTGAAATGAGCAGAACCAGGAAAATATTGTACATAGTATCAGCAACATTGTGTGATGATCAACTATGAATGACTTAGCTCTTTTCAGCAAACAGTGATCCAAGACAAGCACAAATGAGTCATGATGGAAAACACTATCCACAACCAGATAAAGGACTGATGGACTCAGAATGTAGATCGAAGTATACTTTTTTTTAACTACTTTATGTTTTTTGCATTTTTTTCCTTTTGATGTTTCTTCTCTCATAACTGTGACTAATATGGAAATACGTTTTACATAATTGCACATACATAACCTATATCAAATTCCTACCATTTTAGGAAGAGGGGAGAGAAGGGAGGGAGAAAAATTTGGAACTCAAAATCTTGTAAAAAGGAATGCTAAAAATTGTCATGACATATAATTGGAGAAAAAGAACATACTATTAAAAAATAAAATAAAAGGCAGTTGGTGCTGTGGGATTGTGGCTCAGGAGGAAAACTAAGGCTGAACAAATAGATCCTAGAATCCTCCAGAAGAAGGAGTGAGGGGATGCAGTGGATTGAGCACTGGGCAGGTCAGGAAGACCTGAGTTCCAATCCAGCCTCAATCACAGTAACTGTGTATCCCTGGGCAAGTCACTTAACCTTTGTCTGCTTCAGTTTCCTCAAATGTAAAATAGGGATAATAATAGCACCTATCAGAGTTGTTGTGAGGATCAAAGAAGATTATATTTGTAAAGTGCTTGGCACTAACTAAAGATACTAAAGAGACTCAGTCCTACCCTGTGGGGGATTTTGTATAAAATCATAAGCAAGCTCAGAACTCGGGAAGTCTGGCCAACCTAGAGGAGAAAGAAGTTAATAACCAAGCCTGTGAGAGGTAAGAACTTAGGGTTGGGGATGGGGATGGGGTGAGATGTGGAGGAAACTGAGTCTCTTTAGCCAATCCCAATATATTTCTATTACAGCTAGATAGTAATGCAGATGGGAGTTCTGGTTCTGGAATTGGGAAGACCTGAATTCTAAGCCAGCCTCAGATACTTACTAGTTGTGTGGTAGCTCACTTAAACTGTCTGCCTCAGTTTCCCCATCTGTAAAATAGGGATAAGAATAGAATCTGCCGCCCAGGACCATTAAGATAAAATAACACCCGTAATTTGCTTTTGTAAACCTTAATGCATTACCTAAATAATAGCTCTTATCCTATGTCATACATCATACATATGCTAAGAAGCATTTCTGCTCCTAAACCTCATCAACTAGGTTGTTCACACTTAGAATATTACAATAGATTGATTCATAAACAAAATAGAGGTGTTCTCACCCATTCTGTCAGTGGGATGCTGTGATCTATGATTGATCAATTGATTGATTTGACAACTTTCCCGCCCCCAACATTCGAACCCTTACAATAGGATCAAGTAAGGATTTTTTTTTTTTAAGATTGGGAATACATGGACATGTTTGTAGGCAGGAAGAGCATAAAAATGTAACAGAGAAAGTGGAACAATCATCTCTGGGATCAAGGGTGAATAAAGAGGAGGAGGGCACCAGAGTAAAAGACAAAATAGTGGAGGAAGATTCCTGAATGATTTCAGAGATGGGAAAGGGAAAAAGGGGAGTTTTCAAGCAAATAATGCTCAGTGTTTCTAGTGAAGTTCTGCAGCTCAGAGGATTGCAGAAAGGGTCGTCATGGGAGGCTTGAGGAATTATGAGAAAGTTTTAAACAGTTCTTATAGAAAATAGGATAACAACTTGGTTAAAAAGTAGAATGATTGCCATGCTGCAAGTGAAGACCCAGTTGGTATCAGAGAACATAAATTTGTAGTAGACTCAGTCAGTTTTGATTTTGTGATTTTCTGCAAATCAGTTCAGCAATATATAAGGAGGAACAAAGGAGAAAGATGGTGGGAATAATCCAGGGCTGGGGTTCATCAATATGGGATCGATTTGTTATAGGACAAGGAATAGGAGGGATTTGAGAATAGAGAGTAGTACAGAGCTAAATAGGTTCACTTGGGATTGAGTCAGAGGAGACAAAGTATGAAAACAGTGCTGGGGTAAAGGTCTGGGGTGAAAATGAGGGATGGAGGTCCAAATGAGGATGAAGCGTAGGCGTTGTGAGGCGTGGGGAAAGGTGGAATGAAAAAAAAGATTTTGATCAAATAATTTCTGGGTTTATAAACATGTTAAGTGGAACTGTTGTGGGTGATGGAAACTTGAAGCATATGACCACCTCTAGATATAACTGAGGTGGAATGGAAGGAGTTCATGAGAATTGAGTAAACTGAAGAACTGGGAAATTAGGATATTTGAGTATATTTGAGTATATATAGGTGTCAGTATATAGGGTATCAACATATATTTTGAAGGACAGCTGGGTGTCGCAGTAGACAGAGTGCTGGGTCTACAGTCAAGAAGACTCCTCCTCCTGAGCTCAAATCTGGCCTCAGACACTTACTAGCTATGTGACCCTGGGCAAATCACTTAACACTGTTTGTCTCAGTTTCTTCATCCTATAAAATGAACTGGAGAATGACATGGCAAAGCGCTCCAGTACCTTTGCCAAGAAAACCCCAAGACAGTGGGGTTACAAAGAGTTGGACACAACTGGGAAAAAATGACTGAACCACAACATAGAAGTTGAAGTCCCCTAGTATGAAAGCATGAGATTGGAAAGCCTATGAGCCAGGCACTGAAATCATGGAGAAAGAAGGAAAATATTTTAGGGGCCAAAAGATTGGGTGATAAATTTGGAGAGATGAACCTTAAAGGAGGAGAAGTTGTTGAGCAAACAGGTAGAGAGAGAATCTGGAAGTGGTCATTTGGGGCAAGAAATATTCTGACTTCCTTGCTGGAATCAATGAATTAGAGGCTGTGAGAGAAAGTGTAGCTAGCACAAGAGATAATGTGTTACAGTTTCTGAATGAAACTGTAACAAGACAGCAAACATAATGGAAAAGAAATGGATTAGGAGTCAGGTGACTTGGGTTTAAAATTCAGTCACGAACTTGCTGTGCAACCTCAGAAAATTCATTACCTTCTCTGAGTTTCAGTTCCTAAATCTGAAAGATGAGAGGGCTGATCTATAAGGGCCTAAAAACCCAAACATTTTATGATTTTACATCTAGTTTGCTTTTATGGGGCTTCAGGCCATTGTCTGAGAAACCTACAATTGACTGCTTCCTCTTATCTCCCACATTTATCCTAGCATTGGGATTCTCCACCCTCTAGTTCCTTCCCTCTCCATCCCCCTTTCCCCCAATCACACACAGAAAAGAAGTTTGGGGAGTTCACTTTAATTCCTGTTTGACTTCCAAACATTAACTCTATAATCTTTCAAGGAGGCTCTAGTGAGCTAGAAAGATTCTGAGGAAACTTGATACTGTTGGATTACTTAAAGCACAATCACTTCTAAGGGTGATTCTAGAAGATTTCAGGAATTCTGGATTATTTCCCTCAATTTCTGGGCTGCTCCAAGGAGATTCCCAGATGGAAACGGCATGTCTGTTCCTGCAGGACTCCTAAGTAGCCTTTTTGGATACCATCTCACAAACCCAGCGATAGGGGCGCTGACAGACGTCATCATTCCATCCCCCATCAGAGTGTAAGTGGACACAGTCCTCACCTCCTCCTAGCCCATGCCCATACCAGTTGTCTGGCTGGGATGGCCTCCAATTCCTAAAGGAGACAGAAATAACCCCAGGTTCCCCAGAATTTTAAGACCCATCAATCCCTGAGAGGTCCCCAGCCAAGGGTAACCCAACTCCAAAGGAGACAAGGGTAGATGTTACCCTGTTGTTACAGAGGACAGGAAAAGACTATTTGAGGAAGAAATTGCTGAGAAAGAGGGAGCAGAGGGAATTCGTCCCTGAGGGAGATGGAGACTGGAAGTCTAAGGGTTAGGCACTCAAATCTGATGGAGTAATCTATAGGGCCGGGATGGAGCTGAGTCTATAGGAAGACTTAGACACACAGAACTGAATGGGACATCAGAATTATCTAATCCAACCCTTTCATTTCAGAAGAAGAATGAGGAGACACTTACTTAATGTTAGAGTCATAGCTTGTCCCATCCACCCATCTCCAGGTGCCTTCTAAGTCAGTGAGGCCTATCCAGGCAAACGCAGGGGAAGTGTGATGACTAACAAAGTTCTGGGTTGGAGGTAGTGGAGGTGAGGTTAGGAGGTTAAGGCAATAAACATTTGTCGAGGTCCATCCCCTCCCTGGTGCCTAGATGTCTTCTTCACCTAAATGACATTGTATTTATTTATCTGTATCGTATCCACAACCCACCCACCCCCCCCCCCAAAAAAAATAAAAGCTCGTTGAGAGCAAGGGCTATTTCATTCTTTGTATTCCCATCACACAGTATTATGCCTGGCACATAATAGGTGCTCAATAAATGCCTGGAGAATGGAATAATTGAAGTGAATCTGGGAATATGGGACACCCTAGCCCTCACCTGTTCATTCCAAGAGTTTATGACAACCAGGTGTGAATTCTCTATCTGACAATATTTCTCAGCCTCAGTCCAGGATTTCCCATTGTGAGAAAACCAGTAGCAGCTCTCCTCAAACTCCAACCAGCCGAGAGGGCAACACATCTTGTCTCTGGTACCTGAGCAAAAGAGAAAAGCAGAGGACAGGGGCAGGGAGCCCAGCCAAGGCAGGGAACATGTGGAAGGGGAGAATTGTCTAGAGTACACACAGGGTCAAAGGACATTAAAGTCTTCCCTCTCCTTACCATTGCTTTGGAGCATTATCACCTGACAATGCAGGGTTCGAAAATCTGCTGAAATGCGTTGCTCATGGAAGAGGAAATTAGAGAGATCTAGAATGTGTAAGAGAGGCAGATGGGAAATGAGTGAATTTGTAGTACTATTTTCTGTCTCTGGGATAGCTAGAAACTAATGATTTCCACCCCCAATAAGGACTCCAATATTTGAGCAGAGTGGCTCTCCTCCTCCCTTTGTTCTGCCATCCTGCCCAGCCCGACATCTTTCTCTAACCTTCTTCCCTGTCCTTTTGATGCTTCTGTAGCTTAGCCTCTAGAGATTTCACCTTTTCGCTCATACTTCGCCCTGTTGGAGACAAAAGTTCAGGGTCCTAGGACATGGGACCCACATCCTGCCCTGGGGACTGCAACCAACAACCCATCCTTACCCTGGGTATTTAATGCTTGGATCTCTGATGCCATCTTCTCTGAGAAATTGGTGAAAGTTTCTTTAAGTGTCTGTAGATCTCCCTGAAGCTGAGTATCTGTTAAGAAGGCGATGTTTAGGAATGAAGAGGTGAAGTAGATGTCCAGTGCCCCCCTTCTCTACTTTTCCTCTACCTCTTTCCCTTTTGTGCTATCCCATCCACCCCATCCCCACCATCTACTTTAGTTGCTATACTCTTGCTCTCCTGGGCTGTTCCAAGCTTCCTTCTGCATCCTGCTTCCTTCAAGTCTCTCTACCTATTCCCAGCCATTTCCATGTCCTTTCCCCATCACTCACTTTTAGATCCCAACACAGAGATGATCACTATCAATAGGAAGCTGAGTCCCAGGGAGAGCAGGAGGAGGCGGTTAAAAGGGCAGAGACGCTGGAGGATGGGCTGGGGTGAAGGGGACCCTAAAATGGGAGAGGATAGGTTAGTGAGGAAGTCAGTTCAAGGAACATGAAAGTGGTGGGGGAATGGGAGGTCCTGTGGGGCATAAAAGCAATAATATGGAAGAACCTGGATTGGGAACCAAAGTGAGGAAAACAAAGTGGGTTTTAGAAGAAGGAGTCAGAGGAGGTAGGTAGTGCTGTGGGTCAACTCAGAATCATCTCTTTCTAATTCTTCCTCCTTCAGTCTCATAAGGTGATAAATCTACTGAATTGGATTGAACTGAAGTAGAAATTGCTGTTTCCATAGCCTAAAATTCTATAAGGGATGTCAGCCCAGGAAGAAAGGAATATGTCACTTAAAACACCCTTCTTTTCACTATCCCACCCTACTATTTTCACACTGACATCAGCTCTCCTCTCTGAGGTACATTCACTACCCAGCTTAGCTTTTGAGAGAGGAAGCAAGTCCACCCCTTTTCTCTTGTCCTGTTTTCTAGAAAAAAAAATACATGAACTATTTCAGGGGGGATGTCTTTTAAAGAATTTTAATAGTAAATACTACAGGGATAAAAATAACTAAGGAAGAAATCCTCAAGTTTATGAAAGCCTCCTATTTTCATTTGACCCTTCATGCAAATATCTTAGAATTAGGTCTTGTTCTTTCTTAGGTTCCTCTCTCTTACCTAGCTCACCCCTTTTCCTTCAGATTATACACTCTACCTTAAGCCTATCTGGGATGGAGATTAGATCGGCTGTACATTTCTTGCAGAGGCATGTTTGGTCTGGCTATTAGTATGTCTCAGACTGTTCTAGAAGGTGGGTACCCAGCTCTTAGCTATGGGTCTATGCTAGGCAATTCCTTTTCTATGCTTGCTCATTCCTTCTATATGAATCCTTCTCCTGGTCTTCTGATATACAATAAATTTATAATCTGCTCTCTTGTCATGGACTTTCAGAAGTCTTCTCCTGGCTTTCTATTTCAGAAAGGATTTTATCTCCAAAGATTTCCTTCCTTAGTCTTCAGCCTTCCCAGCTTCCCAAACTCTAGCAGTTACCTACAGTACCCACTTATATTTAGTTTTCAGTGGTCTTGGTTCCTGGAAGCTTCTTCTCCCTCTCCTTTTCTCTTCTTCTTCCTCTTCCTCTCACTCTGTTCTCCCTCTCCCTCTCTGCCTTTCAACCTTGACCCATCTTCTCTGTTAGTTGATTGCCTGAAGCAAATCCTTTAGCCAGATGGCAGTAACTGGCTCTGCCCTTGATGAAACTGCATCTTCCCCAAGTCTTAAACTGTCTGCTGAAGTAGGCATGAAAGGAAATCTTTGGAGGAAGTTTCTACTCCAAATCAAAGTTTGTGATAGCAAAGGAAAGTCAAATCAAATCTGACATGCATCTAAGATTTGGCGAGAGCAAATTTCAGAGTTCAGAGAAATGACATGTAGGAATTGAACTGAATGGAGTATAGGTATGATTCCATGACCTAAAATTCTACAGAGGAAGTTAGCGACAGAGAAATAGGAAACTTTCAGGAACGGAATTCTGAAGATACACACAAAAAGCTATTCTGATAAGAAAAGGGAGAGTTGTCTAAAGAGATCAATGGAGATGCACAGGGGAATCATCAATGAAAAGCACATGCAGAAAGAAAACAGAAAGGACAGTAGAGAACCATGTAAGTAGTTAGGAGCATCAAAGCTCAGAATGATCTATAGTTGGCCAAAAAAGATTATAGAAAACAGAAAAGGGGAAATGTTGGGAAAATGAAATAGACTAGGAATAGAAACTATAATAGAGAATGGTAAAGGAATAAGGAACAGAAGCAGGACTCATGGTAGTTAGAATGATCATAGTTAATGCAAAGAAGCAGGATCTGAATTAGATTCTGAGTCCACTTACAACATTCTACTTTTCTAACATTGAAAAACGACCGCTGTTCCAGGCGGATGGAGCAAAGACAAAAAAAGAGGAGAAGCAGAGCTGCTCATCTCTTACTTTGCTTCTTTTTTATCTTCCCAGAGGAATTGGCCTGGAAAGGACAGAATGAAAATGGCTACCTATGAAAGAGCCCCAAACCACCATAAATGGAAAAATAGTAAGAAAGCACCTAGCTGGCCTTTACTGAATCCAAGTTGTCTTGGATTGACACACAACATCTCAGGGTCCTGTAAGAACTGGAAGTTCTGATTGTGGAGCTACTGTCAGTGATCTTTAACACAGTATGAGAATAGAAGAGGCACCATGGGACTGGAGGATGAGTGTTGTCGTGATTTTCATAAGTAGAAAGAGTGAAACATATAAAAACTTTGGGTCAATGAGCTTACATCGATTCCTGGCAAAAGTCTAGGATGGATTAGTGAAAGGATGGATTTAGTGAAAAGGAAGCAATGGTCACAAAGAGCTTGTGTGACTTCTTCAAGAACAAGTCAAGACTTAGCACATTCCCTTTGTTGACAGTGTCACTAGACTAGTAAATCATGGGAACAATGTAGATAGAATTAACCTAGGTTTCAATGGAGCATTTGACATTTCTCATTCTATTCTTATGATCACTATAGAAGATATGGGCTAAACCACAGTACAGTTTAGCAGGGGAGGGGAATCTGTGGCCTCAAGAACACATGAGGCCCTTTAAGTCCTCAAGTGCAGCCCTTTCTCCCTTTGGGGGAACTTCAGTCTGTGAAGTTTGGATTCGGTTAGAGGGCTGCACTTTGAGGACCTAGAGGGACACATGTGGCCTTGAGGCCCCAGGTTCTGCACCCCTGTTGGATTCATAATTTGCTGAATGGCTAGACCCAAAGAAGAATCAGTAATGGTTCACTGTCAACTTGAAAGAGTCAGGCAAAAATAATAAATATGGGAGTGTCCCAGGAACTTGTGTTTGCCTAGTGTTATTTGTCACTGGTTACTAATGAGTTGGATAAATACATAATGGCACGCTTTCACATGATGACAGGTTCAGCCTTTTGCTATCTGTGTAACTTCTTTGGGATTCAGTTTCCTCCTCTGGTGGGGGGGGATGTTGGACTAGATGACCTCTAATGTACTTTCAAGCGCTAATGTTAAAGAAGGATAATTAACATATTGGATGAGAGAATTAGGATTAAAAAAAAGAATTCAACAGGTTAGAACTTTGGGCCAAATCCAGTAAGACGAAATAGAAATTTTACAGGAGTGATCTGGACAGGCCTGTGCAGGGTTACCTCCATGTATCCTCCGTAAGATGAGCCACCATAGGTGGCACCCATCTGAAGTTTTATACTTGGATTCAGAAAATCAGCTTCACAGATACAAGATGAGAAAGACATGGATAGCTGACAATTCAATTTGAGAATTTTAGCAGACTGATAGCTTCATATGGGTCAACACTGTGATCTTAGGTTGCCTGAAGAAAGGATGGCACCTCTCTATTCTACTACCCTTGTCAGGTCACATCTAGAGTACCAAGTGACAGATTTTAAGAACAATATTGATACACTGGAGAGTGCCTGGAGAAAGGCAACCAGGATGGTAAAGAGCCTCAAGTTCATGCCACATAAGGATAAACTGAAAGAGATGCTTAGCCTTGAGAAGAAATATTTTTTGGAGAGGGGGGACATTAAAGCTGTGTTAAAAAAGCTGAAGGGCTATCATGTGGAAAATTAATAGCATTTACATAGCCTTTAAAGTTTTACAAAGTACTTTATGTGGCATCTCATTTGATCCTTAACAACCCTGGGAGATAGCTGCCATTATTATCCCTACTTTACAAATGAGGAAACTGAGAAACAGAGAGTAATTTGCCCACAGAAATACAGCTAAGAAGTGTCTGGAGCTGGATTGAAACTCAGGTTCTATGCTTTATCTGCTGTGATAACTGGCTGTCCTTCCTTGTTCTTAGATTTGTTCTTCTTGGCCTCAGGGGGCAGGGTTAGGAGACAGGTAGAAGCTGCAAACAGGAGGGCTTGTACTTGAAGCTAGGAAAAACTTCCTAACCAGTTAGAGCTGTCTATACAAAAGTGGAATGGGCTACCTCAGGACACAGACAACTACCCCTCTCTAGAGGTTTTCAAGTAGTCTGGATGGTCATTTGTGTAGAATCATAGAATCTTGTTGGGGTATTGGACAAATGGGGCTTTGTCCCAGGTGCTATAATCTAGTGGCACGCTTGGACCTTTAAAACAGACACTTGAATGGCAAGAATGATTAATAACCAGATTATTCACACCTCTGACCAAAGTTCTAGTAGGCCCTTTCCTGACCTTACCTCACCCTGCTCCCTGCTGCCCACCTGAGACCTCTCTAGCAACTGTTTTGCATTGCCCCAAATATCTCCAATGTTGCCCTCCCCCAACTGAATTGAGGCTCTTCCATGCCACTTGCTCCAGGAGCAAAAATTGCTGCAACAGCTCTGGGTTGGAATATGCGGCCCCTGGAGCCCCATTCCAGATTCAGATAGTGTGATTCTGATCTCTGGAGGTCAACGTGGCTCAGAGGCATTAGGGTTAGATTTCTTCTTTTTGAGGTAATGTGGGTTAAGTAACCTGCCCAGTCACACAGCTAGTGTCTGGGGCTGAATTTGAACTCGGATTCTCCTGACTCCAGGACAAGGGCTCTACCCACTGTGCCACCTAGCTACCCCTTGGCTTGTTTCATAATGCCTTCTTCCCCTGGTCATGCTGCTACCAACATGCAGTCTTATTTTTTTTCTCATTCTAACACTGGACTGATGGACTTCTCTGGCATCTAACTCAGTGCAGAGCTCAAATGAAAGATACCCTGAGCCAATGAACGTTGGACACCTGGCCCTGGTCCTGGTCCAACTGTGTTCCAATCACTTCTCTGCTCTCAGATTGCTTCGTCATGGCTGCTTTCCCTCCCTAAGACAGTAGTTTACTAGTATCTGGATTCACAATTAGGAAAATTCCTCAAATTTTTTTTAAATAAAAAAATAAGGGGTCTGGTACTATAAACCTTCACACCTGGGAATACTGGGAGACAGAGACTTTGACAAAGTGATGATAGATTCAGGACTAGAAGAGACTTCAGGGTAGTCTAACACTCTCATTTAACAAAGGAAACTGAAATCTAGAAAGATGAATTGACTTGCCCACTCATATTGGCTCTAAGTGGTAGGGTCAGGATTTGAATGATTTCTCTCCCTTGCAAGTGCTGTAGGAATGCCAGGGCTGGAAAAGGCTTCAGAGATCTTCTTGGCCAACCCCCTCATTTTACAATTGAAGAAGCTGAAGCCCAGGAGGTTAAATGATTTTGCCTAAGCTCAAACAGAAGAGGCAAAGCTCAGATTGAAGCCAATTCTCTGAATCCAAATCTAGCTTGCTTTTCATGCTATGCAGCCTGGGAGTTACTGAGAATGAGAACCTTCTCTCTCTCATCACAAGACCTCAGATCTGAAAGGGACCTCTGGTACAACAATCTAATTTAAAAGGTGAGAAAACCGAGAGCCAAAGAGAGTAAGTGAACTGGCCTAGCTGGAAACAGGGCTGAGACAAGATCAGTTTCTCTGACCCAGGACTCTTGCCCCTGCACCAAGTCCTTCACGCGGGGGAGATGAAGGATCCAGTGAAAGGCACGAGAAAGGGACAAATGGTTCCTTCCCAAGAGGCGACTCAGCCACATCCTCTTCTTGTGTCGATAGAACTTTGCCACCAGTACAGATAGGGGGTATATGTGTGTTGGACATGAATTTCTCCTCGGCAAAAAATTTTACAGTGGGAGCATGTATGATCTTAATAAAAAAGTAGATGCTTAATTGAAAGTGAGAGACACAAGAACAGAGACATAGAATGAGGCAAAGACATGTAAAGACAAAAACAGATGAACAGAAGAGTGAGCAAGGGACATTTTGGGGTGACTCTATTTTTAGGTCTCCTTGTTCCCCTCCTTCCTCCTCCCACAACCCTGTTGTTACCTTTACTGAACTGATGGCCATTGTCTTCACTCTCCAGGTGCTGAAGGTCTTGATAATCCTTTGCCATGTTTGTCCCCCAATCTGGATTCCACTGGGGTGAGGGGCAGAGGGAGGACTCAGCCGTCTCCACTCCCCAAATCCATTACCCATGCGTGATTCTGCCCAGGCCACCTCTTCCTGAACCCTAGGATAATTTTCCCACACCTCCCCAGTATTGTAACCTTACCAGATTTGGGGTCTTTGGCACCTGGGCCCCTTGGGGGCAAGCCCCCAGTACCAGGGAGTGGACTAGGGGGTTAGTGGAAACAGCAGTCTATGTGAAGAGAGTAGAAGTAGGGGGAGGATATCCCTTAGGGGCAGAGTCCTAAAGAATGCAGTGTTCCACTGTCCCTCCCTCAGCATCCCTGGCTCCATGGACTTTGGATGATAAACAGAAACAGGAATCGAACTGGATTGGAGTAAAAGGGGTGGGACACAGTCCCACTTAATCTATCTCCAAACACCTATCTATGAAGAGGGGCCTCCTTATCCCTTCTCCCTAGAAGTAGGGACAAAGTTTTGTACCTGAAGGCCAGAATTACAATTTGTTCCAGACCATTAGTGTGACTGGGAATGGATGTTAAGGAGGTTGGCTTAGGATGAAAGCTTTCCATGAGCCTTGAGGAGAAAAGGCCATTTCTCCTTTTCTCCTGATTTCGAATTTCCCGGAACTGGTTTCTCTAAATGTCCCTAATTAGTTCATAGGAGCTGCCTGCCTCAGGGTTGTCTTCTCCTTGAGAATTCAAGACATTAAGTGTCCCCATCTTTCACCTGCCTCTTCACACCCCAGAAGGCTTAATGTCAACCCTAGGTCACCAGAAACCCCAGTCAATGAAAGAGGTAATTAGAAAGCATCCCTCTCTTTACCAAAGATTTTTTAGACATGAGAGTAAGCCCTATTTGTAGCCTGGTTGAGGTGCCAGATGAAACAGGGTCTGGGGTACATTGAAAAACAAACTAAAAAGGGCCTAAACATGGCATTTTATATTTCTTCCTCTCACTATGACACAAAGAAATGGGAGAATTGGAGGTGGAGATTAAAAGAGTAAGCATAAAGTTAAATGGAGAACTCCAATGGAAGTAGGCTTCCCAGAGAGATTTGCATGTATGCCTCCATTAGGTATTGGATTAGAGTTCTCAGAACCAGATGTTCACTGTAAGACCCAGATATCAGGATCCCTGAGAAAAGAAGGTACCATGGGAAGCAGGATGACCTGCCTTTAGTATCCCAAGTGGGGAGAAAGGCCTTGGCTCCTACAGGATTTGAGGACAGGAGGGACAAGAGATAGGAATAAGGTGACAACTCTTTTAGCTGACCTTAAGTGTGCCATTCGGCTAGAGATACCTCCTCCATATTGGCTCCTTCATATGAAAGTTAACCTTAGTAACCCTAGTCAAATGATCTGCTCTGATTTTAGCAATTCTGGCCACCCCAAGATGCACTGCCAGAGACATCTTGCAGAGATCATATCACTAATCTCACAGCATGCTTAGGGCTTGAGTGGTTTGGAGAAAGAACCAGACAGACTGGCTCCTACCCTCCAGAAGCTCACACTCTTCTGGTTGGACACTCCAACCTCATTAGTTCAGGGTCCCATCTCCAAAAGTTCTCTGCCCACTTCTGGACACTTTAATACCAATTCATCTTTCTCATATCCATCCGTCATCAAGTTCATCTCCTATTTCTATCAGTGTTCCAACCCCTTTCCAATGGTAAAACAGTCTTAATTAAATCTAAGTATTTCCAGTCCCACCCTATTTACCTCCCTTTTCCCCCCTCTACTCCCAAATAATCAGGCCACAAGCATTTTCAAGTATCTGTCTCTTCCTTTCGCTCTCTCAAAAAAAAAATAAATTGCAGAAGGCGGCAGCATATCTAATCTCCCCCAGCTCCCCAAGACCCACCCCCCCTTTCCCCTCTCCCCACCCCTCCCATATTCCCAACTCCCCAGTCCCTGTCCCTCCCCCTTCCCCAAAAAATCCCAGAAAAAAAGCCACAGTTAGACCTTCCACTCATGCAAACCAGCAAGAAAAAGGGGGAAATTCATGGGGAAGGTGGGGGGGGGGGGGGAATCTGTGCGACTGCCCCCAACACCTTTCCCAAAAAAATAAACCACCTTTGAGAAGAAAAAAATGGAGAACAGAAAAATGAAATTTGAGAGAAATCAAGGGGATGTGAGAAGTGGGGATGTTGGTGAGCTCAAGCTTCTCCCTCAGCTGAGAAGGCAGAGCCTAGTGGCCCCTCTGGCCCCAAGCCTGGGTTGCTCCAGCAAGTGCTAGTCCCCTTGTATTCTGGAATGTGAAGGGGGAGAAAAAGCAGGAAGGGATAGCTGAGGTGTCCCAGGTCCTGGGGGTGTGGGGGGGGGTGGTGGTAAGGGGAGAGGGACTTTTAGGAGAGAGGTTCCTGGATCAGGAATCCAAGTATCCAGCTCCCCTAGCTTCTCTGTGCTCCTGGGACCCAGGCATCCAGGTCAGGGGGGTGGGGCACATGCAGAGAAGTCCCCCCCATCTGGGTTGGATCAGAAAGGAAATAAATAAGAGAAGGACTTGGACAGGTGAGTCTAGGCTGAGGGGCCTTGGAGGGCAGGTGAGTCCAGGCTGAAGTGGTAGACAAGGGATCAGAGTCTCTCTCGGGCTGGGACCCAAATATATGGCCCTGATAGCTCCTCAATGATACGTTTTACTTTGTGGTATATCTCCTCAAAGGTTTCACCCTCCACAATGGCTGTAAGGGTGAAAAGAAAGGAAAGAGATAAGGACTGTTGTCGGTTTCTCAGTGTCTCCAGCTCTCCCCCAGAAATTCCCAATCTCTTTCTTCCCATTCCCCCACATACCTGAAAAGCACTCTGTGAATTCCTGCTCCAGTTTGGTGGCTCTGTCAAAGGCTTTGCGGGCCTGATCCTCTGTTATCCGTTTATTAATTTCTCTAAGGAAAGAAGATGGGTGAGACAAATGAGACAGTATGGTCCCCAGACCTCTCTTATTCCATTCCCTCTCAATGCCAAGAGCATACACCAGTGGGTAAGAAGCTGAGGTGCTTTCAGAATGTGTTTAGGGGAAAGAGGGACAGCTGTGAACAAAAGCTACATTCTCAGCAGCCCCTGGAGCCAGGGCCCCTACGTCTAAGGAATGCCCTCCAAAAACCCCAACCAAACAAAAACCCCTCCAAAACCTCATCTCTCTGGTGTCAGTCCCCACTGTGAGAGTTATAATGGAAGCACTTGGGTCCAGGCTCCCCTAACCTGAAGTTGTCACCAGAAGTCATCATCTCAACTCCCTCCATTTAAAAAAAACACTTATTCTGGACCTATGATTTCATCAGTATGGGGAACTCCCAGTATGGAAATTCCCTTGACTGGAGCAGATCAACAATTTAACTGTAACTTGTAGCTTCAGAGAGTTGCCTGGGGCAAGAGAAGGTCAAGTGACTTGCTCTGGGTTATACAATCTGTATGTGTGCCCAGGCCTTCATGACTCCAAGGTCCACCTGCTATCTATTGTGCCAGAAACTTCTCTGACTCCCTCTATAGGTTAACAAGCATACCAAGGGTAACAAGGGGGCTACACAGGGACTACAGTTCTAAGCTCCTAACAGCATCTGGGGCCCTGCTCTCCCATTCTTAAGGTTATCCTTCAGGCTGCTAGAATGGAGGTCCAGGAGGGCCAAAAAAGGGGCATTTCATGGAACTGAGTAACAACACTGATCCTCAGAAAAAGCTCCTGGAAACTTGACAGCAACTTGAATCATCCTGCCACTACTCAGTATGTGTTTGTATGGGGGGATGTTGTGGTAGGAGCCAGACAGCACAAGGAATGAGGTGCTGGTGATGAGGCCCAGATCCACACACCCCTCCCCCATCCCATCCCCTGGAGGCTCGGACAGTACTCACAGGATGTTCTCCAGGGATCGAGGTCTGATGAAGATGGCAATAGGGTGCAGGTGGGCCGCCTGCAGCCGCCGCACGGCATTGGCCGAGACGTCAAGGATACAGTGCTTTCCCTGGGGGGTGGTAGGGGAGGGGGGATGACAGGTGGGGACAGAGAGAGTGGGACAGGAGAAGACAGAAGCACCCAAGTACAGAAGGGGAGAGAGCATGGAAAGAGAAGAAAGACAAGTGGATAAAGAGAAAGTTTGGAGGAGTAAAGACAAAGAAAAAACAGAAAGAGGAGATAGAGGACAGATAGTGATAGATTAAATTACAGTGAATAAAGAGAGGAAAGGGAAAGGAGTACAGATAAAACAAGGAAGAGGAGAAAGAAATCAAGACAGAGGGAACAGAGGGAGAAGAATGGAGAAAGGAGACAGAATGACAAAGAGAAAGTGGGAAGGACAGACAGACAGGGCCACAGTGCAAGAGGGTGGGAGGAAGATGAGGGAACAGAAATGGGAGGAAGGAGATAGACGGATGGATAGAACAGGTATGCAGGCAAAGTGAAGGGGAAGGAGACAAAGACAAGGGAGAATGGACAGAGGACAGACAGATGGAGAACCAAGAAGAGACAGACGGCAAAGGAGGGAGGCAGATGGGGAGAGGAGGAGCAGAGAGAGGGAGGAGGAATGGGAACAGGAGGGCAGATGGGGGAGGGAGGAACCATTGACAGGTACCCACACAACGCCAAAAGGAGAGAGAGAAGGCAAAGGTAACAGAGAGAGGAAGTAAAAGAAGGGGTATGGGTTATACAAACACACAGAAGCAAAGAGGCAACACCCCAAAATCATAGAGAAGGAGAAAGGCCAGCCAGTCAGAGAGAATGAGGGCAGATGTAGGAGAGAGTTAGGTTGCAAAGCCAGGAATGGGAGGAAACAAAGCAGAGACCAACCAGATGGAGAAAGGAAATAGGGCACAAAGAAAGGAGAAGAGGTAAGGGGGAGACATAGAAAGAAAAGCAGCAAAAACATACCAAGGGAATTAGGGGACATCAGGAGATGAGGGAGCACAGGAGGTGGGGGGTGGGATCAGACAGAGGAGCAGGGTAAGGAGTAAAGACCCAGCAGGGGAAAGAGACAGAAAGAGAAAAGTTAGAGCAAGAGAGCTAGAGGAAGGCAATGGGCTGGGGGAGGTGTGAGGGGAAAAGGGACACTTCCGGAGCCCAGGCCCCAGGGAGGTACCTGTTCAGCCACCTCTCGTACAGACTGTACACTGGTCCCATAGAGGTGGCTGTTGTATTGGCCGGCCTCAATGAACTTGTGAGCCTGGATGTCCTTCTCCATTTTCTCTCTCGATGACACAAAGTGGTAATCCCGACCATCCACCTCATACTCCCGCTTTGGCCGCGTTGTATCTGCCAGGAAGGCCCCCACCCCAACCTGAAATCTAGTCATCATCCCTCCCACTGCATGGCCCTCCTTCACGGAACTTAAGAATCCAAACCCTCTGTGGCCTAATTGTTCAGCCAGCTCTTCTGAAGTGGGGTGACAGTAGGAAGGGTAGGGGACTGGGAGATTCGTATAATTCCCAGCACTTCTTGGGGCAACTAACTCACTGGCTTCAGAATGCTGATACCATTCAAGGGTTTGGGAGAATCCCCCACCTTCCTGGTCCCTAGCTACAGGTCATTATGGACTATATAATTCCCAACAGTCTTTAAAGGATTAAGTGGCAGACTAGCTCATTTGGAAAGGAAAGCTTTGAAGGTTATACCATACTGCCTCCCCACTTCCAACACCCCAACCCAGTCACTCACGGGGAACACAGGATCCAAATTTGTCAGGGAACTCAGAGAGGAGGTCGTCATTGGCCCTGTCCTTGGTTGGACCAAGAATGATAATGGGGCGAGCATAGTGCACTGAGGAAGGAGACAGTGGAGTCAGAGTTAAAAGGGATCTTAGGGTAGGGGAAGGGGACAGAATCAGGACAATAGGTGAAAAGAAAAGTTGTTGGTACGGGAAGCTGAAGAGAGGACAAAGGAAGAGCATCAGAGAAGACTGTGTATGGGAAAGAAGACAGGCAGGGATGGAGCTTCACCTTCCATCTGTGTCACTGTCTCATAGCTCAGCACTGTGTCTTCTCGACCTAAAAAAGGTAGGTAAGTCTGTGATACACCTTCATCCCAACTCTTTGCCACCCCCACTCCCACCCCCATTACAACCCCTGACCTCATTTAAGCCTGTCCTTTGAGACATATACACCCACCTTGAGATCCTGAGCTAGAACCCCAGTCCTAAGGAAAAAATGGGAGAGAGGTCACTTGGTTCCTCCCCCTTAGCTCCTCCACTCCCCAAAGGTTTTATTTCCTTAAACTTACCACTTCTCACAGGCTCAGCATTTCCTACCCTTTCTCCAAACTCACCTTGGCCTTTAATCTTGACCATTCCCGGCGCTCAACCCTAATGGGACATAATTCAAGTTAAGGGAATATATAAGTATTTTAAGACCTCCCTTTAAATAACTCCCCAGACCTCTGACCTCCAGAAGTAGAAAACTGTTCCCTTTTCCCTAGGTTTCCAATTTCCAAAAATCCTGGGGAGACTCTGAATAGACTGAAAATGGGCCCTTCTGGCCCCTACCCTCTTGACCCCTATTCAGGCCCCTAAATACTGCAACATCCAGCAATCCCTGAGGCCCATGCTTTTCTGGATGAAAAGCTGCCTGCCTTTAAGATTTATGGATGTCATGGTCCCACAAAGGAGCTTAGAAAAATCCAACTTTGAACAGTTCAAAGGTTATGACCTCCTTCACTAATAAGCCACACATTCTGTACTCTCTTCTGTTAAATAGTTATCTGTCTCACGGGGTAAGCTGCATTCTCAGAGGGCCTCCACTCACCTCCGTTTACTAGGGATGAAGCCGATGTCATCCGCCTCACCATCTGGCTGGACACGCCGTGCCTGCCACCACTCTTCATCACCAGCATCAATCACATGCAATACATCCCCAAAACGGAAACTAAGGGCCTGGCTCAGGAAGCCACAGTCCTTGGTTTTGTCATAATCAAACAGGGCCCTGTTTGGGTTTGGAGAAGGTTGGAAGAGAGGTCATGGTCACGGTCTCACCACACACCTACCAACCCTACACCCTGAAAAATCAGCACAGAGTCTAGCATGAGACAGGTAAATCACCAGATTGGGAGAATGAGGCCAACAACAGCAATGATAAGAACAACAATAGCTAACGCTTACATTAGTGTTTAAAGGCTTACAAAGCTCTTTACACATACTATCTCATTTGATTCTCAGATAAGTCCTATGAAGCCCTTTAAAGTTATTATCATCCCCATTTTACAGATGAGGAAGTTGAGCCTGAAAAGTAGATTTGCCTGATGAGTAAACAGCTAAGGCAGGATCTGAACTCAGCTTTTCCCAAATCAGAGTCTGGCATGCTATCCACTATGCCACCTAGCTTCCACCCAACCTGAGAATGTTCAGACAGGCAGGTGAATAATCATAAGGAGGCTGGGGGTGGTTACAAGAAGCAATGATAATATGAGGGACTAGAAGGAGTGTTGGGGTGGGATAACAAGGGCAATGTGAGAGAGTGGTAAGATGAGGAAGACCCAGGAGGGTTCCTGAGGAAGTGACAGGGATGTGGGGAGCAGGAAGATTATTCAGGGGAATGAGAGAGAGTGAAGGGATGGGCAAATAAATTACAGAAGAAGAAAGGATGAGCAACTAGAAAGAGAAAATGGAGCCTGGGCTATGATCTGGTATCAGAACACAGGCGACTGGGACAGGAAGGTAGATGGAGAGGCTATACTGAGGAATGGAAAGAGGCTTGCATGAAGGAGGGATTGAAAGCTGCATGATCTTAGGCAAGTCACACCATCTTTTGGAGTCTCGGTTTCTTCATCTACCAAATAGGGATATTAACTTCTCTCCTACTGAGCTCACAGGATCGTTGTGAGAACTCAATGAAAACTGCAAAACATTGTACAAATGTGGAGAAGACAGAGCAGCCTTGCATGGCAGAAGGAGAAGCCAGACCATCTCGGCTATTCCGGCTCTGATGCTTCCCTGCCTAGGGGTGAGCTCACCAGGCATTTGGTGTCTCTGGTCAGAAGGTTTCCTTTCCCTGGAATGCCACCCTTGAAAGCTCAGCCCTTAAGGGATTATCATTGCATGGAGATGGAGGTATGAGGAATTGTGAAGACAGAGGGATAAGAAAATGGCTAGGACATGGGAAGCAATGATATGAGGTTACAGCGGATAAAAAGGGATAGAGAGAGAAAAACACAGATGAAGGAAAGGGACAGAAAATAACCTGATATAAAAGCCTCGTTTGGGGTTACTCCGAAGAGAGGCAGTCCCAGAACCCAGGCTGCTGTTCATCAGCTGTTCCCGCAAATCATGGATCTTGGCCTCAAATCGACTGTACTCTGAGAAAAAAAAGAGAATCCTCTCCATCACAAACTGGTGTCCCTACGGCCCCATCCAAAGAAAGTCACCCACATATACACCTCCAAATCCACTCCAGCTCTTGTTTTCTGTTTCCTTCATTGGCAGCTATGACCTGAGTCACCTCCTTATCTCTGCCTCACTCCTGCACAACTACCTTCTGGTTTGTACTGAGCGATAATAGTGACAGTCTGGCCAGCATTCTTCAGTGCAATAGCAGCTTGTTCATGGGTAGCATTTCGAAGATCCACACCATTGACCTTAAGAGAGAGAGGGATTGGATAGAGGTTACTCAGCTCTAACTAGGTCGTACTGCCAGAAAGATCCCTATGGACTTCAGAGTTTGGCCTGAGGGATAGGGCTGGATTTCTAGGCTCTATTACCAGGGAGCTCTGGTGTCAAATTGAGATGGAAGGTAGAGTCTTATGTATCTGCTACAGAGTCTGTAAGGATGATTAGGTTACAGGATTCATGGGTTCCCAAAGTACTTCCTTTTTAACAACCAGGGCTTGGGGCCAGGAGCTTCATGGGATGGGGGAGCTGATGCCCTCACCGAGAGAATTTGGTCCCCCTTGCGTAGCTCTCCACTGAGGTCGGCTGGACCCCCGGCAAGAATGAAGGAGATGAAGATGCCTTCGCCATCTTCACCCCCGACAATGTTGAACCCTAAGCCTGTGGAGCCCCGATGGATCACAATCCGGCGTGGCTCCCTGTGGGGATGGAGGGTACAGGGATCACTAACACATAACCTAGTCATCTCCTAGGACTTCTCAATCTTCAGTGCCCATCCGAATTCCCTCCTCCTCTAAGGACTCAGGATTCTGGCCCCAAGACCCTTCCTCTTTTCTTCCCATCCCCCAACTTCAGTTTCACTCAGGGTTCCAGGTATCTGGTCTTTCCCCACCTAGGAATATCCTCCTCTCCCAGCAGCTCTTTGGCCACTGGGGAGTAGCGACGGGGGGAGGTGGGTGTCATGGCTGGTGGATAATCAGTGCCCAGGTAGCTACTGTGGCTGATCTCATTGTCCAAGTGCTGGGAATAGGCTGGGGAGAGACATAGAAGTGAGGCCTGGCAGTGGTTCAGGGAAGGGAACCCCCCCCAACCTACCTCACCACCCTGAGGAGCCTCCTGGTATTTAGACTATAGATTTTGAGGGGGAGTTTTACAAGCTGTGTTATCAAGGGGCTTGGAGAGGAAGAGCTTCTCATAAAAGATGATGTCAAGAGAATTGAAAAGGATGCATTCACAGGCAGTCACGTTGGGCTGCTTCCCAGGGAATGATGTCAGGGTCTGCAAGATTCTTACAGGTAAAAGCAGGTATATTAGGGATTTTCACAGAGAGAGAGAGAGAGAGAGAGAGAGAGAGCGCAGAGATTTGGGAAGGGGGAGAGTGTGATGCTGGGCTATGGAGGGGACTCTCATTAGGGGTGATGTCAGGGTTGGGGAGGGGCTCTCACAAGTGGTAATGTCAGGTGGGGCATAGCTATCACTCAGATAGGTGTTGCTAGGTTTGGCCACTTTCAAGTAGACAACATCATATGTGTTCTTCAGGGCAGCCACAGCATCTTCATGCATCACGTCCTCCAGACCTACGCTGTTCACCTAGAAAGAGGAGAACAAAGGGAGGAACCAGATCAGAGGGGACCAAGCACTGAGCTGCGAAGCCAGGGAGGCCTACCTGATCAAAGGCAGGCTTGTGGGTGCTAGAGGAAAGGGGAACTCACAGCGAGGATCTTGTCCCCAATCTGCAGCCGTCCATCTTTGTGAGCGGCCCCGCCCTCAATGATCTTTGTGACATAGATGCTGTTGTCTCCTGGGATGTGCTGGTTCCCCACGCCGCCCGCAATGCTGAAGCCGAGCCCTGGAGAGGGAGGGGAAGAGGGCCAGGATTGACAGAAGGGAGAACTGGGGAGCCTGCATCCTTGAAGACAGGCACAGCTGTAAGTCAGTGGTTACCTTTAGGTCCCTTGATGAGCTTGATCTCCATGAGCTTCTCTGCGGGAGGTTTCCGACGCATGACGTAGAGACGAACAATCGAACCTGCTTCCTTCAGGGCTTCCACAGCAGCCGAGTGTGTCACCTCCCTCACGTCCACCTCATTGACAAACAGGATGCTGTCATTGACCCTGAAGGGACAGCAAAGCAGGGATCTTCAAACTTTGATTACCCTCCTCCCACGAGTTCCCCTATTCTCCTTAGGGACTCAAGCATTAGGATTTGTGATTCTCCCTCCCATTCCTCCCAGTTAGATTGTTCCTCTCAGGACCGGAGGTCCCCAGCCCCCAGCCCCCTCCCCTCAGGGACCCAGGCATCCAGGCCCCCACACCTGAGTCGGCCATCCTGTGCCGCAGCCCCCCCAGGGATGATCTTGGTGATGAAAATGGATGGGTCATCGCCAATGTGTGGGTTGTCGGTGCCACCTGCGATGCTGAAGCCCAGGCCTGAGTTACCCTGGGTGAAGGGGAGTGGGGGGAGAAAGAATCAGCAGCTCCTACCTCTGCCTTGTTCCACTGGTAGAGTCCTCTCCATAAAATCAACAGGAATAAAGACATAGGGGCAAAAGAGGGGGGTGGCTGGAGCAAAGGAGTTGGGAAAAAGAAAAGGAACAAGAGCTAGGAGGTGAGGGGCTGTTAGCAGGTAAGGGAAGTGGAAGTTAGAGAATTAAAGGGCTAAAATAGTGAAATCAGAAAAAGAAGCAAAGATAGGGCCTGAAAAGCATGAAGAAGATGGGAGCTAGAGAGAATGGGGGCACTTACTCACCCGCTCCAGGGTGATCTCCTCATACTCCATCTCCCCTTCTGTTCCATTCACCTGCAGCTCCAACACAGGCCAGAAACACAGGAACAGTGAGACAGACATTCCTACCTTAGTAGCCTGCAGCCATACTCTCTTTCCCTCTCCACTTGTTACTAATCATTAGGTTTTCTCCACTCCCTAGATCTCCTCTCTACCTACCTAACCCTCCCAAGGTCCCTGTCCCCCAAATCTGACCAACTCACATATCCAGGGGCTTCAAGAGTATCTGTATTCACAATCACGGGGGGAGAGTTGGCCTGTGGTAGAGAGACAAGAAAATACCATGAGTCTTGACCCCAGAGAGAGCTTGTGCTGGGGTAGGGGAAGGGTCCCCACTAGCCCAGCTCCTCTACCAGTTTCCACAGTCTCAGATCTGCTCATGGGCCCAGGCATTTTTCCCTTCATTGCCTTCTGAACTCTCATTCCCCCATCCTCAAGTAACCTTCAAGAACTGTTCATGTGGATGACAGGTTCTAGAAGTCCTTGAATGTCTAAAAACTCCAAAAAGGGATAGGGAGATTAGGGGGTCTCAAGGGAATCTTGGTTCTCTCCAACACTTAAGGTAGTTTGTGCACTTGTGTGTGTGTGTACCTGTATATGTATGTGCTGTTTGTGTATAGCTGCTAGCTGGTGAAGGGAGACTATAGCTATGAGAAGTAGCTTTTAAAGGAAAGAGGGAGGGGAAGAGCTATACAAGGGGAACAATGGATGAAGGGTAAGGTTGAGCAAGCATGGGGTGACAGGAGAGAGCTTCTCACTGCATGTACTATGACTTACACATGCCACACATATATATACAACCAAGGCCTCAGGGACAAGGCATTACTTACATTGTCCCCTTCCCTACTCTCTCTCAGGAATCTCTCAAGGATTTCCAGGTGTCTTTCCCTGAATTCTCAGTCCCTCCAAATCTCTTTCCCTTGGTCACACGCCTTCCCTTCAGGGACCCAGAATGTCACTCTTTCCCCCTACTGCTTAGCAATACCATAGCACTAATTGTTATCAAAGCAATAAGCATGAGAGGGGGACAAACAACTAGTCTCAAAGTAAGTTCCTGTGAGTGCCATCTTCCTTCCACAGCTCTACCTCTCATTACCAGGATCTGAAATAATACATCTTGAATCTTCTTCAGTTCCTTCTTCACTCTTGCCCTCCTCCCCATCCCTCCCTCTCCCCTCCCTAGCTCCTATGGAACAGGGAGGATGGTGAAAGACAGTTCAGTCCTTGCTCAGATGATCTCTCCTCACTCCATCAAGGACAGAGTTAACATATGAGGAAGGTGGGGCTAAATTTCTTCCTGAGGTCACTCTTCTCCAAGGTTAGACCTGGCGTTGTCAAGGGGATGGGGATCCTACACCCACAACTGAAAGGAAGGAAGTAAGAAGACTGAGAGTGCTCCCTTTGTTGTCCTCACACTATTCTTTGCCCAAACCCCAATGCACATCTCCTGGATCTCCCCAAGCTGACTCTTACCCTATCTGTTGTCAAGTCTTTATAACCTCCATCTGATCCCCATCTGCAGGGTTCCCCTTGCCATCAGTACTTCCTATGGTCTACCATTCATCCCCTTCCTCCATCTCCATCCATTATTCCCATGTTCCCATCATTCATTCACATCTCCATCCTCCATCCTTTATATCTTCCATCTCCCATTCTTTTCCCAACTCATACCTCTATCCCACATCTCATACCCTCTCCTCCTAATCTCTCGTCCCACAATCCCTACTCTGTATTCCCCATTTTTTATTCAATTTTCCTTTCTTATTATCTGCCCCAGATCTCTTTCTAACCCCCAACACAAACACATCTATCTTCCCACCTTTTTCTAAACTCCCTCTCTGACTTGCCTCTAATTCTAGTCTAGGCCACTGGCTCCCTTATTCTAAATCCCTATTTTTCCCCCTGCCCCGTCTTTTGCTCTCCTAACCCTTGAATCTCCTATATACTTGTGACCTAATTAATATACTTGCTCCTTAGTTATCCATCCCCATGTCCTGTTCCCCCAAACCTTTATCTCCACCTCTTACACCTATCACCTAACCTGCATTCTCAACCCCTACTTCCCTCTAACTCTTTAACCTTTTATGTACTCCTTCCAATATTATTCCTTCTCAGTTACGTAATTGGCTCCATTCAGTCAAGCACCCACATCCTATTTTCCATGCCCTTCTATATTGACTTCTTGCCAGACCCACAAAGTACTTCCTTTTATAATTAAGGTAAAGAAGGCAGCAACATTTAGCATCTCATCTTCATCAAACTAAATCCTTCCCATCTCCCTCTACCAGCTCCCATTCCTAATTCCAGCTGTTCTCAACAGAAGCAAATTTTCCAATAACTTCACCCTCATTCTTCTCATAGCACCCCAATACTCTTTTCTCTGAGTCTTTTCCTTCCCTACTACTCTTGTCTCTGACTTCCCAATACCAAAGACCCAAAACTCTACACCTTTACCACTCGCTGTCTTCCTGACCCTTGCCACTTCCTCCCCCCACAAGGTGGTATAGTGGGTAGAATGCTAGTGGTAGAGTAAGGAAGATTTTAGTTCAAATTCTGACTAGGAAAATTTACTAGCTTGTGACCTTGGGCACATCACTTAACCTCCATTTCCTCATCTGTAAAGAGTGTGTGTGTGTGTGTGTGTGTGTGTGTGTGTTGAAGAGGGGTAGGAGGTGGGGGTTGAACTTGATAGCCTCAATGGTCCCTTCTATTGTCTATGATCCTACGATGATCTATTTCCTCCAGCTCCCTGGGATTAATTTCATCCAATTATCATTTCTCCAGGTACCTCTACTTCAGCTTCAGCTCTTTCCTTGAATGGTGTTTAGCAGTAGAAAGCACCAGCCCTGGAGTCAGGAGGACCTGAATTCAAATCTGGTCTCAGACACCTGACACTGACTTAGCTGTGTGACCCTGGACAAGTCACTTAACCCTGACTGACTCAAAAAAAAAGAAAAAAAAGCCCTTTTCATAAACTTAGCATACCACCATCCTCCTCCCAGTTCCCAGTACCTTCTTTCCTCTAACAACCAACCCACTGGAATGCATTAACACGAACCTTCAATCATCTACTACTCCTAGTCTGTATCATCTGAGATGATACAAGGCAGATAGAGGAAGGGAGAGATGATGGAGAAACTAGGGGTATGTGGAATGAGATGAGAGTTTTTGTGAAAGAAATACACAGTACCCTTTCACCAGGTTAGGGGGTTATGAGACTCCTTTCTCCTCGAAACAAACACACCAACAGATAGAAAAGGTAGGAGAAGGTAATAGGGTTGTTTGGATCCTACTACTCCCACCTCCAGTGCTCCCAGCCTGACTAATGCAAGTCACAGGGCTCCAGGGGAGTTGAGGCCTGGAGATATAGTCTGAGAATCTAAGAAATGTAGATCAGGAAAGGGGGAGAAACTTTGTGAGAGGAAAAGGTAGAGATAGCAGCATAGCAGCAGGTACCTAGGAGGGGAGTGAGAGAGTATGAATGGAGGAAAAATAGGGCAGGAAGTTTGGGTAGGAGAGGAAGAAGGAGACAGAGACAGAAAAGGGTAACAAAACTGAGACAATGATGGAAAGAGACAGAAACAGGCTAAAAAATGAGAGAGCAAGAGAGACAGACAGACACTAAGGTACTGGATATGGACTAGAGTCAGATACATTACAAAAAGGAACACAGTTAAAAATCCTAGGGAAGGGAGAAAGGAAGAAAGGAAGAAAGAAGGAAGAAAAGGCTCTGCCAAATTGAAATGGAGTTGATGAAGCATTAATGGAAGCATTAATAAATAATAAAGAGTCTGTACTGCCTCTGTGTGTTGGTGGCGGTTGTAGCAGGGTAAGAACTAATGTGGGGACAACTCTTCTACCTCACTTGTGAGGGTTCTCCCATTCTGGGGAACCAGGAGCCCTAACTTCCATTTCCCTTCCTTGTCTAGGTCCAGAGTCCGCAGCTCTCCCCATGACCCAGGAAGCCGCCTCTCCCATCCCCCGATCCCCACCCTGGCTCTCTTCCCCCGTACCGGCCCTTGGGGGGGTGGCAGCGGCTCCAAAGCTCCAAAGGACGGGGGAGGGGGCCACCTGGGTCTCCTACCTTGAGGGGGGAGAGGTGGGCGTGGCCCACGACCCCACTGACGGCCTCGAGATGGGACAAGTTCCTCTCCGACACGTGCACCAGCTCGGGGGCGTTTACCTGGTTGGGAAGGTGGGCCGGGCTGTGTTCCAGAGGGGGCGTGTCTTCATCTTGATAGCGGTATTTCTGGGAATGAAGGCGAGGGAAGTAGAAGCCATCAGGGCAGCCCCAGGCACCAGTGTTCCCTCAGTTTGCTTGCCCCACTCCCTCCTGCTTACCTTCCTTCACTCCGATCCAAGTCTTCCTAGACAGCCAGGCATCTACAGCTGTCCATCCCTCAGCCCTTCCCTCAGCATCCTCCCTCAAGCATTTAGCCATCTTTCCTTCTGTTCCCAATCCACAACTCTCTCTGCTCCTCGCAATTTCCAGCTCCACTGTCCACTTCTCCAAACTATTTGTTGTCCCACAGCATATACTCTTTGCCCCCTCCCCCATCTTGTCACCCTTCCCTTCATTTGACAGTTTCCAACCCTCTCTGTGCCAAGTCACCCCTTTATCACTCCTCAGTTGCCCAAGCCCTCAGTACCCCATCTTCAGTTTCTCCTCTCCTCAGTTCCCAATTGCCCTCCCTTAAGTCCTTGTTTCCCATTCCCTCAGTTTCTAGTTCTCCAGTCCTTCAAACCTTCATCCCCAGTCCCCAATTCACTCTATTCTTATTCTTCTATTTCCTCAGGCCTTACAATTCTTTCATGTCCTTAGTTTTCAGGCTCTTCATCTCAATATTCAATTTACTAGCCTCTCAGTCTCCAGTTTTCCATCCTTTCAGTCTTCTATCACTTTATTATGTGCTTGGTACACAACAGGCACTTAAAGGTTTACTGAATCAAATTCTGTTTCTCATCTCCCCAGTAAACCCTTAATTCTGCAACTACTCCTCAGGGCTGGTCCCTACTCCCTCAATCCAAGACCAAATCCAGGTCTCAGATTTTCCTCATTCCAAGTCTCCTACTCCCTAAATCCTGTTTTCAGTCCCTAGTCCCTCAATCTTTCAGGCCTTCAACCCCCTCATTCTAAAGTAATTTCACCAGCCTCTCAGTCTTCAGTCCCCATCTTCTCAGTTCTTACAGTCCCCCTTCCAACTCAGTTTTCAATCTATGCCGAATTCTCAGCCACCATCCCCTAAATGATGCTAAAGTCCCATCTTGCAGGAACTTAATGTTTACTGAATATTGAACATTGCCTAATATTACCTAATCCCATCCTCCCTCCACATCCCTAATATTCCAGCTTCTCCAGCCCTCGTTCACCGATACAAATCTCCCCTCTCTGGCTCCATCTCCTACAGCTCTTTGAGCTAACATTTTCCTGCCCACTTTGAATCCCCAAAGCTAGGAGAGGGAGTTAGCCATTCACAGCTTCAAGACACCCAGCATCCCAGCCAGATAGTATGTAATATACCATTCCTCAGCCATCATCACTCTACTCTTCAGTTGCAAAAGTCATGGATTCAGATCCAGACATTAAAATCTGGTTGCCACCCCTCACAACACATTCACTGTTCTTCTTCACCCCCATCCCCAGCCTCAGTTGTGGGATCCTGATATTCCTGGGAGAAGGTTAAGAGAAAGGTGGCAATAGAGAACAGGGAGCATAGACACGTCTACTGAATGGGATGGGGATAGGACAACTGGACTCAATTTAGGCCACTGATGGGCTAGGAGTGTGAAGGTTGGGAAAAGGGTTTAACGGGGTCTTTGAGAGGAATCAATTTCCTCCCATCAACCAAAGAGGGACACAAAATTAACAGACAGAGGAAGGGAAGGAGTATCTAGAGGGAGAAGGAAAGATGGAGGTAAGTATGTCTGTGTGAGAAGAGTATATCTGTTCTCTTTTCTCCACTTTCCTCTGACCAAGCTCTGTACTTCCTCACTTTTCTTCCTTTCTATTCTATTACTCTCATCCTTCACTATAGCTCTCACTGTCTGATTCTACTCAAAAAGGTAGTGAAAGGTTCTATCTGGCCCTCCCTAATTCTGAGGTCATCTAATATGTGAATTGGGCAGATCTGGTAATAAATGATTCCACTGGATTGGACTAACTTCCCTTCCTAAGAAGCAGCCTCCCCAAGTTCTTTGGTGTTCTTGATACCCATTTGATACTCATTTCAGGCTCAAATACTCTCAACCCCTGGGGCTTAGGTTCCTGGATAAATCAGAGGGTAAGTGTGTTTGGAGGACTAAGCAACGTCCTCCTGGGAAAAGGTTTCAGGAAATGATATAGAGAAGTGGAATCTCAATAAAGTTTAGATGCATTAAAAGAGAAAAATGAAAGGGACAGAATGTCATTCATTTCCTGTTAAGAAGTACCTTGTGATTTTTTTAGGGTGTAACTAGAGAATAAGGAAGCTAAAGTCCTCTTACTCAGACAGTTTCAATATACTGAGATATGGTTTTGAGAATTTTAGGGAGTGCTATAGTTAAGTACCAAATCTGGGGACATGCCATAAAGGTAAGGCAAGGAACAAGGGAGGGGAATCACCCTTCTGATTAATTAGACATGGGTAACATTCAAATAATTTGGGGGAATCTTGCAGAAAAGTTTGAATCATAAAAGCTCAGGACAGTCTGGAGCACAGCCTGAGACTTAGGAGGGGTACTCAACTCTAAGAAAATACCCAGGCTCCAGTTTCATACACCAAAAATCTTGAGGTAAGTGAACGGAAAAATGTGGATAACAAATCTCTCAAACCATCTTAAGAATATTCCCTCCAAGACTAAATTATTCATCTTAACTATCCCTAAAAGGGCTGTGTTTGATAATATTCCTCTTCCATGAAAATACTCGGGGTACAGTTAAAATGAGAGGACAGAAAAAGGGAGGAAGCTTCATAGGACCATAAGATTTCATTCATCTCTGTTCATCATTAGGTGCTCCAAAAACAAAAGGATCTTAGTCTTAAATCTTTTAAATGGGATATGAGAGTTATACTCCAAAAATGCCTCCTAAAACTGAGGAATAGGTAATGGGGAGAAGGGGTTAGAAACTTTTATCTCTGCAGTCCTCACCTAAACCCAAGGAAAAGAACAGCCTGAGGGAAAGAAGCGTCTAGGACTGGGGAATACACTACCCTTCAAAATGTCAACACTGGAGATAAATGGAGAATGGAGGTTGGTGACAATATTCAGTACACTGAGAATCTGAGGATACAGGCGGCTAAAAAATAGGGAGAGCAGGAAGAAAAAATGTCTGTTCATGTAAGGTAAAGGGAAGAGGAAGAGGAAGTCCATTCCTGAAGCCTCAGTGAAGTGCAGTGAATATGGGACTAGGATGGAAGCTTTTATGCCCCCAACATAAGGAAACAGTTTAAAAAATGGACATTGCTCTCATTCCTCTGAAACTCACCCACACCAAGAGGCAGAAAGGGCTGGCTTGAATCCCTAAATTACTGGAGGATAGGAGTAACAAAAGTGGGAGAAAGGATCCTGTTGCTCTTTTCTCCTTGAGACCCTTCACCCCTGAGGCCTTGCATATGAATCTGGGGTTGTGGTTTGCACCCAAAAAATATAGATGCCAAGGAAGTAAAACAGGATGGGGGAGGGCAACTGCTCCAATCCCACTGGGGTTCACCATCTCTGAGGCCCAGGGCAAATGAAAGAAGCTGGGGCAGATGTTTATGCTCCCCTTCCCCATATCAGACTCTAGAAAAAACTGAAGAGAAAGTGAGAAAGGGGCTCTGTTGCTGACATCCCTTGGGACCCTCCTCCCCAGCCCCCCAGGCATGAAAGGGAAGCAAATGAGGGCAGAATCCCCAAGGAATCTCCACCCTCGGGACCCTATGCCCAGTAGAGGGGAAGGGATGCTCTTGAAGCTTGCACCCCGAGATTCGGAGGGGTCGTGAAAATGGGAGGGGGGCCGGGAGCCCATACCCCGCCGCACGTACCACGCAGAGACACATGGAGGCGAATCTGTTCCGAGCCGACATGGAGGAGGGGAGAGGGATTATGGGGGAAGGGAGAGTAGGATATTAGGGGGTCCCAGGGTAGGGGGAGGGGCGGGGGCTGCGGCGCCGGCAACTGGAGGCTGCGGCCGGAGAGGAGGGGGGAGAGCAGCGCCTGCGCAGTGCGGGAAAGCGTCATGGGGGGGGGAGGGAGAGGAGTGAGGAGAGACCCCCCCCCCGGAGCCAAGCGCTCCCCTCCCGCCCCCCCGCCTGCAGGTTCCCCAGGCTGTTTCTTCCGTAGGGCACCCTCATTCAACTCCAAGTCCACATATCCTCAAAACTTGCCCCCAGAGTCCCTCTCTGGCCCGCTCCTTCGCTCCCCCTCTTCCATCCTCAAGCAGTCTCCAGAAACCTCCCTCCCGCGCACAGCTGGTCCACGGATCCTGAACCAACCTCTCCGCGGCCCCGCATCACTGTTGAACCCCTAGTCCCATCACCCACCAGCTCCCCCCTGCCCAAAATAAGTTTTTCTGTCCAGGAAAACCTCAAATTGAGAGTGGCCTCCAAACTGCCGAGAGGCAGCGTCAGTGGATGGCCAGCCCTGGCACATAAAGCTGTGTGACCCTGGGTAAGTCAGACCTCCTAGTGCCCTGGATAACGGTCTCAAATTTACAATTGCGGAGCAGGTGCCGGGTCTACAGGCAGGGTGGGAGTGCCTCGTTCAGAAGTTCCCTACATCAATGAAATCACAGGTCCAGTAGCAAGTCCTAATCCTTCCACATTTAGCCACCCTCAAAAAACTCCAGATCTCTCAAGCCATCCATGCCCATCAAAACCCCATCAAATTATCCTCAGCTTTCTTAGAACCTGAGAGTCTTCCCTCCCCAAAATACCACAAAATTAGAGTCACTTATAGTGTAATAGCCACAGTGTAATAAATTGCATTTTAATTTAATCAAAGACCCTTGTAAATCCCAAATTAAGGTCCCCCAGGTGTTTGGAATTCCCTATCTGAATTCTCTGAAATGGCCCATTTCCAACTTTCTAAGACAAAATCACCTACTTTAACTCGGGGAACAAAGCAACCTACCATTAACTGCCTTAAAGAGACTTAACTCTTTTCTAATATAGGAGTACTTCCTCCTTTACAACTGGAATCCAGTTGCCCCTACCTCATGACTCCCTCAAAACTGAATTTCAGAGACATTTCCAAACTCTTGTCTTTGTTCCTAAACTTCTAGAGACGTACCCTGTTCTTCTAAAATTGCCCTCCCTATGGGGGTTGGGGTGAGAGAAGAAGGTGGTATTATATTTGGCTCTGATTAGTTCAACACTTTCCCATGATCTAGTTCCCTGAAAGGAAACATCCTTAAAGCCCTCTACCTCCTCAAAAGTTTAGTAACAAAAACTACTGACCACATGCTCTCAAATCCCAGAGAGGGACCATCACCTTCAGTGAATGCCTAAAATGGATTGCTGTCATTTCTCCAAACCTTTCGAAATTCCCAAAATTGTCATCAGATTCCAAGGGAGTTGTCCAAAACAATTCCCACTGAACTCCTAGATTTTCCAGTCTCCCAAATTCAGTTACCTTAAATTTTAAAAAATTGCTTTCTCTAAACTCTAAAATGCTTCAGAGCAGAGTATCTGTCAAAATCTAGTGTAGACATATCAATTTTTTATTCATCACCATCCATATAATTATCCACAGACCCCCAAAATAACACCTAGGGCTCCCACTATTTTTTAAGCTTCATATATTGATCTGGGATGACTGTTTTAATCTAACAGATGCCCTTAAACTTCATTGATGCCCCAATGCCCAAGTCAGGAAAAACGTGACACAGGTAAGGACACCTGCATTTCTGGGGTCTTGCCCTATTTTGGACCTCCCCAAAGAACCTTTCCTCACCCATCTTAAAAATGAACCACCAAATTCCAGGGAACATTCAAGCTTCCAGCTAATCTGCCCAAGACATACTATGCCCAGCCATACTCCCTATTTCTCCCCCTCTTTGTTCAGCTTTCCTCGTGGACCAAAGTATTAACCCTAGTTCCAGTTTCCTTCCTTAAAGAGAAAAGCTTCTGAATAAGAGAAGACATGAATCGCTGAAGAGAACGGCTGCTGGGGGGAATCAGGATCTTTGGGCCTCCAATCTGGGGATGAAAAGTGGGGAGAATTGTACAAACTTCCCATTTCTCCAGCAGGGGGCGACATTCTTTTCAGCCTCCCACCCCCATTTCCTTTTTTCCCTCCATTTTCCGTTTCCTGTTGCCTAGCAACGCAGCAATCAAGGACTTTACCATTGCCTTGACAACCGTCTCCCAGGGACATGAGATGGGTGGGAGGGGTGTCTGATTCGATCTAAACAGACCTCCATCTTAGGTAGCCCAAGCGTGAGGGGTTACCACTGGGCTACCACTGCCAGATTCCCTCTCCCAAAGACCCCATTCCCCTCAGCTGCCCTGAAGCCCACCGCCTCAAAGCTTCTCTAATTCGGGCCCAGCCACACCTTCTTCTGAGCCAACCCCGCCCCTTAGGCTGGTAACTCGGCCCCCCAATGCCCTGCCCACCACCCTCCAAGAGACCACGCCTCCCTCCCCATTCGCTCCCACGGTCTCAACCCCCCCTTTGTCTCCCCCCTTCCAACCCCGCCCCGCCCATCTCGGCCAATAAGCTTGGACTGGTGGCCGGTCCGACTCCGCCCCCAGCGTCCTCCAGTTGCCCAATTAGGACCGCCTGGAGGGTTTAACTGCTTCGCGTCCGAGTCTCTGGTCAAAGTCAACCGCCCCCTCCCCCACGGCCCCGCCCCCGTGCTCGCACCCCCCCCCCCCCAACCTCCGTGGGCCCCGCCCGCCAGCCTGCCAAACCGCTCTATTCGTCGCCGGTTACCATGGCAACGGCGCCAGCGCAGGGAAATAGGAGGTGGAAGGGGGAGGCAAGTGGGCTGGGGGCGGGGGCGGGAGAGACAGACAGACAGACAGACTAGGAGATAGAAACAAGAGATGGAAACCGACGTCAGAGTAAATGGACTATGGGAGAGGGCCAGAGGCAAAGACTTCAACAGAGTGAGGAACAAGTGCACACAATACCAGCAGAATAGTGCTGGGACATAGCGTCCTCTGCCGGCCTCTCCCATTCTACCCCTGAGCCTAATGGACTGGGCTGGATTACGACTCCCAACAGGTCCTAGGGCAACAGTTCGAGTGAACTTAGGGGCCTTCTACCCCAGGGACTCATGGGAGTTGGAGTCCCACCTTCACCAACGCTGAAAAGTTTTCAAGGCAAAGAAATCTACTGTTTTCCCCTGAGCCACCTATGTGTCAAGTCTTCCTGCCTCCTCCCTGTAGATACCCTATGGCACCAGGATTCTTAGCTTTTGGATCAGTTCTAGATCAGAATAAAGGGTAGCTGTTTCTCTGGACTTAGTGAACATCTTACAAGCCCAGGTTTCTTCCTCTTTATCCTCACATGCCTATTTTCACATGCTCTCAGAAAGGTTTGTACCTAACACCTCAATATGGCTCTTTCCCTAATATCTCAATATGGCTCTTTCCCTTTGCATACATCTATACAAAACATCACCAGGGGAGGCATGGGGAAGAGAAGGAGAGGGGAAGTGAAGGGGGAGAGAAGAGAAGGAAGCATGTCCTCAAGTGTCCCTTATTTGCTCAGGCCTTTCCTTCCTGTCTCCCCAATGTGTTGGCCTTGGAGATGGGCAGGGGGAGAAAAGGGGGAAGACAGAGACACAGAAGAGAAAATACTGACAGGAGAAACATAAGAACAAGATGAGGGGAGGTGGGGGAGCATGAAGGACATAAAACACGGCTTTGAGACAGAAAAACAGAAATAGAAAGACAAACACCAAAAAAAAGTGGCAGAAACAGGAAGACAATGAATTAAAGATAAGAGCCCTAGGGAAAGGCCCCCAAAAAATATGTGTGGAGAAAGGTAAAGGTGTGAAGTGAGATACCAGATACTAAGACTAAAAAGGCATCCAGGCTTGGTTTCCATGAATCCTACCTCCTAAGTCTTTCCCATAGCCTCTGTCTTCCTGAGGCCCAACTCTATGCAATCGTGTGCACATGAATATCCATGTGCATGGTGGGATATATGAGTAGCCTTCCCCTTAGATGCTGTAGCTCCCACTAAATATAACCCCTTCCCCATCCTATGACTCACCCAGACCCTGCTTCCCCCAGCCACCACTTCCTGTCTCTCCTATTCTTCCCCACCCTCCCAGCTTGCCACCTGCCTAACCCTCTACAGAGGCAATCTAACCCCCAAATCTCAGATTCTCCCATAAGGGAGCCAGGTGTCCTTCCCCCCCACCACCCAGGCCCTTCTGCCTTTCACAGACTAGCCCTTCCACAGTCAGCTTTCTCCCTGACTCCCCCAATTTCCCCCACCGCCCCCAGTCCCCTTCTACTCTACTGCTCCCCCTCATTCTGCCTACCTTCAATTTGCTTCCATCCCAAGCCCCATTCAAATCCTTAAGGCCTAGATCCTTTCCTTGGTGGGGGGGGAGCCACCCTCCAAATCCAGGGTGTCATTCACATCCCTCCCCCTTAAAGGCCTGGTTGAGCAGGGCTGGAATTTGTCTTTCCATCTGCTTTTCTCCCCTTCCCTCTCCTGCTGGGGACAGGAGTGAGAGCTAGAGCAAAGTGAATGGGCAAAGGCAAAGGAGGAAGAATGAGAACACCTGCTTGGGGGGGTCTCCTAAATTCACCACCCACGTGACACCCCAAATTAGCCAATTCCTGTAAGCCCATCTCAGATTCTTAAATTTCCCCTTGTCCTAGAGTTGGGGATACCCAATGATATAGCACCCCAAATCTTAACCTCATCTGGATTGGTTCTTTAAAATGGTTCCCTGTCTCAGGCCTTGACCCACTGAACCTTTACTACTCCCAGTCACCCTCATACTGTGATCCCCCAAAATAAGTATGGTCCTCAAACTGTGGTTATATTCCTCCAATGGGCTTTAAGCAATTCCCCCAAACCCAAGAGTGTCTCTCAAGGCCTCTAATTCTCCCCCTAAATTGACCTATAGTCCCTAAAATCAAGTCTACCCTCTCCCATCAGTGAAGACCCCTCTACCTCTAAAACACATGAACTTCTCTCCTAGTATGAGCCAGGCTTCCCCCCAGATAAGCATCTCCCACATATTCCAAACTGCCAGCGTCCCCCCAAGCCATAGAACCACCCCCCACATTTGTGTTCCATATAGACACTTGGGGAATCACTCCAGGGTGCCCCATGGCTGCCTCCAGTTTCCCTGCATTATCTATGTCCCCGTGTTTCCCCAATCCGGGAGACAAATACTAAGCACCCTACTTCTAGTGAGCTTTCCCTAATGGACCCTAGGCTCCAGATAAGGCCTACCTGGTACCTCTCTACAAACTCTGTTCCCTCTAGATATCAGCCTTTTGATACCCCTTTCTCCACTCCCCCCCCAATATCCTGCTTACCTTGGTTGTCACGATACAGAGACAGTCCATGTTTGGGGGGCTGGACGCTGTGGAGTGTGGGGGGCTCTGACTTCATTAGGGTCTCATTCCCCCCTTCAGCCAGCTCTCCCCCCTCCCCCCTCCGTACCCCACTTTTTCTGGGGGGGCAGGTGGGGGGAGGGGTGAGGAGGGGAGGGAGGGGGAGGGAGAAGAAGAAGAGAGGAGAAGCGTGGGAGGGAGGGGAAGAGGGGCCCCAAAAGGAGGTCCCCCAAATAGAAGACAGAGAGCTTGGGGGGTGCCCACCCCAATCTCAGGAAGGGCGGGGGCGCAAGGGGCTTGAAGCCCCAGGGGCCAGAGGCTGAGACATGAGCTGGGGTGGGAGGGGGAGGGGGAGAAGGGGTGGGAGAAGCTGGGATGGGGGGGGGTCTTGTGAGAGGGGCTGGGGAGGGTCTCTCCTGGCAGCTGGGAAAGGGGGAATGGGGAAGGGGGGTTGGAGGCGGCAGCCACGGCCAAGGGAGCAAGGAGCTGAGCAGGGAAGGCGAGAGAGGAGAGAGGAAGAGGGGGGAGGAAGGGAGGGAGCAAGAGATGGGGGGGGAGCAAGGGAGGTTAACTCCTTCAGTGCTTGGGGGAGCCCGGATACACGGGGATGAGGATGGAGATGAAGGCGGAGATGAAGACCGAGTCACAGACACACACAGACGAGGACAAAGAGAGAAAGATACAGTCACAGAAAAACAGTAACAATCAGTCACAGAGAAACAAGGAGAAAGGCATAGAGATGTTGAGAAAAAAAGGATGAAGGCAGAGGAAAGAAAAATAATGTAACTGACTGGATTTCTTGGCAGGGGCAATGGTATGGTGGGGAGCACCTGTGTGTGGGAAAGGACCCTGAAAATATTCTTGAGGCAAAGGGGGGGGAGGAGGCAGAGATGGAGATAAAGAGGAATTAGGAGGCAGGATTCTGAGTCTGGCTGCCTGCACTGGGGGAACCGATGGCCTTGGTTTCCCTTTAGGGTGGTTTTTAGGAGGCAGGGATGAAATGTGACTAGGTCCAGCATTCTCTAGGGCCAGAAATGTGAGAAGCAGGAAGAATAAGGGAGGAAAAAGTGGCTCTCGTAGGATGCTAATGGCATCTCTGCCCTCTACTACCTTCCAGAATGCAGGGCTCTGCACTCCTACCCTAGAACTTAAGTTTCTTGCCCCAGTTCAATTCCAGTATTTCTTTTCCTTCTGTCACCACACCCAACTTCCCTCAAAAGACAGATTTCCCTTAAGGATAAAGGTATTTAGACCCTTACCCCAAGGCCCTTACCAGACTATCACAGACAGCAGCTTCATAATAATCCAGGATATCTATGAGGAACAAGTATGAGTTGCCCAGTCATCTAGTTCTACATACTCTGACTTTCCTTAGATAATAATTCCTTCTGAATACTACCACCACTGTCACCCCTTCCCCCTAATCAACCCTCCTAGAGATACAGTAGTTTTAGCCCCACTTCTACTCACCCAGCAGAGCTTGGAAGAGGTCACTGTGCAGCACTGCAAGTAGGTGGGGTACCCACTCCAAGAGTGGGGGAGCCAGAAGCCAAAAGGCCGATCTAGGGACTGGAGAGATGAAGACAGGATTATTGGAGTGGAAACATAGAGAAAGATACTGAAACAGAGACAGGATATGACCTAGAGAAATACATGCTAATCCCTTCACAATCCTTCTCTATCTCTCTGCCCCTCTCACCCGGGTCATCGATAGAGGAATCCCATGTTCCAAGCTTCTATAGACCCCTAGAACTTCAAAACCTCCCCTCCAGAACCCCCTATGTCTAACCTCCTGGTTCCCTTGGCATCTCTGTCATTTTAATCTCCCTAATCCATGGAGATTTGAGTTAAGCTGCCTTCTCCACCTGCCCAGATTGTTAAGTAATGTAATTACTCCTTCCCAAATCCTTAGGCATCCCAACTCCCTTGTTATAGGTCTCTCTCAGTATACCTAACCGCCAACAAGATATATTTGTGACATTATGGATGTCCCATTTAGTGGAGAAAAGAATAGAGGAGGGTAGAGGGCAGGGGTCCTCTCTGGAAGTGGCTGCAGCAGAAAGAATAAGGAATGACTAGCACTTTTCCTCTTAGGCCTGACTCACATGGAGACTACAGCAAAAGGGATTCAGAATAGATTCAGGAAAGACATTAATTTAGGGGTAGAAGAAAATGAGTTGCTCATTGAGGAGTAGATGTTGCTTATGGGAACTTCCTGATACTCTCTTCTCATTCCCATCTCTAGCTCCCGATCACAAAAAGAAGGGGGTCCTTCTCAGTAGAAAAGATGACCTCCCAGAGCTTTCATAGTAGCCATGTTGAAATGACCTCTTGTATTCCTTTTAACCCAAAGAGTTTTAGACTGCGAGTCTAAAAGTCATAGGGACTTCCTATGTCTGAAGGGAGTGGTAGATGAAAAGGAGATACTTGGAGCAGGCACGCACGCGCGCGCGCGCGCGCACACACACACACACACACACACACACACACACACACACACAATTCTACTAATTCCCATCCTGGGTATGTTTATTTATGTCTGTCTGTCTTGGGTGTGAGTGGGGTTGTTTCAAGGCAAGAGACTGAATATAAAACCCATCTGACCAAGTCTAGATTTACTCTTCTCATCTCCAACCAACTAGGGTATCCTCTGTCAGGTCTAAACCACATACCTCTAATTTTAGCTTTTTTTCCTTCTCTCCAGCCCCTGTCTCTCCCCATTCCATCTCATCCTCTCCTGCCTTTGCAAGACATAGATCTGGACCTCAATGGAAAACTGAGAGAAGGGGACCCAGGGGCACACTTGAATCCAACGTTAAGGCAAGAAGAGCCCAGGCAGAATGGGGAAGGGATCAAGGACCACACATCCCAGCATGCCTTTGGTGTGCTAAGCCCCACCTGCCTCTCCCAGTTGTATTATGGGTGGTGAGTCAGGGGTAGGGCAGGGCAGAGGGCTGGGAGGGGGAGGGGCAGTGGAAGGTCAGAGTCCAGAGAGGAGCCGCTGTGCTTGGGAGGCACCGGCCAGGCAGGAGGCCCTAAAGATGCAGGCTTCAGGAGTGGTCCCCAGAGCGGGGCTCCAGATGCTGAGGCAGGGCAGGGCCAGGTGAGTGATGGGGGATAGGGAGTCTGGGGAGGGCGGGACAGGACCAGAGCAGCAAGAAGGGCTCCTCCATCTGACATTCTCTTGGCTCCTGCTTCTGAGGAGCTTCGGGGGAGGGCAATGAAGAGTCAGCACGGGACAAGCGTGGCAGCTGGGAATTTGGGGGGAACAGGGTAAAGGGGTACAAAAGCTAATCGCCCTGCCCCCTTGCCTAGCCCCCAGAGCTGTTCACTTTTGGGCATGAAGGTTGCTCGTAACTACACTATCAAGACCACAGGGGTAAGCGTGGACGGTGTGCTGGGCTAGGCTGGGCTGGATGAGAGGTTAGGGGCTCCCCCTGGCTGCCTGCTGGAATCAAACTGCTCTTCCGAATCACCTGCTCCCCTACGAGGTTATGAAATTGGGGGAAAGGTCATGGGGGAAGAAATTAGGATAAAGGTTACAGAACCCACTTTGCCCCACCTATCCCTTCTCAGAATCTCCCCTCCTTGACTTTGGAACCCTCTAATCTTCTAGTTCTCCCTTCATAGGGACACAGCTCCCAGTATTTTGTTCATCCTTCCCTTCTCCTTAGGTGGTACCAGACAAAACAGGTTCAGGTTCCTCAGCAGACTTAACAGAGGACAAAGATAGTCCCAATGAAGTAGTAGGTACCACCTGAGTTGAGTGATGTGGGGGGAGTGGGGCTAGTAATAGGGGGATATTTCCCTTTCTTCCATTCAACTTCCTGACATTTCCCCTTTCTTCCTGTCCTAGGAGTCCAAGTCATTTGCTGTAGGGATGTTTAAAGGACAACTTAACACAGAACAGGTGTTTCCGTACCCTTCAGGTAGACTGTATTCCTCTTGTAGGATGTGGGTAGAGGAAGAAGGTCAGCTTCCTTAGAGTGATGTCCAGTGTAACTGATCCCCTGATCTTTACAGTGCTGAAGGAGGAGCAGATGCAGTTCCTGAAAGAGCTGGTGGGGCCTGTGTCTCGATTCTTTGAGGTGAGGGCTGTGGATGGGGGGATAGATGGTGGTTAGGTCAACTGAGGGGAAAGTGGTTGCCATCATGTCTTTGTTAGTGACTTACACGAAGGCCAAGATGACGCGCTTACCAAATTTGTGGATAAGCTGAATCGGGGAGGGATAGCTAACATTGAATAGCAGAATGAAGATCCAGTAAGTTTTTAACAGTCTGGAAAGAGGGCCTAAATCTAGGATGGCATTTGATAGAGAAAATGATTTGGTCCCATAGTTGGGTTCAAAGAATCAGCTTCACGAGGATAGGATGAAGGAAGCATGACTAGAAGCAGTTTGTATGAAAAAAATCTGAGGGCTTTGGTCAACTACAAGTTCAGTACTCATTACCAGGGGAATATGGTGGTCAAGACCAAATCTGATCATAGGATAGAAGAGTAGGAAACATAACATCCAGAACCAGGGAAGCCCTGCTGTGCTCCGCCCTAAGTCAGTCCACATATAGAATTTAGTGTTTAATTCAAGATGCTGTGTTTTAGGAAGGACATTGACAAGCTCTAGCTTGTATAACCAGAAGATGGTGAATGGGAAAGGGAATGGGGGTTAGGAGAATAGGAAACCATACCATAAAAATATAGTTGAAGGAAATAGGGATAGTTAGCTGCCAGAAGAGATTTCTTTGAAAGGCAGGGGGACACATAATGGCCGTCTTCAATTTATCATTATGCTAAACTTGACAGGCATCAACAAATATAAACATTTCCACCTATGAGGAACAGAAAAGGAGGATTTATTTGTGAAACTGTGAATCTCTATTGCATGTAGCATGTTTTTATAAGTCTGTAGAAAAGTTAACATGTTATATATGCCAGGGGTGTTATTGGAGAGGATTCTGGTATACAAGTCTGGGTTGGCCTAGGTGACTTCTGAGGCCTTCACCAATGTTTCAGATTTTGTGATCTTGTGGTTTTCTCTCTTATATACAGGAGGTGAATAATCCTGCCAAGAATGACAGCTTAGAAGCCGTGGAGGACTCCACCATGCAGGGGCTAAAGGAATTGGGAGTTTTTGGGCTCCAAGTGCCTTCTGAGCTGGGTGGTGTGGGACTTTGTAACACTCAGGTAAGACTTTCTACCCCATCCCATACCCAACTTTAAGACAGAGCCTCCCATTCCCTAACTCCTCCATATCTATGACCTCTTCTTTCCTGTGCCTCTAAAGACTGCCATACAGTCTTACAGACAGCTTTTCTGTCCATATGCCTTCTCTATTTCCTAAGGGGAGACTCTTCTTAGGAAGGGGCTTTGTGAGGCCTGAGCTTCTTTTACCCTTGAGACAAGATGCTGAGAGAGGATGGTCAACAGGGAGCATGATCCCTGGAAATGGTCCAGTAATTCAGAAGTTCATAACCTGAAGCAGAGGGAAGAGGGGCCTCTCATAGCTGCCATTCCCTCTCTGTTCTCCTCAGTGCCCTAAACCTATCTTCTTTTCCTTAAGTTCCTTTTTAGCCTGGAGTCTCAGTCCTTTCTCTGTTTTAGCTAAGATCCTAGGATCATAGGTTTTGAGCTGGGAAGGACTTGAATTCCCTTTTCCCAACCCTTTCCAGGTATCCCCAGAACTCTAGATCTAAAGTGAGACTCTTCTCACAAGCCTCATCTCTCTCTTCCTTCTGGCACATCCAGCTAGCTTTAAGCATACTTTCACAAGTATGGACCAAATCAGATTCATCTTCTGGCTACCCCTTGTGGCCTGGCTACTCTGGGTTGGGGGGACAGGATATATAATCTTTGGTTACTGGCCCCCGCCAAACCTAAGCTAAGGCCTAGTCACTTTCCTCCCAGTATGCCCGCATGGCGGAGATTTTAGGGATGCACGACCTTGCTGTGAGCGTTGTTATGGGGGCCCATCAGTCCATCGGTTTCAAAGGTATTCTGCTCTTTGGCACTGATGCCCAGAAGAAGAAATATCTCCCCAAACTGGCATCTGGTAGGTGAAGCCAAAAGAAGGGTTCAAAATTTGTTCTGCTGGAGTCAGTTTTAATAGCCTTCCCCAGAGCTTGCTACCACGGACAGCCAGGGACTCATCTTTGGAGTGGAGGAGGGGGTCAGTGGGATTTTAAGGGGTCAAAGGTTGGATATTACTGGAGAAATAGCTCTGAGTAGCAAGAGGGTACATAGGACTGTTGGCAGTTTGGTGGTAATGCTAAACCATTGGTGCCTGCTAGGATGAACTAAAATGACTGGAAAAGGATGAGGGGCTTGATGAGGGAGTTATTGGGGGTCAGAGCTGGGGACTAAGGGCATATTGGGATTTGGAGTGGGATTGTATGTTCCTCTTTCCATAATGACCTCTCTCTTCCTCCCCTGACAGGAGAAAACTTGGCAGCTTTTTGTCTAACAGAACCCTCAAGTGGATCTGATGCAGCTTCCATTCGGACTACAGCTGTGCCCAGCTCCTGTGGAAAGTACTATACCCTAAATGGCAGCAAGCTCTGGATTAGGTGATTAAACCCATCCTCGTTGGCTAGGTCCCTTAACTCTATCCTCCCCCATGTCATACTGTACCTGGCTCCCCTCTTCCCTTAGATCATCTCTCTCCCCTCTACTCCATCTCTCCCTCTACTCCCTTTATCCTGATCCTATGCCTTCCCACCCTTCCACAGTAATGGGGGTCTGGCAGAGATTTTCACAGTATTTGCCAAGACACCACTGAAGGATGAATCCAGTGGAGCAGTGAAGGAAAAGATCACAGCTTTCGTGGTAGAAAGGAGTTTTGGAGGAGTCACTAAGTGAGTGTGTTGGGCATAGGGGTGGGGGGAGGGCAGCAGAAGGGGGGAAGGGGACAGGATTGGGAAAATAAAACCTAATGGGACCCCGACCAGTTTCTCCTTTCAAGCATGCTGGAAGTTATAGTTTCAGCACAATACTAAGTCACCAGGGTAGGTAGGCTGGAGCTATCCTTTCAATATGCTGAGAACCAATACCGTTTACCCAGCTCCATCACCAATCTCTCTCAGAGTTACAGAGTTCAGCCCCTTTTATGCAAGGGCCTGTATATAGCTTTGTGCCCACAAGATGGTTCCCCTACTCTTTCTAATCTGTCATTTCCCATTTTCCCATTCCATACCTGTGTAGTGGACCTGGTGAGAAGAAGTTGGGAATCAAGGCTTCCAACACAGCAGAGGTATACTTTGATGGGGTGCAGGTGCCTACAGAGAATGTGCTGGGGGAACTTGGAGGAGGCTTCAAGGTTGCAATGCATATCCTCAACAATGGAAGGTTTGGCATGGCTGCTGCCCTTGCTGGCACCATGAAGGGCATCATTGCCAAAGCAGTAAGTCTCCTGGCATCCGTGGACTGCCAGTTTGGCCAAGTTTTTGTCCCTTCAAATCTCTCAAAATGTTGCTTTTAGGTCTAATTTGAATGGATCTTCCTGATAAACCTATCCTATCCTACAATTCTCTATCCTTTATCAGTCCTCTACTCCCAATTCTGCCCTGCTTCAAGGGCCCAAGTCCCTAGAACCAGCTCTAGTTTTCTTGTGTGCAACTCTCTGGATGTAGCTAAATTAGCATGAAGGGGAAAGGGAAGCAATAAGCATTTCTACAGCACCTAGCATGTCTGGGCAGTGTGCCAAGCACTCTTATAAATGTCATCCCATTTGATGCTCATAAGAACCCTGAGAGGCAGATGCTATTATGATCTCCATTTTACAGTTAAGGAAACTGAGGCAGACAGAGGTTGACTTGCCTGGGGTCACAAATCTAATGAGTATCTGAGGCTGAATTTGAATTCAGGTCTTGCTCATTCCAAGTCCAGTATTCTGTTCACTGTGCTGCCAACTGTCTCTGTATGCCCTGACCTCCATAGTGAGAGACTCTGCCTATTCACAAGATTTCATCGTTCAGTCTTCTGGTTTGGAGGAGTAAGAATGGACAGGTCCAGAGAAGGGTCAGAGTGAAGCTTGGGTCAGAGATTAATGTTCTTGGGTGTGTCTATGTAATTGTTCTCTAGCATTCTAGTGTACCATGTCTTTGCCCCAGGTGAACCATGCTGCCAATCGCACCCAATTTGGGGACAAAATCCATAACTTTGGGATGATCCAGGAGAAGCTGGCTCGGATGGCTGTACTGCAGTATGTGACTGAGGTGAGAGGATTTCTTTCTCAAAGACTTCAGGGCATCTACCTCTTCCCTTCCTTCCTGGGACACTGGGTTAGCTAGCCTTAGCCATCCCTTAGACCAGGATCCTACGTTATGCCAAGAATTAGAATTGGATTTGCTGAGGATAGAGAAGCTAAAGGTAGATGAGATTGTCCTTCATGGATCGATCCCCTCCCATTTTAGAAAGTTATGGACAAGAATTTAAGACAGATTTTTGCAATGCTGAGAGGCCTTGATTCTGTAAACTTATATTCTAGTTATTCTGATGTGCAGACTTATGAGATGGTGACTCTCTACACCTAAGAGGGGGGTGTGCCTTTCACTAGAACATTGGTTTTTTTTCCTTTGGAAGTTAAATACAATTCTCAATAAGCCCTAGTATGATGATTTATATGGGTCTGAAATTGCCTGCTACCCCTCAGAATTATAATTTGGCTTGTCCCCAGATATGGGAAAGACTCATGTTTTTTTTTAATAGCATTTATTTATTTGGGGGGGGGGGTCGATGAGTTAAATATTGTTTGGTTTGGAAGATTTCAGAGATGAACCTAGTCTCTTCTCTCCTGTCCCCAACCTTATTGTCCCTCAGTCTATGGCTTACATGGTGAGCTCCAACATGGACCAGGGCTGTAAAGACTTCCAGATAGAGGCAGCCATCAGCAAAATCTTTGGCTCGGTGAGTCTGAGATGTGCTGGTTGAGGAGCAATGGAAGGGAGGGGAAAAGAGGGCTGAGATGGATGTGGAGGTTGGGTTAGCAGGGTTAAGGTACAGGATAGGCATAGGTAGTGTGTAACTGCCTCTGACCCTATCTCTATTATCTCTATCCTCAGGAAGCAGCATGGAAAGTGACAGATGATTGTATCCAAATCATGGGTGGCATGGGCTTCATGAAGGTGGACATCCCTGACTCATCCTGTAGGGGTCTATGGGTGGATATGGCCTGAAGCCATGACCAGGCCCTGACTGTGGACAAGTTGGGTGGTTCTAGGGGTGGGAGGAAATGGTCCCCAGCATTCTGACACTGCCCCATTTTCTTATCTCTAGGAAGCAGGTGTGGAAAGGGTGCTTCGAGATCTTCGTGTCTTCCAGATCTTTGAAGGGACAAATGACATTCTGAGGCTGTTTGTGGCCCTTCAGGGCTGTATGGTGAGAGAGGGAAGACTCGGGGAGAAGAGGTAGTACAGTGGTCTAATGTAGGGTCTTGTTACTATATTTCCCCCTCCATCCCAAACAGGACAAGGGAAAGGAACTCACTGGTCTTGGTAAGGCTTTGAAAAATCCTTTTGGAAATGCTGGCCTTCTGCTAGGAGAGGCAGGGAAGCAGTTTAGGCGGTAAGGAGGTGGAACTCAGCTGAAGGTAATAGGGGGAGGCTAGCGACTTGAGAAGTTAAGTTGATTTACAGTATCCTTCCTCCAGCCGGACAGGTCTAGGCAGTGGCCTAAGTCTGAGCGGGATTGTCCACCCAGAGCTGAGTCGGAGTGGTGAGTTGGTGAGTAGAGGACTTAAGGTAGAGGGATGATAATGGTGGGGAATTTGGGGGTATGTGTGTACCCACTCACCTCTTATGCATCTTCCCCCACCTCTAGGCGGTAGGAGCTTTGGAACAATTTGCCACAGTAGTAGAGGCCAAGTTGATAAAGTACAAGAAGGAGATTATCAGTAAGACACCAAGACTATTCCCCCAATGCCCTCTAAGTGCCCTTATCTTTCCACAAACAAACTTCTTCTATCTCCCCTCCAGATGAGCAATTCCTCCTGCATCGATTGGCAGACAGCGCCATTGACCTCTATGCCATGGTGGTTGTCCTTTCCAGGTAAGAAGAGGCCAGCCAAGTCTGGGGCATGGTGTAAGGTGGGCCTATTCCATTCTATCTCATTATCTCTCTCACACTTCAGGGCTTCCCGCTCTCTGAGTGAGGGCCACTCCACAGCCCAACATGAGAAGATGCTCTGTGACACCTGGTGTATAGAGGTATATGAGGGTGGAGGGTTGCAAGAGAACAGGGGTTAGGAAAAGAACAATAACTGTTTCCTTTTCATCCTTATGTATTCTTCTAGGCAGCAGCCCGGGTCCGGGAGAGCATGGCCAGTCTACATTCAGACCCCAAACAGCACCAGCTCTTTCACAACTTTAAGAGCATCTCTCAGGCAATAGTGGAAAAGGGAGGTGTGGTTAACCACAACCCCGTTGGCTTCTGAGCATCCTCAACCTTTTTCATATTACCCTATATGTGCCTTTTCTTTGGCCAAAGCCAGGTTTCTCATTTCATCCCTACCTCACACCAGACAGGCCCTTGAGAGGGGATGGCTTTGAAGGATCTGAAATGGCAAGGCCTATTTATTTCCTCTTACTAAGGAGGGGCTTAAAAAAATCTTTATTTCTGCCTTGACAATGGGTGAATTTCTCCTCCACAAAAACAGTAAAGATTTAATTTTAACATGGAAAATCTTGTGTGAGATGTCTCTCCAAATCCCATTTCCTTCTTGAAGGTAGAGATCTGTCTTATCAAGAAAATGGCCAGTCAATAGGAAATTCCCATCTATTGCTTTATTTAGGGTTTTATACACAAAAGTCTAAAATAAATAGCAATATATAGGCTTTGGAGCTCCTGAATTCTAAAGGCAGGTGGAAATAGGGTCCCCACAACATCCCAACTCTTTCCTACTCCCCAACCATTAGGGTAAAGACAAAGAATATGGGGAGGGATCGTCACAGGGCTACTTCATTTGAGAAAAAATATCTTTTTTTAAGTATCAAAAAGTATAAGAAAATGTATCTTTTCCCCCATTCTCCCCTAAAAAAGTTTATTATATAAAATCTCCTGTAACCCTATGAAGAAGGTCAAATCAGGCACTGCTGGTGGTAACAACTCCTTGGCTGGGTTAAGTCACAAAAACACATGTTGGACCTTACAATGTCTAATGAATGGCAAAAATGAGTCTTGGCTACAGAAATGTGAGGGGGAAGAGCTACTCACATGCTAGGAATTAAAATCAAGACACAGATAGAACAAGAAAACTCTGGTCAAGTTATAGAAAAAGTCCTACATGACATCCACAAAAAACTCACTAGGGTTGCCCATGGCCAGGTGGAAGCTCTGTCGGCTGGCAGTTAGCTCAGGGGGTACAGAACCTAGGTCGCGAACAGGAGGTGCACCAGGAGGCTGAACTGCTGGGGGTGGTGGTGGAGGCATCATAACCACCATCATGGGGTTATATGGTAGGGCCACACCAGGGGGCGGCCCATAGGGATGGAGATTAGGGTGAGAACGAAGGCTGCTGCCACCCCCACCTAGTCCCCTGGGTGGAGGGGGGGTGGCATCCCCAGAATCCCCGCCCCAGTGCAGGCTGCCACCACGGCTTGATGGCTCTGATTCACTACCACTGCCTGACTTGGACTCTGGTCCCCGATCTTCTGGTCTCCCAGTCCGTCCTATTCCCCCATCGCTTCGTGCAGACCCACTGCTCCGGCTTCCTGGGAAGAGGGGTCAGAGTACTTGGAATATTCACAGAAAACACTGTGAATGTTCCCCTTCTAGTCCCATCTATATTTGTTCTCTGGCTCCTTCAGTTCTATCTACCCAGCCACCCCAAGCCCACTTGATTTGCAACTTACCCTCACTGTGCTGGCTGCCAGCACTGCCCCCTCCATAGCTGTAGGATGAGAGCTCATGGTAAGGGGGGGGCTGGGGGCTGTAGGGATGTGGGGCTGGGTACTGGTAGGAGAAAGTAGGCAGCAGAGGCCAGGGTGTGGCTCCAGGCAGAGGAGCCAGTGTGTCCTGGTCAGAAGCTCCACTTGATCCATCATTATCATTCAGAGACAGGTTCACAAGGTCTGAAGGGAAGGAGAGAATACCATGGTTCAAGAATCGAAGATCTTCAGCCTCTGTGCTAGGGAGAGTTGATTTTTCAAGGGCATCTTAGAGCTGTTATGGCTGGGACCAAAGGATTGTTTTGCAAAGTCCAAGTTTCTCAAGGCCCCTTCTGACAGGGGAAGAATCAGTTTTCATAGGATTTAGAGCTGGAAAGGATCTTATTTTTAGAAACAAAGAAACTGGCCTAATAATTTACACCCAGTCAGACAGGACTGAGTTAGCAGAGCTGGGATTCAAACCTAGGCTCTGTGTCCAACATTCCATTTGCCCTATACATTTCTATCTCCCCTCAACCCTGAATCAGAGTAAGGCTTGTGGTCTGTCTGTGAGGGATAAAAGTCAAAGCAGGGCTTCTCAATCAGGAAGGGTTGAAAGCTCCCAGGTTGGGAAGTGGGAAAAGGAAGGAATTTCTTACAGCTTTCACAGCCCCCACTGAGGTCCCCGAAGACATAGTAACACTGTTCAGAAAAGGTGATCTTGTTGACAGTATGCCGAATGAGGCCTGCCTTGAGCAACCCACTGGCATATTTCCTGGCCTCCCGACGCTCAGGGAACCCCTCCACATGGTGGTAAAGCCAGTCCACTACATCTGAACCTGTTCCAGACAAGGAAGCAGAAGGGTATTACAAAGCGACATATGAACCCCAACTTCCCCAGCTAGCCTCAGCCCTACCCTCTTTAGCTCTCCTTACCCAGAAAGGCGTTGGGGATAGTTATCTTGAGCCACATTCGATCTCGGACCTCCAACCCAGACTCAGGAGCTGCCATGGCCTTGGTCACAGATGCCATATCTGTGTGTATAGAAAGACTACGCCCTTCACACCCTGAGGAAAAAAATGTGCTCACTGAGGACAAGGAACAGAACCCATCTCTCCTGGGAGGAAATAAGTCAGAAGAACGTGAGGTGGCCTTGCTAAGCCATGGCCCATTTTATCCTTCAGGGATCTGGGCCCTCTCTTCTCTTGTTGGGGAGGACAGCATCACAGAATATGGCCTTACCATCAGGCAATGAGGAGCCCGAGGTTATGGTGCTCATGGAAGAAGAGCCTGGGTAGGCAGGGAAGGCCCCAGTGAGTGCTGCTGAATGAGAGACCCAGGCAGCGGGGTCAATAGGCTGGATTGGCTCATCTGTTGGAGGTGGGAGAGAATGAAGAATACAACAGAAAATCAGAATTGGATCACTTCACTTTCCAGACCCCGGCATTTGACCTACTTCCCCTTTGAGTATATATATATCCCACAACTCCTTTTTCTCCAAAGACCTAGCATTCTTCTAGTTCTCCCTATGGCCCTAAGCCACTGGTTTTTATGCCTTCTCCCTCCCCCCAAAACACAAAAGATAACTCACTTCGGGGGAGTGTGAAGTAGGCCTGAGGTGAAGGATCCCAGCACTTGGCCACTGTTAACACAATGGGGCTGTAAAGGAGGAAGGGCTGGTCAATAGTAGGCTGGATGATAGTGTCATGGAAGGACAGAACATGGGCTAGGGCAGGTGACAGAGGTGCTAGAATGGGAAATTCGAACAAATGGATAAGGGAGGAAAGGAGGACTTTAGGAGAATGGGATATTGAAAGAGGAAGGAGGGAGAGGAAAAATGAGGTGGAGGAAGGAAAGGCCAGGTGGGCAGAAAGGGGAAAGGAGCCAGAGGGAAAAAGAGCCAGAAAAAGAGCCAGGAAAAAAGCTGAGAAGATACAAATAGTGTGAGGTCTGATTCTTTGCCTCACCCAGGCTTGTGCACAATCTCTCTCAGTACCCGTACAGCATCATCATTACTCATGTTCTCAAAGTTCATGTCATTCACCTGGGGAGGGAGGTGTCAAGAGAATCAAGGTGAGAGGGAGGCAGAGGGCCCCAAGGAAGGGGGAAAACCTGTGCTACTATGCACACCTGCAGTAGCATGTCCCCTGGTTCAATTCGCCCATCTGCAGCCACAGCACCACCCTTCATAATGGAGCCAATGTAGATGCCGCCATCGCCACGTTCATTGCTTTGGCCAACAATGGAGATGCCCAGGAAATTGTACTTCTCTGTGGAGGTATTTTGTTTGGCAGTTTGATTACCTATCCCCTAGAGACTCAGCTGTACAAGCCCCAATAAACCACCACTACTTAAGTCCCAGCAATCTGCCTCTCCCATACATGACCTCCTCCCATGGTACCTAGCCTTCCAACTGCCCCCATACCCATATTGAGTGTGACCGTGATGATGTTGAGAGACATGGTGGAATCCGTTACACTGCTGAAGGATGAGGTCTGCAGTGAGGAGGAAGTAAGGACAGTGAGGAAGTTTCATTCCTTTCTGGAACTGAGGTGTCCAGCTCTATCACTGTTATCCCTATTCCGTTCTCCCCTCCCATTTCACCAGGTCTTCTGCAGACCCAGTTTCTCCAAGATTTCCCAGTTCTACCCATTAGTTTCCCTCAGAGACTCCCTCAGAGGTGTCTGGCCACATCACCCTCTCCAGTCGAGGTGGTCGCTGTTTCCTCCTTCGACGGTGTCTCTTTAGGAGTCGGGAGGCACTACTCTGCTCTGTGGAGCTACTGAACCTAACAGGGATAATGTGGGCAAAAAAAAGCAGAGGTATAAGGATATGGAAAAAAGGATCACATTAGCTTCAGTTGAGGAAGGAAGCAGGGAGTGTGAGGACAGAATAGGAAAGGGAGATATAAGACATACCTGCTCATGGTATCATCCTCATCCGAATCTCCCAGGCTGGTGTTCTCCAGCTCACTAGTTAGTAGAGTAGAGGAACTCTCATAACCAGCCAGGTGTCGCTCCAGGCGGGAAGAACCACTAGGCCGATGGCCCCCACCTACAAAAATATAAAGGCATATAGCAGCGGTTCTCCACCTGTGGGTTATGTTCAATTTGTAGCAATGAAAATACATCCTGCATATCAGATATTTACATTACAATTCATAACAGTTATGAAGTAGCAACGAAAATAATTTTATGGTTGGGGGTCACCACAACACGAGGAACTATATTAAAGGGTCGAGGCATTAGGAAGGTTAAGAACCACTGGCATATAGGGAGCTGCACTTCTGCTCCAGGGAGATCCAAAGTCTAGCATCCTGGGTCCCTGGTTCTCTCTTCTCCATCTGTCACTGCTCCTACTCCCTTTTGGGCCCAGATGTACATACTGCATAAACCACGCCCCCTTTTCTCAGAATTTAGGAGCGTGATTGCCCTTACCAACATGATCAATGCTCTCTCTCCTCCTGGACCGCTCCCGTCTTAGTGATGTTACTGACTCTGTTTCCGTTTCAGGTTCCAGGTTCTCTCGGCTGCTAGATACATTAGGGCTAGAAAAGGAATGGGGTCAGAGAAAAAGTTAATGATGATGGGATTCCTCCTAAAAGCAATGGTGATCAACTAGCCGCAGAATATAACTAAAACCCAACCTGTTCTCTCCCTCCTTTCCACTCTCATAATCAACAAGACTCCCCAGGACTCACTGGAAGGATGGAGGCCTTGAGTCCCCAATGCCGCTAGTCCTCTCAGGAGGGAGGGGAGGCAGTGGTGGGGGCAGAGACGAGGGTTCTGTCCGAGGTTCAGGGGCTGGGGGTGCATTCTCTGGCTGTGGGTTATCTGAGGACACAAGCTACAGAGGTAGAGAAGAGGGATGAAAAGGACTTTTAGGAAAGGTAAGAACAGGGTAAAAGTTCAGGTGGGGAAATGATAAGAGGGAGAGAGAGGGAGATGAGGCCAAGGAGAACTTGGAAGGGGACTCAAGATGGAAAAACAAAACCTGGAAGCTCCAAGAAAAGACTCATGAGAGTCACATAGAATGGTAAACTAGGGTTTATGAGGCTGAAAAGTTGTTTTGAGGGAGGGGAACAGCAAAGTCAGAAAGTCTCTAGGCAAGGGCAAGGGCAAAAGCAGACTGGTAAGGAGGAGTTCCTTTTAAGGAAACTTACCCAAGAGACCACCCTCCCATTGAAGCAGGGCAATCGGGCATTGTCATCTGAAATCTCTTCCTTCACCACTCTGCAAGGAGATGAGAACAGTGCTAGATGAAACATTGCCATGTCTAAGGTTCTGCCTTTGAACATTTCAGCCTTCTTTCTGAGCCCCTCCTAACTGGGGGTGGGATGTATTTTAAAAACTGTTATCATTTCCCCTCCCCACTCCCTCAAGCTAACAACAGCCCAGCTTCTCATCTCCCTCTAGGAATCCCCTACCTAGTAATTCTTCCTACTTACTACCTTTTCCTTTTATTTTCAACCTAAGTTAGGAACCTGGCAGAAGTTCTAAATATTTCTTGTTTCTACTTGAAACGCCTTAACTTTCAAGGGTAACCCACCCAAGCTTACCCAATCTCCTTAAACTATTTGTCTAACCTCAAGGCTTGGTCTGTTTACCCCATTTAGATAAATATGATCCCTCTTTCTTTTACCCCTGCTTTACCTTCTCCTGACATCAAATCTTTAAAAGATGTGTCCCTCTAATTTCTCAAATCTACAACTCTAATTTCCTAATTCTGTTCCAATGAGAGTCTTGACTGATGTCATTTACCTCCACCTTTCATTCCACTATTAAAGGAAAGAGAGACATAAGACATACCTCCACTCCTGTCTGAAGCTCTGACCAGTCATGAATGTTTTTCTTTTTTTTCCCCCTCTAACCCATGCCTAGAAATTCTCCCAAATATATACCATCTACACTAGGATTTCTGTCTCTGACTAGGCGAGCAACCTATCAATCTGTCCAAGGGTGGACTCTGTCTCTCCCATCAGCATGGCAGCTATCTCCTCATTAGACCCCAAACTCCAAAAGGAATGACAACTCCCCCTTTTTGCTTTCCCCAGCACAAGGTACTTATTATACAATGAACCAGAGGAAGACCCCACTAATCTTACAATGCCCACCTTTCTTAATCTTCCTTCTCTGGGAAGATCTCTCTGATCCAGGCCTTTATGACCACACCTCCTCAATGATTAAACTGACTTTGTCTCCTAACTGTTATGTTGTCCATAACTCGCCTTTCGGTTTAGTGTATTCAGGGTGCCTCATTAACAGACCAGACTAACTCATTTGCCCATTCTCTCCCCAGGATCCACTCCATCAAAGTCTAGTCTCCCACCAAGATCAGGAGACATTCCCTAGCATACTCCCTCGTATAACCCGTTCAATCCCTAGGGAACTATCCTCATCATCAGAATAACAGCTTACTTTACATATCACTTTCTGTTTTAAACGACATAGTTGGAGCCTGACAATAAGTGTGTGAAAAGTTAGTGAAGAGAGAGCCAGACTCCAAGTCTAGAGACCTGGGTTCTATTTCTGGCTCTGACATCTAAAATCTGTGTAACTCTGGGCAAAGTCACTTAACCTCTCAGTGCCTCAGTTTTCTTATCTGCAAAATAAGGTTTAATTTTAAGATCGTTCAAAACAGCACTAAGACTTTTGGGACACGCTGTATTTATTTCTCGACCTACTCTCCCAAGGTTCTTGAAGCCTAAGTGCCATCTATCCCCAGTTTTACAAAGCGGGAAACAGATGAAAGGACCTGCCTAAAGACGGGGGTCGGCCCGCCAGGGGAAGGCAGCGGCCCCTCGGACCCCACGCCACCACCGCCGCCACGCCTCCCGGCCGATCGGGCGGCGCCCGGGCCCCGCGCCCCGCGCTCACCCGAAATCCTGGTCCATTGACTTGAAGTAGTACTTGGCCCCGGCGGGGCGCTGCAGGACGCTCTTAAAGTCTCCCAAGGTGATGCGCTCGGCCGGGACCGGGATCTTGACCAGGTACGGTGTCTCCTCCTCGTCCAGATGGTAAATCACCTTCGTCTCGCCGGCCCCGCCGAGTCCTGCGGCGCCGCTGCCCGCCATGGTCTCGCCCGCGTCGCCCTCCCCGCCTCGAAGTTCCCCTCTCCTTTCCCCTCTCCCACCAGACCGAGGCCGGCCGCCGCGCCTGCGCACACGAACGCCTAGCCGAGCCAACCGAACCGAAGCAGGCTAGGTGAGGGGGGGAAGGGGGCGGAGCCCACGCCCGCTCCCCCCTCCCCGGCCCTGCTTACACCTTCAAAGTGGACGCCCTCTCGGCTCTTCTCCCTCCCTCTACCTCCCCTCCAATCCAACTCCACGCCACACACTTCCCACTGCCGCCCCCTCACGTGACACGGTGCTCCTCACTTCCGGCTCCTCAGCTCCCCTCAGTCACGTGAGGTCTCCCCAGCCTCTGCCCACCCACGGTGCTGCCATCCCTTCCCTGAAAATTCCCACCCCCTCACTCTTCCCTCATCTTCAGTCTCCCAATCCCCAGTCAAGAGTCCCGCCCCTAAAGTTACCTCCAGTTCTCATTAAAGTCCAAGGACCAAGAAAACACCTTCCTTCACAGACCAACCCTCCTCTTGTACCCCTATACATCATCATCTCCCCCACCTCCCGACCCTCCTCACCCCAACTGAAATACGGCTGCTGGGGACTTTCTCACTTATATAGTCCAAAGAATTATGTTCGAGTGTCTAAACCAGGAGACCTTAAGAAAGCATCTAAGTACTTTCATTTTATAGAGCAGGAAACCGGCTAGATGTCAGTATTTGGGGGAGGAAGAACATGATCTAGCCTTGCCTTCCCTTCTCTACTACATAAGACATATTTTCCAAGAAGGAAAGACAAGGGTCACAGGGCTATAAACACAAAAGAGCCCACTTTGTTTTATTTACAAACAAGCTGTATGTACAAGCAGCTGGCCAATATTATTAAAACAAAGAAGTGGGTAGATGATAGAAATATCACCTGTCCCACACAAAAGACAAGAGACCCATGTGTTACATTCCTTTAGGCCATCTGAGCCAAAAGGTTTTCAAAAGGAAAGAAATGGGAGAGGGGGTTCAAGAAAATAAAAGGTAAGAGTTCAAATGATGGAAGAAAGGGGTAGGCAATGCTATATTACACTAGAGGTATAGACAACTGCCTCACCCCACCCTGATTCCAACCCTAATTCTGGGCTGGTGGATATGGGAGTAAGCAGGGTCAACTGGCAGAACAGTGAAGGGATGAAGTAGAGAATCTTAGGAATAGGGACACCTTCCTGTTCAATGGGTCAAAATTCAAGTCCTAAAGCCTTTAGGGAAAGACCCACTCATTCCCAAGTGAGCCTTCCTTGACAATCCCCACCCCAATAACGGGACAGTGTTGAAGTCCCAATGGATCAGTGGCAACATAAGGACCCCATCTCAGTGATGATGTCTGTGAAGAGTTCTGACTTGAAGTAGGAAAGGTTTGAGTGGGTCCTAGGGCTCTCCAGGCTTGGAGAGACCACCAGACCGACGGGCCTCTGGCCGCAACTCCTTGCACTTCTGACAGTAAAATATGTCAGGGACGTTGGTCTTCTTAATCTTAGCACATGAAAGATGGATCCATGTTCCACACAAACTGCACTCAATCATGGGCCTCCCTGCAAAGGGCTTCTGGCAATAACAGGTGATCAAATCCCATGAGTCATCGCCTGGGAGAAGGGATGGTTGTGATCAGGTTTCTGCTGAGGACTCAGTCTACAGAATTTCAAGTATTCCCCCATCCACCCCAAAGAACCCACTCCCTTCACGGACAAAAGCGTATGTCCTTCTCTATTCCCACCCCTACTCCCCAGTGTACTTCCCTCAAACACCCTTCTTACCTGATTCTACCATGATGTCCTCATCCATTACCCGCATTTCACCCTCACTGGAGCTCCCATCCCCATCTTGGCTCGTCTCTGTGCTGCCCACTTCCTTGGCTTCACTCTCAGTAGGGATACCTGCTGGGGGGGTTGAGGTGAGGGGCCGTGGAGCTTCAGGGGGTGGAGGGAGTACAGAAGCTGGGGCCTCACCCCCACAACTGCCTGCTACTGCTGTTGTCACTGCTACTATTTCATCTTCTTCTTCTTCCTCCTCTTCCTCTTCTTCAGAGTCTGTGTCACTGGGAAGAGCCCGAGGGGGCCCAGAAGGGGGGGGTCGATCCCCCCTTTCTGGCTTTTTCAACTTTCGCTTCTTGCTCTTCTTTATTCTCGACCTCTTCTCACCATCTGCAGGAGTTGATCGAGGTCTCCGAAGCACTCCAAAGCTTCCTCCCCCACCTGGTCCCAACTTTCGGTTCTTTCGGTCCTTTTTTCGGGAGGGTTGAGGGAGATCCTCCTGGGAAGCAATGACAGGGGTGAGGGTGGTAGGGGGCCGAGGGACATGTGTTGGGGTTGCAGGGACCAACGGGGGTGCCACTTTGGGTCCATCCAGATCAAAGAGAGAGTCCTTAAGCTTCATCTTCTCAAGCAGTGTAGCATTGTCAGAGGCCTGCAGTCGAGGGAAGGTGGGCCCTGGTGGAGGGGGGCCTCCTTGAGCAGCCCGCCTCTTGGAAGATTTAGCCTTTTTGACAAAAGTCTGGATGGTTCGAAGGTCTGAAGGGGCTGAATCCCAGCCATCACTATCTGCAGCACTCTCTCCCCGAAATGGTGAACTAGACCCAGAGGCTGGCCAGTCACTTTCCTAGGGGTGGGTGGGAAAGGAGGTTAAGTGTTGGTGCCCCCTTTCAACAAAATTCCACCTCCATTCCCCACACGTGCAGACACATCAGGCTTAACCACAACCAGGTACTAGAGTAGTCATCTAATATCCTGGGCCTTTTGCACAATTAATTTCTCCAAGCCCAACCAATTCACATTATTTAACCAACCCACCTACTGCCCTGCAAATGCCAACAACTCAGCCCCTAAACTAACTGATTCCCAGACATCTCTGTGAAATCTCTTTTGCTGCTAGAACCCCTGTTTTCCCCCAGGATCCCTTATCCTAACCTTACTCATAATAATATTGATTCACAGTACACAGAACTTTCTTCCAAATGGATTAAGTAGACAGTTTATCACCCCAATTTTACAGATCCATAATCATTGCTGGTGATTATCTTGGACAGGATCCAAGCCAAGGTCTCATGATACTAAACGCAACATTGGTGACCTTCAACCTTACCTCCACAAGAGCCCAAGAGTGTCCCCAAGACCCTCAAAAACTTTTCTGGCATACCCAAAATATCAAACAAAACCACCATTCCCCAACTATCTTATTTCCCTAACTCATGCCCCTTCCCCCTTAACTTTATCTCCATTAATTCTAATTCTCTTGAATTCCCATAACTTCTCCATTTTCAATATCCTTTGATTTCTCCATCCTATCACATCTCCCAATGCCAGATTCACCTAACAAATTTATTCTTCACAACTGTCTAGATTTATTTCCACAACTACCCCCTGAACTCCCCTTTACTCCCACCCCCTCCAATCTCCCTAAATCTTTTATTAGCCTTCCCTCCCTTTCCCCTCTTCCAAATCCTTCATGTCCCATCCCTAAGATCATTGCCCCTACCTCTTTGCTAGAGGGAATGTAGCCAGCATATGCCAAGACAAAACTGCAAAATTTGTTGAAATCCTCAATTGTTCGCCTTCGTTTTTCAGGGGGCTATCGAAAAAGAAGGAATCAGACACTTGGATTCTCAAAAGGAACAGTGGTCCAGAAGCAAAGTTTCCCTGAAGAGAGGTAGAAGGGGTAGAAGATCTGGGGAAATCTTCTATGTTTGGTTTCCCTAAAGGAAGCTTAGATTGGAGTAGAAAGGGAAATCTCACCTGGGCCTCTGGTTTCAGGTTTGGAGGAAGATCTGAAAAAAATCAACAAAAGAGCTGAGTCAAGGTACTGGAAAAGTATACATGCTTCTTTCCCCCAAACATTACCACTTTTTCAGGACCCCACCTCTCTTTCCTCCCTCCCTTCCCACAGGAAAGAAGCCTGAATGATTCTGCTTCCACTTTCTTCCTAACTAATCTTCTCTATTCTATTGCCCTGTCTTCTCAAAGTGAATTGGTTTGCATGTGCCCTCCCATGCTGATGTTTCTCCAGGTTCTATTCTACTTCTTTCCACTGTTACTTTCTGGTCCCAAGGGCCCTGGCTCCTCCTTTGCCCTTTATACTGGGCTCCCATTCCCCATCCCTTTGGTTGGGACACTACCACACATCACCAAGGCCTGTGCCCCACTACTCTATTCTCTGGGTTCTCTTTTCAGACCAGTTCATGCAGAATCCCTTGTTCCCACTCCTCAAAGCTCTCAGGTTTAATCTGGCTTTACTACACCCCTCCTCATCAACAGTTCTCAAGACCTTGTTCTCAGGCCTGGACATGTGGCTTGGCTCACCTCCCCCAACTCAATTAGATGGTTCCTGGGGCCCTATTCTTTAATTTGAAGATCTTCTGCTTATACTCTGTCCATACTCTGTCACTAACCCCGGGCACAATACCTCACACCCCTAAACTCTCCACTCCCTCCAACCTTCTTCCAGTCTTTGGCTTCTCAGCCTGGGGGGGGGGGGAAGGAGAGGGGAAGAAGAGGGAGGGAAGTTGGCTCTGTGGCTCCTTGAGCCTCCTCTGTTTCCAGTCTCTACAGCCGCTCCCTCCAGCCCATTTTCTCCCAGCCAAAGTGCCCCCTTCCTACTAAACTCCCGGACAAGTCTCTAGTTCCTGGTCCTCATGGGTCTTCCAATATCACTAATCAACTCCCCAGTTCCAGCTCCCCAGCCACCCTTCCCCTCCCCCAGCAGCTCTCTGACTCCACAACCCCCCCCAGCAGTTACCCAGTTCCACAGCACCCCTCCCCCGCAGCAGTTCCCCATCCTTTCTCCTCTCGGCCGTCCCCCCAAATAACCTGGATCTACAAGCCCCTCAAATTATCTGGTTCAGCACCCCCCCCCAATTTTAGCCTGTTTCGTAGTCACTTCCCATTCTTGAACCCCAAAATGCACCCAGATTCATAGCAGGTCCCCTCCCTGCCCAAAAAGCAGCCCCAAAAGGCCGTTCCTCACAAGCTGCCCAGCTCCCCGGTTCCGGCCCAGTCCACCGGCCCTCCCTCGCCCCCTCCGAAAGTCCGATCTCTCCCTCCAGTTTCTTCAGCCTCTGCTTCCCGGTCCTGGTATCCCAACTCATCACCCCTTCCCCCGGGCCCCTACTGGGCTCCCCGCCCCCCAAGTTTCCCAGACCCCAACTCCGGGTCCCCACGCTCACCTTCGGGGCTGGGCTCCGCCATGGCTTCCAGCATCGCCACCGCACCGCCCCTCCCCCCCACCCCCCACCCCCAGACTCCCGGTGCTGTCTCCGGTGCTTCTACAGTCTTCCACCCTCCCGAGACTGTCTCAGCCCTAACGCCAGCCCAAGTTCGGGTGCCGTCCCGCTACCCTGTTCTCTCCTGAGCTCCTCTTTCCCCTGTGGTTGAACCGCCTGGCTTCTGCCACCTCCCGCACTCCCGGACCGGACCCCCCCCACCCCCCCACCCCCCCGCGTCGCCTGCCGCCTGCTCCCTACTCCTCCCCTCCCCCTTCCTCTCCGCCCTCCGCCTCCAGCGCGCAATGCACCACGGGGTGCGTAGTCCTGGTTTATGTAGCTGTACATGGAAGGCGAAGGCCAGTGTTACTACAATTCCCAGAAGCCCTAGTCTCTGCGCAGGCGCACCGCTTTCTCCTCCCCATCCAGTGGCGGGGAAAGGAGGAGCTAAGGAATTGGGGGGTTGGGGTGGGGAAAATGGACCGCATGGGCTGCCGGGAACTGTAGGCTGGGCGGGACCGCAAGGAGAAAGGAAAAGAGAAACGTAGTTTCCGGCCACCTTACCGCCTCTCTTTGCTATTTCACCACTAGTTAAGGGCGCTTCCGATGAGGCGGAGAGACTGCTGGGAGATAAGTCCCGTCTTACTTAGCTTCGGCTAAAGCTCTTTTCCTTTTGCTCAGGCGTAATAGGCAAGGGCCCCTTCCCACACAGAGATGTTCTAATCTAACACTACTCGTGTTAAATGTGGAAGTGACAATATTGTCTCTGAACTAATTTCATGGTAAAGGAATCGACCCATCCTGCCCACTGAGACGAGCTTTATAAAGGAAGGTGGCCGGTGAAGATGATCCCATTTTTCCCTCCATGGGCCCCACGACGAAAAAGAGCAGAAAAAGGGCAGGAAGCAAAGCAGTTAAGTTGGTGGTTTCTTTATTGATCTTCTCCACCCTCAGCCCACTCCCACCCCTCCACCCCAACCCCATGGGAGGGAAAATGAAGAAGGTGGAGGTGAGGGGAGGAATTGTAGGAATCCAAGTCCTTTGGGAAGTCTGGGAAGGAACAGAAACCAAAACAATCAGTGAATGAAACAAAAAGAAAATGGGAACTGACAACCAAGAAGAGATTGGGGGAGGGCTGGAGAAGAGAAAGGAAGGGGCAGAAAAAGGTTTAGATTTAAGGGAGAAAAAAAGAAAATAGAGACATGGGGAGTGCTCTCCTCTACCCTTGCCCTCCCCAACCCCAGCCAGCATGGGCTGAGGGAAAGAGAGTCTTAAACATTGCAAATTGCAGGCTTTGACAAGAGGTGGTGTTTGTCTTCCAGCAGGGGAGAGAAACCGAGGAGAATGGGGTAGTTAGAGGATAAGGAGAGGAAGAGACAGGGGAACCCTCACTCTTCTTAGAGAAGGGCCCCGCTACCCAGGGGTGGCAGGCAGCTTCACAGACCATAGACACTTTCGTCGCTGTAGGCAATGTATAGAAAGAAGTCTTCTTCATGATGTTCCTAGGGGTAGGGGGACAATGTTGACACAAAGGTAATCTGCCCATAAGTAGGTCAAGTTCCTTAGAGACCCATACATCCCAGCTTGCTCCAGCAAAGTTGCTCAGAATTATACCTACTAATAGTTACTGAGACATAGGACTCAGGAAAGGAATAGCAAACGGCTGCTCCAGTCACAGGGCCAAATTAACCCTTCCTGCTCACCCTTTTGGCAATCAATTTCCTATTAATTTCTAAGGATTAGGTCCACAGTTGAGTGGGAAGTCAACTAGTCATGCAACCACTGTTGGTACTTTCTCAGCAATTTTACCAGAGCTAGGAATGGAGTTATTTCCTTAAAGCCCTTTCTCCCACTACCCCCCTTCTTCATACCTGGTAAAGCTGACCCATGGTGGCGCTGGTGGGTGGAATGACATTGTTGACAAAGAAAAATAGGGCGTCCTCAGCTCGGAGGTGAATTCGCTTCCGGATCAAGAAGTAGAACTGACCAACTATAAGGAATGTTGGGAGGAGTGGTTGTAGCAAACTAAAGTCACACTGGAGATCAAAGTAAGGCCTCAGGGGCTCATAGAAAGGAGTTGTCTACTTTGTGTCTCCAACTGGAATTCACTCCAGCCTACCATTTCCCTGCCCACCAGTGTCACCACCATGGATCTGCTTATTCAGTAGTTCCCACCTGTGAGATCAGAAGGCACCAGATATTTCTTCTTGTCCAGGTCACCTATCCGGGCCTTAGGAGCCTTCTCCACAATCACCTGGAGGAAAAGAGAATGACATAAATTACAAGGTTATTAGGGTAGTTATCACGGTGCCCTCTCCCACCTTTCCCACCAACATATTCTGGAGTCTGATCTTGCCTTCTCTAGTAATTATACTCTTTGGAAGCCCCTGACACTGGGCATGGAATTACCTTACCTGTAAAAGAACCCTCTGACCCCATTTTCTCTCTAAGCATCCCAACAATTAGCATCCAAAAGTGGAAAGGAGTTAGTGAAACTCCCTTTGATGGAGCAAGAGTTAAATGACCAAGTGTCAATAGTAATAAATGTGTAACAGATGTTAAATTGCAGATGTTATTTCTGTTCATGTACAAGTTGAAGTCAGAGGTCCCTTTTAACTCTGAGATCCTGTATCTCCAGGTGTCCAATAGCCAATAACTTCGACAGGAACCTTTGTGGTGATCCTATTAAAATCCGGGTGCTCTCTAGAACAATTTCTGTCTTAGAATAAAGTATAGCTTTATGAATAGATGTCCTAGTATTCCTATTCCCAGTTCATCAACCCATCCTGGAACCCTGGAAGTTTGTGTTAAATAGGTAAGGGCCGAAACTCATACACTGCCACCAACTCAGACTCATGAGCTCCGATTCCCACCGATTGCATTATCTAGCTCCCCTCCTTAGAAACTCGGCTCTAGTCCTTCGGAAGTCTCTTTTTCGTCTCCTAAACCACACCCCCAAATTAACACCTCCCTTCCCAGCTCTCCAGGGCTGCCTCTACAGAAGGGGGAATTCCCTTCCCAGCCCAGGAAGGCCCCAAAGCCTCAGGCCTCCCCCAATCCAAACCCTGCGCATCCCTAGGCGCCCCCGCTCTGGTCGTACGTCCCAACATGCAGTCTGGCTCCGCCACTGATAATATTTAACGTCCGCCCTACTGCGCCGCGCCCCGCCTCACCGGTACCCGGTCGGGATACTTCTTGCGGATCTTCTCGCCTTCAGAGCGGCGCTTCTCGAACGGGTGCTCCTCCTTGTAAACGAACTTCATCCTCCCAGGGACTGGGCCGGAATGGGCTGAGGGGAGCGGGGGTAGGGGGGGACGGACGGGGCCGGGGCGGGGGGGCAGCGGCGACGGAGACGGACGGCCGGGCGGGTGAACTCACTCGGCGGAGCGATTTTTGCGACCTGCGCCACTTCCCTATTCATCAACTCCGCCCCGCTTCCCCAGGCCGCACTGGGAGCCGCCCAGTCTCCCTACATACGCCAACGGAGCAGGGGGGCGGGGCCTCCTACGCGTCAGGCGCAAGAACCGCCCATCTTGCTTCCCTCTTACGCCATTGGAGTAACCGCTTCGGAACGGATTTACGAAATTACGGCAATGGATTCGCTGTCCCGATGCGCAAGGTGAAGGTGACTATATTTCAGATTTCAGACGCCATGGGGGTGTGAGCAGATGTAGACTTTTTAACCACTAGGGATCCCGAAAGGAAATGGAGATAGTTACGACGATAAGATTTAAGAAGCGTGGTGCTACGCAAGGGATTTTGCTGACATCAAAACAAAATAGTTCCCAGTTGGGAAAGGGAGCCGGAGATCGGAAACCCGAAAGGCACCTAGGACTAACATGGAGTGCAAATTACGCATAATCTTGGAGCCGGTGGGGTGCTAGTCCCAAAAGGTAGAATTCCAACTACATCAACATAGGATTTAGGAATACTTCAGGCGTCATAAAAATGGAGCGGTTGGGGGAAGGAGTCAAGTGACAAGGAATTGGAAGTAGATCCGGCGTGGAACTGTTGTAGAAGGGAGCCAATGAGGGCGAAAGAACTGAGGAACCTGTCACTGCAGCTCCGCAGAACCTGTGTGCCGACCCTTCCCTATTTAACTCTCTTAATCGCTGCAGGACACTAGTAAACCACTGCCCTCCCTTCTACTACTTATAAATCTGACCAGTCTCTCTTCCTGGTGCAGATGCATGTCAACGCCTCAGAAAATTCACTACCAGGAAAAAACATAAACTCTCCTCCTTCATTGCTCCTCTCCACCAAAACTCTATTTCCCCTCCCCAAAACCGGAGAGGATGGGGCAATAAATACCCTTTCCCAGTGGCCCACCCACCGTCTTTCCCAAGATCCCAGAGATGGGGCCTTCAATTTCAGAGTTATAATGCATGGTTCAATGGGAATAGAAGACCTGGGTTGGGAAGAGGGAGAAGAAGATGGTTACAAGGGGGAAGGGGAAGAGGAAGAGTTGGCAAGATGTTGGGAGGGAGGGTAAAAATCAGCAGGCTGGACAAAGTCTTGGGTTTCCCTCCCAAACCCACCTCTCAGAGCAGCAGTGAAGAATTAGATCTGTTTTTTACAAGAGTTTAAAAAAAAAATCAAATCACAACAGAGCTGGTTTAGCATCTGTCTGACCCTCCCAGGTCAGTCTCTCCCTACCTCTGACCAGTCTTTCACCCCTGACTTGGGGGCTGTTTTGGCCCTCCCAGGCCACAGTCTGTATCCCAACCTGGAGTTTCCAGGGAGTGTCTCAACATGGTGAGGCTGTTTCAGTATCTGGGCTTGTGTGTCCATCTGGCCTCCAAGTGGAGTGTAGATGGCCCAGGCCAGGCAGTCCTCAGAAATGGGCTGGGGATGGAGCAAGCAGCCCAAGGGCTCTCCCTCCCTTCCCCCCCCCCTCCATTTGTGTTCATGGGGGGGGGGGAGTGGCTGTCACCAGAGCCGATGTTGGTGAAGGTTTCGGCTCAGCACAGAGCGGACGTCGGCAGTGAACCTGGGGTAGGGGAAGAAGGGAACAGTAGGGGATAAACATTCACCCACTGACAAAGGATCCAGGATCCCTAGGTCTTTCCTCCAGACCCTAATTTCCCACAAGAATATAACAACAACAATAACAAAAGACATTTTATATAGTGTTGTTAATGTCTACAAAGCACTTTACATAAGTTATCTCATTTGATCATAACAGAACAATCCTGTGATATAAGTACTATAGATATCATCCCCATTTTACAGATGGCAGGCCAAGGGACTTGCCTGTAATCAGCGCTACAAGTGTTGAAGGTTAGTTTCAAACACAGGTCTTCCTGACTCTAAGTCTACCACTCATTCCATTACACCTCTCCAATATCAAGACCCAAGTATCCAACCCTGGCCTTCTCACCTGAGAGCATCCAGCATAGGGAGTAGGTTGAGGAGTGCTGTGTCACTGGGGTCACTAAACCAGGACTTGATTGGGATGGCATTATCTGGAAGTAGGGATCAAGAAAACAGGATTTATTAACTACCAAGCATTTGCCTTACAACATCCTGTGAGGCAATGCATTATTACTTTTCTTTCACAGATGAGAAAAAGGGCTCATAGTTTAAGTGACTTACCCAAGGTTAGACAACTATTTGAACAAAGAGCTAATATTCCAAGTCCAGTGGTCCTTCCAATTTACCTCTTTCATGAACATCCTTTATTCAACATATAAAAATTAGCTATATATTTCATAGCTCAGCTTAATGTGATCATAGAAATTATGATCTATTAAAATTAAATTGCTACATTTGAAAATGCAGCTTTGTAAAACAAATCCGGGAAAGAGAATTTAGTTTACAAAAACAATTTATCACAGTATTCTTTTTAAAAGTGTCTTCCCTGATTGCATTTAGAACATTTTGACTTAGAAACTCTGTAAAAATACATACTGTATTAAGCAAATGATATGAATAAATTAGGACCTCTTGTTGGTACAAGGTTAAAAACAAAAGCCTCTCTCCCAAAGTGCTTTTAAATGACTCTGATTTATTCCTACAACAGTGGTCTGAAGAGCAGGGAAAGATGAATCTGCCCATTTTATAGAGGTTACACATCCAAGTCAGTCATGGACTGAATATAGCACCCACAACAACCTCCCTAAGCCACTTCCCTTAACCCCCCTACCTGGATGGCTCCTATAGGCTCCTGGGGAGTTATCCAGGATCACAATGCTGGAAAGGTCACTGTGGACCACAGAGAGGTCCTTGATGTAGCTGCCCAACTCCAAAGTGCAGTGCTGGTGGTGTAGAGGTGGTTGTAGACAAGGGCATTAGCTAAGAAGAGACAGACCCCCTCTGGGGCTGGTTCCTCAAATCCCAACCTGCCTCAGATCTTTTCTTGTTCTCACATTCTTAGGTGAAAGAGACTGACAGGAAATTGGGGGTGGGGGTGGTATAGAATAGTAGTGGGGAAAAAGGGAGGGAAGCCACCTCCCCAGCCCTTTAACTAATGAAAGGGGCTATATTAGCAATATTATCTCCTTGCCCAAAGACTTATAGATCTGTTCCCACCAAGGGCATTCACATTGGGGCTCCCAAGTCCCATTTTCCTTAAAAAATGAAGAACACAGGCCCTTTACCTGTCTGTAATATCGTCTCTTAAGTATGCTCCGGCTATTGTCCAACTTGTCAGCCACAGCCGAACCGTAAATCTCCATGCTCGCTGTAAATACAACCAGCTCATACCACTGGCTCACCTGAGGGGAAAGGAAAAGGAAAGCTACCACAGACTGAGACGCTCACATAATCCCTATGAAGCAGGTACCAAACCCACAATCTCTGGTTAGGTCTTTCTTTTTGAGGATCAAAATATCCTGCCCCCAAATTCAAAAGGGTAAGGACAGAAGGCTCAAAAATAAACAGAAGCACATGGCAACAGCTGGAGTTGAAGAGTAAGACCATACTGAAACCACCCTAATTCCCATCACTCCTATACTGCCTTTTCTCCAAGTCTCCTACATACAACTAACCTCCATTCTCCCCCTCCCCAGATCCCAACACTCAATGCACAGTTCAAATCCTATACAGCTCCTAGATTCTGAAAATTATTTTTCCTTTCCAAAACAGCACCCCCAATCCCCTTGCACTCCCCAAGACTTACCACTTCTAAGAAGAAGTCCACATGGGGCCTCTTATGTACAAAAAAACGGACAGGATGTTTGTCTATTACGACCTGTGAGGGGGACAAGGAGGGGCTGGGGGGGAAGCCCTACTCGCATCCCCTCCCTGGAGAGACTTTTGCCCCACCAGGCTTACCCCAGTCCCAAGGGACAGGGAACAGAAAATCCCAGGAAAAGGAGTTGAAGGAGAGTAAAAGGTGATGGGGCATGGAGAGAAAAGGGCAGAATAGTGGCATATACTTTCATCCCATTCACCCTCAGACCTTGAGGATGAAGTCAGGAGGTGTTCCTGGACGAACGGTAGGCCTCAGGACCCCATCGTGATGGGAGTGAATAAGAGTTTCATCCAAATCCAACACTAGTATCTTTCGCTTTACCTGGCCTAAAAGCAGAGGAAAAAAAAATAAAAGAGATGAGAACTTTGTTGTAGCATCCTTTGGCTTCTCCAAGACATTTAATCCTACTCTCACTTTTAACCTTCAATGGTTTCCCAAGGTTCCAGATACTCACCAAGCCGGTTTCGGGAAACAGGGGACAGAGGAAGGATGTCATATCGAACAGTCTGATACTGAATTATCTAGAGGCAACAAGAAAGAAGTATTAGGACTTCTGACTAAAGGAAGCCCTTTCCTAATAAGAACCAGGCACCCCTAGCCCTCACTATAGCCAAAGGATATTTTATAGCAGCAATTAATATTGTCTTATCACTGCAGAGTGAAATAGAGCTAGATTCTTGGGTCTCTGATCCCTAAATAGTGTCAAATGGAATGACTATTCTTCTGAGGAAAAGAGTTGAGGACCGGGAGAAATTCCTGAGTCTGGCCAGGAATGAGGATCTGATTAGGGACTGACGGGTCAGTCCCCTACAATTTGTGTCACCTGGGCCTATGCATATTCAGAGACTGTCAGGTCAGTTAAGTTCTCCAGGCCAAGGGCCATGAGGCCTATTTTAACCAGCCACCTGTCCACTTCCATCATCACTAGCAGTCATGGGTTACATAGGACCTTCCTTGGCCTCCAAGGCAACTCTCCCTAGGTGCTCAGTCTAATTGCTGAAAGCCCCAACCTTTTAGGCAAATTTGACTGCTTATCAGAAAATTCAAAGCATTAATTTCCGAGGAAAGTTGAGATAGATGCATATATTCCCCCCCCAACTCCAAACTTTCTGCTTTCCCCCTCCCCACTGCTCAGAATTATACTTTCTAATTCTTAGTTCTCATAGGAGCACAGATGTAGAGTTGAAAAGAATCAACACTCTCACTCTATACATAAGGAAATTAAGGCTTAGAGGGGTTAAGTGATTAGTCTCACACAGCTAATATGAGGTTTGAATCTTGAGGTGGGATTTGAATGCAGGCCTCCCTTGGAGAAGCTCAGATACCCCACCTTACCTAAGTCCAAAGCTCTTTTGGATTGATGTCCTTATTTACCTGAACCCAGATCTTACCTCCTACAGGTACCTAGACTTTCTGACACAGTGTTTTCTAAAAAGTCAAGTGTCTTATCCCCCCATTTCCATGGTATCTTCCCATTCTTCGTTCTCTCCCAGGACAGAGCTTGATCAGGATAGAAGATAGCATTTGCTAAGCATATAGTGAAATGCTCTAAGCAGCTGCTACCTGAAAATGGGAGGATTTGGGAGTCTGGCTTGGCTCTGGGATATAGACCAACAATGGAGGTAATTTTGGAGGTCTCCAGTACCAAAACAAACTGAACTTTCTCCTCCTATACCTGGTATAAAATGCACCTGTTTGAAAATAACTTTCTTCACTATTCTGTGAGGTAGCCCTATTTTCAGGATGTGGAAATTGAGACAGAGAGGTTAAGTGACAAGCTGAGAAGTCTATTAAGTGTCAGAGCCAGGAATTCCCCCACCCTCAAATTCCCTGTCCCCTACTTCTGTTTCCCAGTCCTAGCTCTCCCTCTTAGAGGCCTTAAGGATAATGGTTGAAACCCTCAGTACCCTGTAATAGCAAAAAGATAAATCAAAGGTTAAGCCCATGGCCTCAAACTGAAGGGGTCAATACTCCCTAAAATCCAGGCGACCTTTCCTCCCATAGGATAGGGTATATAATAGTTTCTGTTTTGTTTTACTTGGAGTTTCAGTGAAAAGTTGTGGGGCCAATTTAGGGACTCTTTCACATCTGCCCTCTGGGCCCCTTAACTAAATTTTCCCTTCCCAGAGGATTTTTTCTGGAGTTAAAAGCTAATAAACTCTATCCTAAGGGGAAAAATAACTCACCCAAATATTTCTATGAAGCACTGGAGCCTCACTAGGTTCTCCCTCCCAACACACACACACACACACACACACACACACACACACACACACACACACTCACTCTCTCTCTCTCTCTCTCTCTCTCTCTCTCTCTCTCTCTTTGTCTTTGTCTCTCTGTCTCTCTCTTTCTCTCTCTCCCAGCTAAGGGGTCATTCGTGCTTCACCTAATAGACATCCAACTCAAAGTATCAGTCCAACCAAGATTTACAGATAAGGAAAACGACCACCCAGAAGACTCACCAAAATGTTCGGTTACGCCTCCATACCTCAAACTTTTCCTAAAGGTTTTTTTTAAGTCTCCTCTGTCAAAAACCCCCATTTTAAGTTCTCTTTACCCTCATATTCTTGTCTATACTCCAGGTCCTTTTCCACAGGGGTCTCCTTTAATTTTAACTTCACAATGGCTCCTCCCCATAGCAAACGGAACTCAATACTTGTCACAAAAGGTTAGTGGAAACTTAAGGACCCTCTTACATACACAAAATTTCCACAGAAGAGTCCCTCTACCAACCCAGATCGCTAGACAAAACTTAATCACTTTCTTCAAAAACAATCACAATTTGTTTATAGAACCCTCTCCCATACCAAGAAGTCCTACCCCTTAAACAAATTCCGGGGCCTTGTCGCCAGGGCTCTTTATGAGGTACCCCTTCCTTCAAATTCCTGCCCTACTGAAGGAAAGTCTCAACCAGCTCATGGGTGGAGGTTCCCCCCAGCAGGCCATCTCACAATATACATGCTTACCCAACTCCAGTTCTAGACCCAACGAGAGGAGCCCATCAATTACTCCGGATTGCTTCTCCCGATCCCCCCAAAATCCAGCGGGTAGGAGAGAGCTCCAGCCGGCTTGCTGACACCCCAGTCTCACCGTTCGGACCTGTCTCCGCAGAAGGTACAGGCAGAAGCTCCAGAGTTTGGCAGCAAAGGCCACGAAGGTGCGCAGACCCAGGAGACATTGAGTCCTCATCATCCCGACGCCCCTGGCCCTGATGGCCCTGGGGGCCCCGGGGCCCGGCTCAGCCAGGCCCCCAGGGGGCAGTACCTCCTCTTCCCCCTCCCGAGGTTGGGAGGGGAAAGGTATGGGGTTCAAGCACTAGAAAGCTACAGCTAGAACAGAGGGGGATGCAGCTCAAGGAGATTCTCCGCCCCCAAAGGGGAGAAATATCCCCAAGGAAGAAGAGAGATATGGCAAGTCCTTAGGGACCCGCAGGAGGTGCACCCTAAAAGGGGCGAAGATACCCGTTAAATGGGGGCCAGAAATTTTAGGTTAGGGTCCTTGGACGGAGAGGGAAGGGGGTAAATAGGGAGGGGGGAAGGGAGGATGAAAAGAAGAGGGAAGCCCGCGACGCAGGCGCACTAGGTGGTTGAGTGCAGGAAAGCCGGCGGGAGGAAGGGAAGGGCTGGGCGAGCAGAGCGCGCGGAGCTAGGAATGAGGAAGGAGAAAGAGGAAAGAGGGGAGGGGGAGCCACGGAGTATTAGGCGCGGGCCTGAAGCTGGTCTCCCCCCCCCCCACACTCGGGGGATGCCTTAACCGCTCGGAAGCAGGGCCGCTGCCTCTGCCGCCACATCCCCGAGCATGACAGGCGCCATTTTACCGCCTAGAGTCCTCCCTCTCCCCCTTTCCTCCTCCTCCCTTCTGACATCACTTCCGGCAACCCACCCACGTCCAGCAATAGTGGTAAAGGCTACATCCGGACGCTTCTACCCACTCTCCTTCCATCCGGTTGTACTGCGCAAGCTCTTTCATGAAGCTACTAAATCACTCCGCGGAAAGGAACTGGAAGGGAAGGGGGAGGGTTGGGGTTGGATCGGATCTCGGTGGAAGGGGATTGGTTCCTCCTCTACCCTCCACCCCGGACTTCTAGTGAGCCGGAAACCTGAGAAACGCGCGGGAATAGAGGAGTGATGTATTCTCAGGCTGTAACTTAAATCTTTGCTTTTTAACATATAGTAGTGCGGTGCGCACGCGTCGCCTTTCCAGCCACCTCCTAACCTCAACTGCCCCCAACGGCTTTTCACGCCCTTCCGCGTGACCTACTGAGATGCACCCCTCCCCCTGTCTCTTAAAGAAAAGCATCGTGGTCTATCGTCTGGAGACTTTTTAAGTCTCTGCGTTTGGTTGTACTCCGTCCAGTAATAACTTTCGTTCGTGGGCAACAGGGAGGAGGTTAGAGGATCCCTCCAAAACTTCCCCCCATCCTTGAGTTTCCATTCTTGGGTCCCGCCCCAAACCAAACCCCATTTCGGATTTCTAAAAAGAAGCACTGTACAGTTAGATCCTGACCCCAGTCTTGACCGGGCACTGCCTTAGGCGCCGAAGCTAACCGCTGACGTCACAATGGGGGCTCAGACGAGCCTTAGGAACGGCTGGGAAAGCCGGGGGGGGGGGGGGGGGGGCCGTGTGGGTAAATCGGTCCGCCCACGCAGGCAGCCGGTTTCAGTGACGGTAGCAACGTGCGACTAGCCCGCTGGAAGGAAGCCTAGTAAGGGACAAAAATGCTACGGCCGTTCTCGGCCAATGACGCCCTGGGGCCTCTACGAGGTCACGGTGCTGACTAAAGAGCAATGAGGAAGCGAAGTAGGAGACGTGGTAAAGTGGCGGAAAAACTCAGGCCTTCGGATGTTGTGCAGGATTTTCGACTCTGATTTCCGTTTGAGGGGAAGTTTACGAAGGGGCTTTGGTATTGGAGCTTAGGAGAATTCTCGTTTGGGTATAGGGACTTTGGAGCTGAACCTATAGCAAACACCTCCTGTCCCCGCATCCTCACCCACTTGTTACTAGACTGCCTACTTTAGAAAGTAACCCTGAGGTTACTTTTTGCAGAGGGAGAGAGGTTCGAGTCCTGGGTTGAGAGGTGATAGGAAGAGGCATTCAAAGTAGGCTAGGGCTCGGATACCAACTGTGGGTGAGAGAAAAAGCAATACATAAGTGGAGTGAGTAGTGCCTCTCCCATTCATTGAAGGAGGATTTAGAAAAATTCAGATTCAAGTAAGCAGGAAGAGAGTAATAAGAGTCAGGTAGAATCTGATAGGTACCCCGAGACAGATTTTAAAACAGCTGGACGCCAAAACCAAACTCTACCAAACAGTATTAAAACATTTATATTGCACCAAATGAATCAAGTCCAGGCTCCCTATGCCCAGATCTTTTGACCCCCTGCATAATTGACTTCACACAGCTCCCTGATGTGTACTCTCCATTTCATTCAATTTAAGTTAGTATCCTCACTTTTCCTTGTACAACGTTCTCATTAATTCTTGTCTACCTCAGTTCCCTCAGCTTGTAAAGTGGAGACTATAGGGTTGTTGTGAGGATCAAATGAGATTACGTTGTAAAGTACTTAGTCCGAGACCTGGCATATACTAGATGCTCACTAAATGCTCTTCCCCTTCTCTTCCCTTTTTCCTGATCGTGCTTGAACCCTCCGAATCTGTGAAGTTGCCTCCAGCCCACGCTGATCTTCTTTCTGTTCTATTGTTTTAATAGTAAATACCATAAATTTTAGTTTTCAGTGCTGCGAATTATGTTTAATCACGTTTTAAGAAGCTTGTTTGTCCCAGTGTCTGCTTTGTTTTCTGGCTTTTTTGTATCTACTACAGCACTGACGATTAACAGGCACTCACTAAATTTGATTTGGTTGATTGGTTAACAAAAGTATGGAGCTCTCTAGTGGTTTTAGAAGTTCTTAGACCTCGTTTAGAATTGGGGAACAGAATGGTTGGAAGAGGAAAGCTGTAAGGGATGGGGTGGGGGGAATAGTCCCGAGCAAAACTAACTTTCTGATCCTTAAGGGGAGAATGAAAGGATAGATAAATATAAGGTGGTATCTTAGATTGCCTCTTTGATAATTGGGAATTGACTGAACAAATTGTGATGCATAAATGTAAGAGGATATTACTATGTTCTAAAAAATTATGAAGTATTTCAGTTAATCCTGGATAATATCAATTGATGAATTACAAGGACAACAGGATCATAGAGGAAATTTTGAAATGCTTAAGAATTCTGATTAAAGCAGTGATCAACACATCTCTGGAGAATCTAAAGCATATTTTACCTACTTCTTGACAGAAGCGGTGGACACAAGGTACAGAGGGAGACATACATTTTTTGACTTGGCCATTGTGCAGATTGATTCATTTTGCTTGCTTTTGCTTATTTTATTTGTTAAGGCTTTTTAAGTTGGAGAGCAATGGGAGTTAGCAATAGGTATGCAAAAGAGGGCCATTGTAACACTAAAATACACTGAAAAGACAGGTTAAAAAAAGTTAAGGGGAAAAAAAAGCACAGATAAGTAAGACAATTTTGAAAATGATAATATAGAATTTATGTGCTTTTTTTTAAAGCAAGAAGTATTAAATGGAGATTCGGGGTTTCAAAGAGAATTCTTTTATGTTCTTATAGATACTCTTTAGTGTTTAGGTTCAGAATTTAATGGTTTTTGTTCTTTTCTACTCTTCTCTTGTAAACTTTTTTACTACATGTCTTCAGAGACGCACTTGTACTGGGCAGAGAGTGAGACCTTCAAGCTTTGAGAACATTTTTAGGAGGAGAGGACTCTGACCTCTTCACTCTTGCTTTGGACTTGATCTGTTGCTTCTTGTTCCCGGCAGCTTCCTTCTTCCAGATTCTTTGGTCTCTGATTCATGAGAACTTCATACCCATTTTGGTGAGAAACCTTCATTCTCCCTTATATTCTATGCTTCATCCCAAATCAGCCTGTCATGAATAGGGTCTTTCTTTATGTTTTGCATGACTTCACATATATGATTTATATCATGTTGCTTGCCTTCTCAAGGGGTGGGGGAGGGACAGGAAGGAGGTAGAAAGTTTGAAACTCAAAATTTTTTTAAATGTTTAAAATTTTTTTTAATGTAATTGGGAAATATTTAATGAAATAAAAATATATTTGAAAAGGGTTCCTCTTCCTGGCCCACAACAGGCCTTTCCCATTCCTTTGTTGCTTCTTCTGTTTCTTCCTCTTAGCCTCTTCCTAGTCCACCCTGTTTTTCTCTACACCTATTCTCAATTCAGTCCTTGCCCTAACCTACCCTACTTTACATAATGCCCTCAGTTCACTCATATCCCGTTTGTCCTTCCCCCTGCCGTTCTCCAGAATATGACAAGTTTGTGTTGTAGGACACAGCTACATGCATGGGTCTGGTCTCTTGGGTGACTTGAATATATTCTGGCCTAGTTTGTGAAGATGAGCCTTTTTGGGAGGCTTACCAAAAAGAGAACTGGAGGACAGTATCTGAATGAATATTTAGGATAATACAGGAGAAAGGAAGGGATAAAGGGACTGGTATCTGGGGAATGAGGATAAAGGTTAATCCATTGTTTGTTAGGAGTTGGATTAAAGGAAGAGGAAGAAGAAATAGAAATGATATAGTTCTAAAGTAGGGGAATAGAGTGAACTTGAGAAAGGATGAGGGACAGAAGTAGCAGCTAGCCACAATTTGGTTCAAAGTACCTCTCTTTCCTTCTTTTAGTCCTTTTCTTCCTGATTCTTTTCATTTAGATTCATTAGTTCTCCATCCTGCCCAACTTTAGTATAGGAATCTATAGTTCTACTGAAGAAGCCCCTCACTCCCAGGGCTATGGGATGTATCTAGTTCCTGCAAGTTCTTTGATCAGGGATAGCTTAAGGAAGCATTGGCAGTGACTAGAGAGGTAAGGGATGATATCCTAGGAGTTGGAGAATTAAAGAATTTGGGGGTAGGAAGGTTAAACTAATGACCTAAAGCATGGGACCAATTCTCAGTATCCTCTGCTCCCATAGGTGTGGACTTCATGAGATCTGCCCTTTAACCTCTGCTTGTCCCAGAAGAAAAGGGAAGCCTGGAATATCTTGGCCATGCTCTTCCAGTTCAGTTTGGAAAAATAAGGCTCCTTAAGAATTGGAACTGTGGAAGTAAGACTGTTAGAGATAGATATCTGGGTCTCAAACAGTCGAGGAATTAAATTAATAATTCCTAGCATTTGTAGTACTTTAAGTTTTACAGAATTCTTTATATATGTTAGATCATTTGATCCCCACAACAACCTGTGAGGCAGGTGCTATTGTGATCCCCATTTTACAAATGAGCAAACTGAGTTTGAGTTTAAGTGATTTGCCCAAGGTCACACTGCTAATAAGTGTCCGAGCCTGGTTTTGAACTCAGTCCTTCCTGCTTCCAAGTCCAATACTCTCCGCTGAAACCACCTGGCTCCCTAAATTTAAAGTTACTGATTAACCTCTCAAACATCTGTAGGGACTAAAGTCCTTTCCTAGCTGATGACATGTCTGGGGAGTGGCTCCCCCACTGCCCAGAGATGGGTAAGTCAGAACTAAGGGAAAGGAATTTGCAGTCTTAATCAGAGTTCCATTGTTCTATCTGTAAAACCCACTCCCACCCTCACCCCCCACTCCCACCACCATAGAATACTTGGAATGAAACCTGGGCTGGTCACTTGTTGAAAAAGACACAAGGTAAAATAACAACAAACATTTATACCACCTTCTTGGGAAGCTCCAGATAGAGTGGAGATTCAACACAAACTGTTTATTAAATGTTTATTAAATATCTGTTGCATTATGTGGCCACTAGGGGGGAAAAAAACTTTAGCAAAACCACTACTCCGCCAACCATGTTGGGGAGATAAAACATACTCATAACAATATTACAAGTACTGCCAGATTAGGAGGGACTAAAGGATTAGCCCTGGAGGAGTATACTGTGTAAGGGTTTAGTCATCCCTTTATTCTAACACTGTACCTTTTTTCTTTTTAGGCAGCAATTCTTGCTTTATCCTGCCCTGGCCTCTTCCACCGACATTTTATATATATATATATATACACACATATACACATATACATATATATATATATATATATATATATATATATATATTTTATGGGTCTAATTCTTATGACTACTTATCTGGAAGATTCAGACAATGACCTGGATATCTGATGGTGCTGATGGACTGACTATGAGTCCTGACTAACCTTGACCTTCTACCTGCAACTCTATAGTATATAGTCACATTTCAGTTTGTAGATTAGGTTCTAAAATCTGTATATAAACCACAAAGTGATATAGTTAAAATTACCCTTGAAATGACTCATAAAATATATACTCTTGAAAGGGCTTTATACATAAGTGTTATTCTATTAAAAGTGGACCTTTTCTTCTTTCTTCACCACAAGGAAGCCAAAGGGTATACTGACCAGAAATTCTAGGAAAGGTGACTAAGACTGCCCTTCTCATTACAATGCTCCATCAGGTTCCAGAGAAGGGATTGTGGGTGTAATGAAAAGGAAACACTAGAGTCATCCTCACTCTGTGGCTTATACTCAGTGAAATGGCAGAGTCTACTTGTACCATTGTTTTTCTCCCCTTTTTTTGGCCCAGTAAGTTTAACCAAATCAAGGCAGATTGTGTACAATGAGACTCATATAGCCCATCTGCCTGACATTTGCATAGGACCTGTTAGGACTGGAAAATACTCATCCTTTTTACCTTTATCTTTTTATTGTCTACATCTTTTTTTCAGATATATCAGTAGGGCAACTTCTCCCTAGGGAAAGAAGTAGGATGGGCTTATAGTGGGAAATTTCATACCAAAAAAACCATTTTTTATAGAAAGCTAGATTTATAGGTGAGGGAGCTAAATCTGTTGACCCTTGCAAAGAATGAGATATGAGAACCTATGATTGGAGAATGGTTTTGGAACTAGGTCCAAAGTAATTCAGGAGAATTTAGAAAGAATTAGGTACTGAGTCGACATAAGAATGAGGCAAGCACTGGAATAGGTATGGAAGGTAACTAACATTTTTAAACGTGTAGAACTTCAGATAGGAATAGAGGCTGAATACCTTGGGAAAAAGACAGCAAGGGCTGGATGGAAGTGAATGAGAGAGGACAGGTGTCAGATGTCTGCCCCCAGTGGAGAATAGCCAAGGTCCAAAACACAAACTTCTTTATTATTATACAAAAAGAACAGCTCGTACCCTTTACCTCCCACCTCCCCTTCCCCATTCCCCATTCCCCTGATCTTCCAATAGACTACATCAAAAGTAGAAGGGAGAACTCTGTCCTTCCCCTTCCCCCACTGGCTCAGATTTTTCTCTTCTGGTCTCCTCCCCACCTCTTCGTGTCTTGAATTATATTTCAGGCCCTTGATCTTCGGGGACTGGGATAAGAGGGGATGTGTAGGAAAACCAGCTCTTTCAGACATACTCCTTAGCAGAATTGGACTTTGGATAGGAGCGTGGGGCCTGGTACCCTGCTTTGCTCTCCCTAACTGGGCAAGAGCAAGAGAGGAGTGCACCCCCCAAGATAACCAGGGCAGAGCCAGCCCAGCCGATAAAAATGGCAGAGCCAAATTCATACCTGTGGAGAGAGGCAGAGGAATTTATTATCAAAAGTATCCAGTTATTTGGCCTACAAGCTCTAAGGGCTCAATCATTTTTTGCAACACTCCCATGAATCCCTGCTCCCGTTTATGACTTCAGGTACCCAGATAGAGTTTAATACTTACTTAGTATTTGTAGGGACCGTTGGATTATAAAAATCTGATATAATCTGGTGGCCATACCAGGAACAAGCAATGAGGGCAGCAAGACCTAATCAGGAAAGGAATAGGAATAATGGATTCAGAGATCCTGTGATCCTTAACCTACTACCCCACTTTACAAATTTTTAGAGTCTAAAAAACAGGAGGTTATTTGTCCAGGGGGAACCTGGTCAAAGTCCCAGGTCTAAAGCAACAGTACCAGACTATCAGCAGGGATAGGAGAGGGGAGACAGGGCAGGGAGGGGATGCCTAGTCTTAGGGTATGGGAAGGAAGACAAGGACTGCTTACCAGCCACAATGAAGACTATACCACCTGACATGGCAATTCGAGCCTTCTTCACCTTATCATCACCCCCACACCGTGTACACTTCATGCCCATGGCAGCCACCATCATTGCCATAAAGCCCAAAAGCAAGGATACCACCATTAGGGCCCGGGTGGCCTGTATGGAAGCTAGAAAAGGGAAAGAGGCTTATTGTCATTGCTTTCAGTTAGGAGGAGTGACAAGACCTGTCATTTATTGGTAGAGTGGACTCCTCAGATGAGGAAATTCCATCTACTAATGCTAACCTGCATCTCCTCTGCAGCTTACATTCTTAGAGACTTGCCCAGAGCACTGAGAATTTAAATAAGTTGCTTAGGTTCACACAGTCATGTCAGAGGCAGATCTTGAATCCAGGTCTTAATGGCTCCAAAGCCATTATTAAGTCCCCTATACAATATTGCCTCATCACATCTGCCTTAACACTTTTGAGTCCCTTGTTATTTTTCTAGACTCATTACTCCCCTGAGATCCAGTAATCCATTTCTAACTGTCTACTGGACAGTTACATCTGGATTTCCACGAATACTTCAAACTCCATATATACTTTAACTGAAATTTGCCTTTCCCCTAAAAAACCTCCCCACCCCAAAGAGGTGCCAAGTTCTGACAATTCTACTCCAACAATATTTTTCCTGATAATCTGCTTTACTAGTCTCTCCTTTGAATCTTTCCCTCTCGTTCATTTTTTTATTCAGGTGCCAAAATATTTTTTAGTGGCCTATTTGTATCACATTACTTGTCTACTCAAAAATCATCAATTTTTCTCCGCTGAATAAATTTCTGCTTCCATGTGAGGTCATCTGTAATATCTGACTCCAAATTTATTACACTAAATATACTGGTCTGCCAAAGGGGACTGATTATTCCTCGAGTTTTATCTTCTTTTCTGTCTGACTCTGCTCTCTTCTCTTCCTTGACTGGATTTGAAATGGATTCCCATCTCTACCTTTTTTTTCCTTCAAGGTCCTTCTTCAGTGCTGGCTCCGAGTGCCTTCAAGTAAGCTCTCTCTATTCAATAGCTCTTTGCCTGGATCACTTATTTGAACACCTGTTCTCTGTTTTATAACTGTATTTATGCCTTCCCCTCACTGTTGGGTTGTAGTTAATTAATAGTTCACATTTATAGTTTATATAATGCTTACTGATTTAGAATTTTCCTCACAGCAACCGCCTGAGAGATTCCTAGTGCAAATTCTTTGAGGGCAAGATCTGTTCTAGATCTTTGTAGTTCTATTTCTTGGACGCACTTATTACATCCAAGTAAGGCGCTTTATTGAATAGAACGAATGCTTAGAAGGCCAAGGGCACTTATTTCCTCCCGGGATCCAGGCATCCCAGCTTCCTCCATAGCAAGCAGCCGTCTTAGTACTCCTCCCACTGACCCCTGTACCCTTCAGGAGTGGCTCATCTTTCAGCCGTCCCGAAAACCTAATCCTCATCCCTAACTTCAATATCTGGATCCCCCTCTACCAATTTTTTTTCACAGACTCAGGCCTGGGCCCCTTCCCCTCAACTCTTCACTCTTCCTGGGGCCCAGCCAGCAGTAGTCGGATCCTTCCTCTCTTCCCCCATTCTTACTCCCTCCTCCCGCACCTGAGCCTTCCGGTTTAGTCCCGGCCTCGCCCCTCCCGAGGTGCCTCGCATCAGCTCGTGGACAACGCCCGGGGCGCCCAAGTTTCGGCGAAACTGCCCGGGGGAGCGGCTTCGGGGAACAGAGCTATCCCCTCCAAAGACCCCGAAGCCCAGCCTGGCCTTGGCTTCGTGTGCCGAGCCCCACCCTTTGACCTCCCTCCAGCCTTACTATCAGCAACCTCGGGTGCTAGTTACTATAGCTAATCTGGAAGATAAGATTAGAGGCTGTGGCAGCCGGCTCTGAGTCCCGCAGACTCAGTCATTCCGGCGCCCAGTTCTCCCTTTGCTCTCTCCTTCGCCCAAGTCCCTACGGGACCGAGACATTAGGCTTCTAGCCGTGGGTTCTTCCTTCTACTCCCACCCAGGTTCGGGCGCAAAGAAACACAAGCACTCTATCCCGTAAGGATCCAAACTTCCCACCCTCTAAACCAACCACCCTAATCCCTCCGCTTTCTGGCCCCTCTCCTCTCATTGGCCTCCAACTCCCTCATTTAGTGGAGGAGAAAAAAAGCAGAGGAGATTGGGACTAGAGGTGGATGGGTGAGGAGCAGGAGGGACGTCCAACTCTAAGGAGTTTTATAGCGAGTGGGGCAGGATAAAGAAGGGAAAGGAGAAATCAGAAGTGAAAGGGAGAGGGTCTTAAACTTCTTCCTCTTTGGTAAACCCGCTTAATTTCGTCCCCTCTTTGAACACAGGATCTTCCGACCCTCTCCTCCTCCAAAGCCCACCTAGGCTTCATTCACTTCAGATGTCCCCTTCCCCACTTGCCTCAGCTTTCTTTCCTCCTCCTCACCTTGGCCATTTGCCTACCTCACATGTCCCAACTTCCTTCCAACTCCTCCCTCAACCAAAGACCTCAGGTGAGCCTTTAGACCCTACACCTCTAAACTTCTAAACTATGTCTCTGCCTCCAGGAAACTAGATCCCTTCCACCCTCACCTCCAGCTCCTTCACTTCTCTCCCTTCCATCCCACCATCTCCCTTCGGAACCCAAGTGACCAGTGCTCCCCAGCCTCACCAGACAGAGAGAGGACTGAGTCGTACGTCTTGCAGCTGATGAGGCCCGTGCTCTGGCTGACGCATTCCATCCATAGCCCCTTGTACATCGCCTGGGCAGTAATAATGTTGTCTCCCGCATAGGAGCTGATCTGCCACTGAGGGATCGCCGTGCAGGCTATCAATCCCACCCACCCTAAAGCGGCCAAGGCGAACCCCAACAGCTGAAGACCCGAGTTTGCCATCCTCCCCACCCCCCAAAAAGACGATCCTACAATAAACAAAAAAATATTTGGGGCAACTCTATAAAAAGTATGACTCACCCCCCCTTACTTGGCGGCGTTCAAGAGAGAACCCTGAAAAAGTACTTCTATGGTCAGAGCCTTTACAATTTTCTGATTATTTTCTTCTTTTGAACACCCTACAGTAAACAGAAGGGACCTCTCCCTGGGGAGGCAGATTGGGGACCCTAGGTGACCAGGGGAGGTGGTAAGGAGAGACCTAGAGGCAAAAAAAAAAAAAAAGAGGTCGCCGCTCCACGTCCCCTAGTCCCTGGGTCAGATAAAAGATAAGGTACTCTAGGGTAGAAGGTAGAACTCCGCAACGCCCACGCCTTGTTTTTAGGGGCCTCCGGGGCGTTCGAGCGCCGCAGCCAACCCTACCCAAACAAAAGGTGGATAATTATCCGGCCAGCACGCAGAGGCTGGTCCTTGGGTCTCTAGTGACTTCCAACTGAACTAGCTAGTTCAGATCACCCTGCCCGCAAAAAAGCCCCACCAAAGCTTCGTGCCCACAGCCGCCCCAGCCTTCTGTCAGTTCAAATTGCTACCGGGTTACAATTCAGTCCCAGAGCAATGCAGTCCAGAATGGCAGCTAAGCTCTCCCGAGAATGGGACAGGTGCAGTTTGAGCACCTGTTTATACGACCCTGAGGGCGGGAGGAGGGGGGGGAGTGGAAGGGGCGAGGGACAGGGGCGTGGCCAGGAGGGACTGGAGAAGGTGACTTGACGTCACAGAAAAGGACAGTCTTCTAGACCGGAAGTCCCCCATACACACACCTGCACAGGTGAGACAGTGGAGTACGGAGTGTGGAACCCTGGGAAGTGCCACCTCTCATCTGGAGGTTCTGAAGAAACTTGATTCTCCTGAAAGGGGGGAAAACCTGAGGGTCTCTGGGGCTCCTCAGGGAAGAGAGGACTTCTGACCAACTGAGGTTTTCCTTTCCTCTTTCCCTCTGAGTCACCTGTGGTCCTTCCACACACCCGTCTGACTTCTCCTTCCTCTTCCCCTTCCTTTCCCTTCCCCACCCCCAGTCTTTGGGCTCTAAAGCCTAGTTTGGCCTCACCCAATCGAATTGTTCCTGGCCACCCGTGCCCCTGGTGCCAGAAAGGGATGGCTTTAGGGGACCAGCTCCTCCTAGTACAAACAAGTCTATCTGCAGTTCTCTGTCTTTCTATGACTTTTCAGCATATAAAAGCTCATAGGATATACGTATGCTTATATCTTATCCCCTACCAAGACTAAGCTCTATATTATGGGTAGGGACCATGTTTTAGCTCAAATTTGCCTGGAGGAGGAAAGTTTGATAGGTGGTAAGAGTCTGGCCTCTGGCTGGGGTTCAAATCCCATATTCTGATCATTACTACCTGTGTGACTTTGGGTAAGTCACTTAACCCTTCTGGACTTTAGTTTCCTATCTGCAGAATGATCATATCATCTCTTGAGATTCCCTCCAACTACTAGACCTCTTAGTGCCTTGTAACAATCCTTTGTTCATAATATAGCTTAACAAATAATTATGGTACTGCTTTCACTCCTCATTGCTCTCTTGCATCCCTTTATTTCATTCTCTACCCCGTGTCAATTCTTTCTACTACAACCTCTTTTCCCCTCCCAAATATTCATTCCTCTCTCTGGACTTCATCATACCTTGACTCCTGCCATGTATATTCTGTTCCCATCTCCCAGTGTTTTTGGCACCTGGCTGCATAATAATTTATCACATTTATAAAGAGCTCTTTAACTCTGACTTCCCCTTCTTTATCTTTTCTTCCTCATCTCTCTCAGCATCTCTTCCTCCTATCTTCCTATCAATCCTTCTCTGCCCTCTTTCTTGTCTGTATTCTACCCCATATTACCCCTATTTCATATCTCTCCCCTTCTCTCCATCTTTTCCCTCTTATCTCTGCTAATCTCTTGTTCATTTTTTCTGTCCTGTACCTCTCCCCAATTCCTCTCTGTCTCTTCTTCCTCATATCTTGTTCCACTTCTTTCCCCTTCATTTCCTATCTCTTTCCATCATTCTCCCCTCCTATATTCTCTATATAGTTTTCTTTCCAATTTCTCTCCATCTCTTTCCACATTATCCCACCAAGGCTAACTTAGTCTTTCTCCATCTTTGTCTCCTCTATACTGTTTATTTTTCTTCTTTCCATTGTTTCCTTAAACTAGATATCTTATACTTCTCTTTCCGGATCTCTTGCTATCTTCACTTTCTCCAATCCCATTCTTTCCATTTGTCTTCCCTTCTCCCTCATGTTTCCCTTCCTTTTGTATCTGTCTTCTCCATCACTCTTCTTTCAATTTCATATTGCTGAAGATAAAAAGATAAGTATGAAAAAGATCCACTCTCAAGGACTTTACAATCTAATAGAGTAGAGGAGCATCAACATAATTATAAGAAGAAGGAAAGTTCAAAGTGCTGTGAGAAATCTGAGGAATTTCTAACTGGGAAGACTTCATGAGTAAGGTTGTAAAGGGAGGGATCTCATCAGATTGAGCAACTTCCTTATAATTGAAGTTCATTCAGGCAATGGGAACGGTATACTGTAAAAGGATATAAAATGTAAAGTATTAGATGACTGTAGAGGTTGGAGGTGTAGAGGAACGTCAGTGCCAAGATAAGGAGTTTATTCTTTATTCCTTGGAAAGTGGGGAATCACTGAAGTTTTGGGGTATGAAAGAATGATCTGATTATTGTGGTACATCAAACTGGAGAAAGAAAGATGAATTATGAGACAATTATAATAGTCTTAAGTAAGAAGAGAAAGAGTCTGGTTGCAGTATAAAGGAAAAACATGAAAGTAGAGTTCCAGGAGAATTCGACAGCTGATTGGATATAGGGCATATGGAAAAATAAAACATCAAAAGTTACTCCAAGATTACTAGTTCCGGGTGACTATCCCTATCTTTCCTCTTCTCAATCTTGCTAACCATGTCTCTCATTCCATTATCCTTGTATCTTTCTTTCCATTTCCATCTCACTCTTTTAATCTCTTTTCTTATATCTCTCACCTCCATCTCCCAATCCTATCTTTTTCCATCTTTTTTGATACTACTTATTATATTTATTATATTATATTTGATACAACTTATATTGATACTACTTTTGATACATACTTTCTCTCTTCCCTGTTTCTGCCTTTTTTCTTCCTGCCTCTCAATCGTCATCTCTTCCTCCTGTCTCTATCTTTCCTTCTCTTACTTTATTTCCCTTCTCATCTTCTCTTCTAGTCTTTATCAACCATTTCCCTCTTACTCTATCCTTCTCATTTCCTGTTCTGATCTTCATCCTTGACTCTCTCCCCTTTCTTTCAATCTTTTTTTTTTTTTTGCCTTTTGTCTTCTGATCTTGTTCTCCCCTATGTCTCCAGTTATGCCACAAGTAAAGTCACTTCCTTAAAATTGTGGACACCTAATTTTTAAACCTTCCTTACATACAAAAGTTTCCCCCCTCTGTCACAGTCAAAGAATAATCAAGCTATCCTTGACCTGTGTAACCGTCCTGGTGATTTTTCTTGGGAGCTGACTGACCCAGCTTCTGTTCTCAATCCCTTTCTTTTCCCTCCACAGGGGTTCATAGGATATTGCCCTTGGTCTTTTTCTTCTGTCTTTTGCCAGTCACAGTTCAGTTAACTTCACCTCCCAAATTTTTTCTCACACATATACACTAAAATTTAAATGATTCTGTGATCTTCCCATATCCAACAATGGCAGTCCATCTAAGCCTGCCCATCTAGTGTGACTCTTCTCTTAAATCTCTGTATCTTCTCATAAATTTGCCACAAGGGCCCCCATCCTATATATTGTGGGCCCTCTTCATTTTCTCTTGACAGTTAATGGGCTCACATGGGATCACAAGATTTAGAGCTGGAGAGAACTTCAGGAGCCATCTAGTCCAACCTTCTTATTTTACAGTTGAAAAAACAGATTAAGAGACTTGACCAAAGTCACAGAAATAGTGAGAAAGATGGGATTTGAAAACAGGAGCTCTGAATCCAAATCCAGCCCTCTTTCCACTGCACTACATTACCATCTATAACCAAAGCACATTCTTTTTCAATCATACATTTCTTTGATAGCATCCTTTACTCAGACTCCTTTTAGTTCCTTATTTGTTATATACTTCTTCATTTTTCTCTGAGTGAAAATCCATTTTAACTCTTCAGAGACAGAAGTATTCCATGTATTGCAGCCAAACAACAAGACTGGTAGAATACTGATATTAGAAACTAGACCTTTATTTCAAGGAGAAGATTATGTCATGAAAAGAACTCTGCAGTTCCCCATAGACAGTCCAGCCTACTCTCCTTATGTTTAATGTTGAATCCTACCCACTGTCCATTTGTAGTGTCTGTCCAAGGTATATAGATGAGGCTGTCCATCCAAATTGCATTTCTGGACAACAGGTATTCCTCTCTCTCCTTGTTTTTTCTACTGTGGATGGTGAGGCCAAACTTCTTTGAGTGTGTCTGAATCTCATTCAGGAGACTTTGATGATCTGGGGCTTGAAGAACCAGCACAATATTGTATTCAGATAGGATTATCTGAAGGTCCTCATCATTTATATGAATCTTCACTCTCAACTTGCACCCTGCCCAGAATCTCCTGTATACCAGCAGTGATCTGGTAATAGTGATGCTCATACAAACCCATCACTTTTGCCATCTTTTTCTTTCTCTTCTCTCATCCAATTCATGCCTGATTCTCTCTGGGAAATCTCTCTTTTCATTCCCTTTGGAAGCCCCAAATCACTTTAATCCTGTCTGATAAACCAGAATAATATTAGTGCTAGATCATTATCATGGAAAAAGGAAATCTACAAGTTTCAAAGTCACATCAGATTAAAAAAAAAAAAAGAAAGAAACTAGTGCAATAACCTTGTAAAGCCTTTCAGGAAACTCCTTGAATTAAATTTGCTTTTCTTCAAACACCAGGTTTTGAAATGCCCCTCCCCTAAAAAAACTATCATGACATTATAATTAGGAAGGAATTCATAATTCAAATAGGAACTAGACTAAATGATCTCTTTTCGAACTCTAGGATTCTAGAATTCAATTCTTACATTTTATTGTATTGCTTAATTCCTAGCATAACAATAGTATGACAGAACAGTAGGGTGGTGTAGAAATGGAAATGTATTTGGAATCCAAGGACCTGGGTTCTTACCTCAGCTCTACCACTTGCTCCTTGAGGAAGTCATCTAATCTCTTTCAAAATTGGTTTCTTCATCTGTGAAAGGGAAATAAATAAGTGCATTTTCAACTTCCAAGGATTAATTGGCAGGGGGTGGGAGGAGAGCTTTGTGAACCTTGAAGTGCTTTGTTATGTGCTGTTAAGATGAGCTTGGATTGATTGTCATTGTCAGTGTTCATTATTTCATGTTGAGAAGTCAATAGACGTTTGTGGCCATAATATGTAACAATAATATTCCTAAGGATAAAGAGCATGTTGATCTTTGGAAACCCTTTTGTAACACAGGTACCATCTATATTAACTGCCAGTTGTGCATACATATTATACTAAAGATCCAAGATATAGACATTGTCCTCAGGGAATTTACAATCTAGTTGGGTATGGGGATACAAGATATATACATGTAATCAACATATATTAACACAATACAGGACATAAGTAATCAAATATTTGGTACAGATTAGAAGTGCTATAGCAATTCCCCATATCTCCAACACAAATGCTTTCCTTAATCCAAGTCTCTTTCCTATTTCCTCTCTTTTTGTCTCTACATTTCCTCTCATTTCTTTCTCTCCATATTTGTTTCCTCATCTCTTAATCTTTTCTTTCTCCCTTATCCACCTTTCCAGTTTTTCTTTTGCTTCCACCATAATTCTTTTGTCTCTCTCTTAAGATCCTAGGATTTGCATCTGGGAAAGTCCTAAAGAGTCCATATCCTTCATCTTCATCAAGTAATTTTCCCAAGGTCATATAGTTAAAAAGTGGCAGAGAAATCAAACCTTGACTATAAATTCAATTCAACAATCATCTTTTATTTAAAAAAAAACATTTTTATTTGAAGTTTTGAGTTACAAATTCTGTCCCTACCACTCTGAGATAGTAAACAATCAGATATAAGTTATACATGTGCAATTATGTAAAATATCTCCATATTAGTCATTTTGTACAAGAAGACTTAAAAAAAAGAAAAAAATGAAAGAAAGTGAAAAATAGGATGCTTCACTTTGTATTCAAACAATATCGATTCTTTTTCTGGAAGTGGATAGAATGCTTCATCATTAGTCCTTAGGGATTGTCTTGGATCATTGTATTGTTGAAAATAACTAAATCATTAATATTTCTTCATCAAATAATATTGCTGTTACTGCGTACAACATTCTCCTGGTTCTGCTCACCTCACTATGCATCAGTTCACATCTTTCCATTTTTTTCTGAAATTATCCTGTTTGTCATTTCTTATAGCACAATAATATTTCATTACAATCATATACCACTATTTATTTAGCCATTCCCCAATTAATGGGCATTCCTTTGATTTCCAATTCTTAGCTATCACAAAAAGAGAGCTGCTATAAATATTTTTGTACAAATAAGTCCTTCACCCTCTTTTTGGATGTCTTTGGGATAATCACTTATTAAACACCAATTATGTATAAGATCCTGCTATGTATAAGGCATTGGACTAGGTATGTGAGATACAAAGATGAAACAAAAAACAGCCTCACCCTCAAAGAACTTACATTTAATGTCAAAATTGGATACACATAGAGTAATCTTTCCACTATGCCATGTTTCTCCCATCTTTTTCCCTTCTATTCTCATTGCCTGTTTCATCTTTCATCCTATATTTCTCTCCCAACTTTTTCTCATTGCTAACCTTCAATTTTCTGATTCCTTTAATAATTCTTTTCCGGTCTCATATCTGATCCTGTCTCTGATTCATGTCTACCGTCCCCTCTTCTCCAATCCTTTTCCACTACATCGTACTATTCCATAGAGGCAGTTGGTGGTGCAGTGAATAGAATACTGTGCCTGGAGGCTGGAAGACCCAAGTTCAAATCTGATCTCAGATACTTGCTAGCTGTGTGACCCTGGGTAAGTTACTTAACCTCTGCCTGCCTCAATTTCCTTATCTTAAGATAGGGATAATAACAGCCCCTACTTTTCAGGGTTGTTACGAGGACAAAATGAGATAATATTTG
>CM053586.1:186931129-186943890 GCA_028646515.1 Pseudochirops corinnae | reverse complement strand
CCCCCCCCCCCCCCCCGCCCCATTTCTCAGCTCATTTTCCCACCATTATCACTGTTGGTCATGTCTCTATTTTCTCATCTCTTCTATTTCTTTCTCATATCTTCCTACAGCTCTCTTCTAATTTTTATTACCATTTCTCATACCTATTCCCAGATTTCATGTGGTCTTCCTTTTTTCTCCTCTATCCACCCAAGTCTACCTCCCAATATCTTTTATAAACGTACACACACACACACACACACACACGTATAGATACATATATATGTATGTATATCTATATCTATCTGCATCTATATCTTTTCATCACTCCCTCCTGTTTATTAGTAGGATGAGTAGAAGAGTGGAAAAAACCCCACTAGATTTAAAAATCAGAAAACCTATGTTTTAATTCTAGCCATAAACTTATTAGTCATGTCACTTAATGTAAATGAGTTTGGGCTTCCTTTTCAGGAAAATAGGGATAATTGTCCATGTTTTACTTCCCAAAGTCATTGAGAAGTTCGTGCCCTAGGAATATCATCCCTTCTCCTCCCCACCTCACTCCCATTCATCTCCTTTTTCTTGTATTTCTTGGTTCTTCTTTTTGACCTGCTTCCTTTAAAAAAATTTAAGCACCCCTTTCTTATTGAAACCCCCTTGCTTCATCAGCTCCAATGACATAGCACTATCTTACTTCTCCATTCCTTCATCTTCTTCACTGGTCCCTCTTCTTCCCTACTGCCTGAAGCCCTGAGCTTCAAGCTTTCAAACCTCTTCTTCAATAGCCACTAAACACCCAGATTGGTGGTGGCCTCACAGGTGGCCGTGGCCTCACAGGTGGCCATATGCTGGCCAGTACTATTGAAAAAAAGCAACATTTCATTACTCTGTAAGTCCTGAGTACCCATACCAGGGGAGGTCCCCACCAACACCAAAGCCCATGACTCAGTACTTTCTTCTTTTGCCATCATTGGATTTACAAGACTCAGTTCTCTTCAGAAAGGGAGAACTCCAACATAACTCCTCTGAGAAACTTTTGGCCATTCAATCTGCTGCCACAGGTAGAGACACCACCCAAACTTTCCCATTTCATTAAATGTCTTGAGAAAAATAACACCTCAGAATAATAGAATCAAGTGCTCCAATACCAGGTGTCTCATTGTTAAGATTTCATCCAGGACATAGTTTCAAACAACTGGCATTGTGTGTTCAGTAAGCCCTTAGGGCAACTGATTACCAGGTATTTATGGACTTAGATGCTGCCTAGTCCAATTTTCTTACCACCTATACCCCCTGCTCTCTGATTTGAAAGTGAGAGAACAGGAAGAATAGGATACTCTCTATTATCACAGGACTCTGGAGGTTGGGAACAAATTATCTCCCTGCTCCTAATGCCTATGATTCAGAGTCCTCATCTGATAAGATAAAACCTCTCTTTCATCTCTCATTAGGACATAACCTAGCTACCCCCTTCCCAGTCTTTATTCTCCTTTGCTCCCCAGTTCCATATGGCCTGTCCTATCATTAACAAGCCTCCACTTGTCCTTAATCTCCTCTTACATTCTTTCTGAAACATGGCTCCCTCCAGAAGGCTCTGAATTCCTGGTCACCCTGTCCTTTACTGTCATGTCTAGACTAACCTCTCTCTTTTTTAAGGTTCACTGTATCACTCTCTCCAGATTCAAGTTGCAGTCAACCACCCGCTTCCAGGTCACTTTTCCCTTTATCAAATAATTCAGTACCTGGTTTATAGCCTTCCTCTCTACCCCTAGTTTTCTCCTGATACTTGGGGACTTTATATACATATGCATCCTGAAACATCCTGGTCTGTCAAATCATCATCCGACTCAGCTTCCATGACCTCTTTTATCTTCCTTCTTTTTTCCTCAGTCAGGGATGGATCAGCCACAGCTGTGCTACCTTTGTGATCCTGAGTTCTAAACTCACCCTCTCTGATCACAATCTCCTGGCCTTCTATCTCTCCTTCTCATTCCTCCTAAACATCCTCTGACATCCTCACTATAACCTCTAGCTCCTCTAGCCATCACTTGTTTTCTCCCTCTTGACCCTATAATTGTCTGATTCAACTATGCACCCTTCCATCACTTTTCCATTGTCCTGTGAATTTTTTGGCTCATACAAATCTTGTGTTTACCCAATCATCAGTCTTCAATCCTATTCCAATGTTGTTGAATGTTTAGGAAGAAGTAATACAACTATGCTGATGGAGTCCACTACAAATTTATATTATCTAGCTTCAAATGGGTGCCGTTTGTATGATAATCTTTTTATCCTTCCTGATTTCCCACCACACTTCTAACAGTGGTTATACCTTTTATATTCTCCTTAAACCCTATAGACATCCCCATCCTTTCTCTCTTACTCAAAGGTCCTCACCTACTTTACTGAAAAAAATTCAGTAAAGGTCATCTGCTCTTAGCTCCCTCTCTTCTCCTTTCTAGGAGAAATAGTCAACCAAGCAGGGGTATTCCAACCCTCTAGGGACCAAGGGCCCAGTTGGGGAGTGTCTCTGGAGAGGGCACTATATACAAAAAAAATTAGATGGTAACAGCTCCACGTAATAACCTGAGAAAGTCCCCAGGAGCATCTAGTATCAACTGGATAGCATTTACAGGCTCCTAATGCTCCCTGAATCCTGGAAGAATCAGAATTGTGGGGCTAGAGCCATAGGATATCAGAGCTAGAAGAAACCTCTGAGACAATATAGTTTCACCTCTACATTTCACAGATGAGAAAACTGAGGACACAGAAAGTTCACGGGGGCCAAATTCTATTTGGCATTCAAGTCTCTCCAGCATCAAGCCCCTAACCTTTCTGACCTTAATTCCTTATTCAGTTCCTCTTCTTCCCTCCAGGTGTCACTAGTGCTGCGTCTGTGCCCATTGTTTCTTTCCCCCTCTTTTTTTTAAGGAGCAGATTTCTCTTCACCGCACACTCCCCTTCCCCCAACTCTTGTCTCCCTCCCCATAGGTGTAGAGAGCCAGCAAGCTGTACTCCAGTGACATGACCCAACGTGGGGTATCTCTCTCTTCCCTCACTCACACTGGGAGGCTACCACCAAAATGTGGCTTTTGAAGAACACAAGGTGGAAAGCTTGAGCCTTAGGGCTTCAGGAAGTGGGAAAGACAGGAGCCAATCGGTTGAGTCAGTTTGGAGGAGGCCCTTTATCTCTGTCACTGCCCCCCATTTCGTGCCTATTTCTGTCAATATGAATGTATCTCTACTTTTTCAGGCCCTCAGTGCCTGCATGACACGTGTGGAGCAGCTCTGATGTCCCCCACGGGATGGTGACCTGATGGCTCACCACAGCCACCTGTCCCTCCTGCTGCGCACACTCTTCCGCCCGTCCTACCCTGGCTACCACCTCCGAGCAGCTGCCCTTGGGGGAAGGGCCCTACAGCGTGACCAGCACAAGGAGAGGGAGCTACAAAACTAAAGACAAACAGGGAAAGAAGGGGGCGGGGACATAAATGGAAAGAATCCTAAAATTAGAGCTCCAGAGCTGGAAGGGACCTTTGAAACTGCGGCTAACACCCCCCCACCCCCATGCCCACCCGCCACCCGCCCACCCCCCCACCCTCCACCCTCCACCCTCCACCCTCCACCCTCCACCCTCACACACAACCTCCATTTTACAGATGAGAAAACTAAGATCCAAGGAGGTTAGGTTATTTGCCCGGATCACACAGGTAGTTAAGCATCAGAAGCAGGATTGGATCTCAGGGCCAACTGACTCCGGGACCAGAGCTTTCCCCTCTGCTCAGAGACACCAGGGAAGCAGGTTTTTAGTAAATATTTGACTGACTTTTGAACTAGAGGGGAGACAATTAGCAATACCTCTTCAGCCCCTCCTTCCTTTGAGAAACAAGGGGCAATGACGGCCCTTTAAAATCCCTGTCCCGCTACTTTGGCCGCCTCCTTCTCGACCCGGGACGAGGAGTTACATTCGGGACCTGACATTTGACGGCTCCCAAGGCAGGAGCTAAAAATATATCTAGTGAGGGTTACTTCAGGCCATTGCCACTCCATCCCTGAACCCAGGAATCCCGCCCCGGCACGCGTCCTTTTCTGCTCCGCCCTGCTCTGTCTGGCCACCCCACCTGGGACACAGGCGTTCGGGGTTCTCCAACCACCTAGGCCCTTTTTAAAGTTTAAAAACCCACACGAGAATTCTACTCTCCATCCCTTTTACGTTTCCCCAGTCAGCACACAAGCAGTGGGGCGAGGGGCGCCTGAGGAGTGCAGGTAGGAGACGGAGCCCCAGCACCAGCCAGGAGGGGTATGGTTGCAAAAGAACCTAAGCCAATGGTTGCCCACGGGGAGCGTGACCCCTCCTTCTCCCGGTTACTTTGGGTCTTTCTGAGTGGAGGGGAAGACCGGAGCTGAGGAGGTGTGTCTTCCTGGACTGCCCGCATGGCCCACAACCCAATAAGCACAGCAGCGAGCGCCCTTCATTTTAGTGGTTCTTGACTTTCCCCAAGCTCCTCCCCTAGGGCTCTCTGAGGAAGGAGGAGTTTCTTTGACCCTCCGGGGAGGATCGTGACTTTGGGGGGGAGTATGGGATCTCAGCCAATGGGTGTTGCGAGAAGGCGTGCCTCATGTATAGGGGGGTGTGGTTTGTTGGAGAGGATGGGGACTCAAGGATTAGGTGTGGGGTGGGGGGATTCGCCGGGTCTCTCTCCTGTGCCGGGGTAGGATAGTTACCCGGTTGCCTCGCTCTTCTCCAGCTCCTCTTTTCCGAGTTCCCCTCCTAGTGTTCCCATTCACCTTCCCTTTTCTTGTCTCCCCAATTCCCTCCTTCCAAATTTTCGCCAGTTGCTTTACCCTATTTCCCACCAGTCTGTCTCCAGTCATTCTTTTGCTCAGGACTTCTCTCCAATTCATCCAACTTCTCCCCGGACTCACTTCTATTTCCAGTTCTTTCCCAGTATTCCTAGACACTCACCCCACCTCCAAGTTTCTTCTCTCTTCGTCACAGAGATGCCGTCGGGGTTTCAGCAGATCTGGTCCGAGGTAGGGAAAACTGGCTTTCCGGGAATTGGGCTGGGAGGGATTCTCTCTAGGTTGCCGCTTTTCCTACGGAGTGTATGTCTTGGGGGACAGGGAGGTAGCATGAGACTCCTGCGCAGGGTCTACAAGTTCTGGGACTGTGGTGAGTAGGGGGTGGTACTGGGCGAGGGAGGGGGCGGTAGGGGTTTCTGGCTGTTTGTACAGTGGCTGAGCAATCCTGCGAATTTTGGGCTTCACCACTGTGAGGAGGGAGATTCGAGGGAAGGGGTTCGGTTGGCATCTGTCAAAAACCAAATCTAGAAGGCGGGGTGGGGGTGGGGAGTGTCTTATGGAAAGGCGTCAAGTCTCAGATGTGGGGACATGGGGCTCCTGTTGGGGTATAGAATGTGCGGTGGTATCAGAAAGAATAGCTCGAGCACCAGTACGCCTTTTTCTGTGTCTCCAGGTCAACGTCGCTGGTGTGATTGACGCCACTGTCTGTGACACCCATGGTCCCATCATGTGTTTGGGGGAGGGGGGAGTTAGAGATGAACAGGAAGGGTCACTGCCTGGCATGTCATGTTCTGAGTCATGGGGATGGGAGGCCTGGACATCTGGGGTCTTGTTCAGTCAGGGCATTTGGATTGTAATTGGTCTGTCCTGTTCCTCTTGGCTACTTTCCTTCATGGGAGTCCTATCTCCCCTCCCCCTCAACACACACTCACACACAGACACACACAGACACAGACACACAGACACAGACACACACAGACACACAAACAGACACAGAGACACACACACACAGACACACACAGACACACACACACACAGACACACACACACACACACACACACACCCCTGGCTTCTCTCCAGGTCTCTGAACTTTCCCTTTGGCTCCGAAGTTCGAGACAGGGGAGGGGGAAGAGGGGAGTGTCGGAGTGTCATAAGGCGCCCCCCTTCCCCCAGCCTCCAGCTCAGGTTTCCACTGCAGAGACAGTCTGTGCTGCCAGCATCTACCCTGCCAACCTCCACCCTCACCACTACCTTCCCGCCTCACTCCTTTGGGTACCCCCTCCCCCCCAGCAAATCCTTGCCTTATTCTCCTATTGAGAGGGGTGCTCTGCAAGAGGAGGTAGTTGAAATTGTTTCCTTTAAGTTTTATTTCAGTGACCTAGATGACCTTATTAGAACTATCCTCTTCAACATCTTCGGTAGAAAAGGCCTATAAGTTACACTTTGATAAATTATTGGAAGGGTAGCAAAAAGATGAGAGGGCACAAGGCCCTAGGAGTTGGAGGTTTGGGATCTGGGCTACCAAGAGGTGATAAGAGATAATCACAGAGGAAAATGGTTTTATAGCCCCCCAATGCTCTTACCTGTGCCCAGTTTTATCCTGGTCAAGAGCCCATTTGTCCAGTCTTTCAGTTTTTCCCTGGGGATGGGGTGGGGAGGAGGCTTGCTTCAAGGCTAGAGTGAATTTCTGTGCTCCCATATGTGTGGGGCTGGGTAGATTCCATCTGTTCCTTCTGTTTACATTGGGATCTGAATTAGATTCCTAATATGGCCAGTTTACTTCATTCAGTGCCCCAGTTATGCGCCTGGGGTGTAAGGTTAACAGCTTGAAAATGGTTAGCTCAGAATTCTGGGTCCTTGATGTTTCCTGTTCACTATCTAGGAGGGGGACCCTCCACAACAGCGGGTGACAGGAACACTGATCCTTGCAGTATTCTCTGCTGTGCTTGGCTCCCTCCAGTTTGGCTACAACATTGGGGTTATCAATGCCCCACAGAAGGTGAGGGACCTGGATATTGTGGCACTGACAGGGGGTTGAAGAGAGCTACCTGGGTCCCTTAGAGAAGAGTAAAAGGTTTCAAATGGATGCTATTCTGAAAGATTTGGAAAGGGGGGATAAAATCGATTTTAGAGACAGAAATCGGAACATATGATACTTGGGAAATTTGAAAAACAGAAGGCCATTCAGAAAAGAGACCCTCCTAAAGCTAAAGGAAGTTAGGTCACAGGGGTAAGAGTGGGGTAAAAGTGGAGGTTCTAAAGGGAATTCACCAGTACTCACTGCCTTCCCTTCAGGTGATTGAACAGAGCTACAATGAAACATGGCTGGCACGTCAAGGCCCTGAGGCCCCCAGATCCATTCCCCCAGGCACCCTCACAACTCTCTGGGCTCTCTCTGTTGCCATCTTCTCTGTGGGTGGCATGATCTCCTCCTTCCTCATTGGCATCATCTCCCAGTGGTTGGGCAGGTATCAGGGGCTAAAGGGAGAGTAAGCGGGAGTGTGGGAAAAGGGAGATTTTGCCAGGAATGGAGAGAATAGGGATGGAGTCACAACAAGGGCAATTTCCACCACCATCCCTTACCCCTCCCCACTTAACATCTCTCTTTCTGGGCTTCTATGTCTGGCACCTATAGGAAGCGTGCCATGATGGTCAATAATGGTGTGGCTCTTCTGGGAGGAGTACTCATGGGCTTGGCCAAGGCAGCTGCCTCTTATGAGATGCTCATTCTTGGACGATTTCTCATTGGCGCCTTTTCAGGTATCCACTGGGAACCCCCCCTCTCCCCAGTCATTTGGAGGAATTTGAATTTGCCCCAAAACCTAAGAATCTGGAGGTATGGGGATGGTGGATATGGAATTTTAGATATCTCTTATGACCTTTCTCCTATTTCACAAGGGCTGACATCAGGACTGGTCCCCATGTATGTCGGAGAGATTGCTCCTACTCACCTTCGGGGAGCTTTAGGAACCCTTAATCAGCTGGCCATAGTCATTGGCATCCTAGTCGCCCAGGTAACCAGTTTTTACCCTTTGTTCTTATTAGGGGAATTGAAATGTACATAAAAGGAGGGTCTCAGGGAGATGGAGGGGCAAAGGCAGGAGAAAAGAGGTGGAGTTAGGGTTATAGGATAGGGGTGGGGGAAGGAGAAATAAGTTTCATCTCACATCCTCTCTCTCTCCTTCCCTCTCCTCCCTCAGGTCCTGGGCTTGGATTCTATGCTGGGAACAGAGACGTTGTGGCCACTGCTGATGAGCTTGACTGTGCTTCCTACCCTCCTTCAGCTTGTACTATTGCCCTTCTGCCCAGAGAGCCCCCGATACCTTTATATCATACGTAACCTTGAAGGACCTGCCAGAAAAAGTAAGACATTCACTTACTCTTTCCAATGACGGGGTCCCAAACATTTAAATCCCATGCATCCAGTCTACTACTTCCCAACTCTTTTCCCTCAGGATCTCATTCAAGTTTCTATGCCCCCTTTATATCTCCCTGACTCTCCTAGATCCATGCTTTTTTTAAGGACCCAGGAATTTATCCTTCAGCTCTAACTCCTTTTTCGCCTTCTCAGGTTTGAAGCAACTGACTGGATGGGCAGATGTATCTGGAGCATTAGCAGAGCTGAAGGAGGAGAAACGACAGCTAGAACGGGAGCAGCCCCTTTCCTTGCTCCAGCTTCTCCACAGCCGAACTCATCGGCAGCCCTTGGTCATTGCCATTGTGCTGCAGCTCAGCCAGCAGCTGTCAGGGATCAATGCTGTAAGTATGTGCCCCGAGGACTTTGTACCCTGAGTAGAGGGCTGGGGACAGAAAGGTGAAAGAATAGAGACCTGTGGAGTGGGGTTTAAGGTGGGGGAACGGTAGGTCATAAGACCAGAAAGGAGTAGACTAGAGAATATATAGATTTGAAAGAGGAATGGGTAGGGCAGAAGAGCTAAAACTTTTGGACAAAAAGCCTTGGGGGGGGGAGGGAGGAGGAAGTAAGGCGGGTGTATGTTTGTGTCAAGGAAGAAAAAGAACTAAGAATTCTTAAATGGTTTGCTAGAGCTGGAAAGTCGTACTAGATAGAGGGATTAGAAAACTAGGACATATAAGCTGGCTAGTAGAGAAGGAGAGGGCTTCTCACCCATTTTTCATTTCCTTCTCCCCTACACCTAGGTTTTCTACTATTCAACTAGCATCTTCGAGTCAGCAGGGGTAGGACAGCCAGCATATGCTACCATTGGAGCCGGCGTGGTCAACACGGCTTTCACTTTGGTCTCGGTAATAGTAGTGATGTGGGATCCAGGCAGATCTTTTGCCCTTGAGCCTACCTCCTGAGGATCTAAAGGTGTAGGGCTTGAAAGTGCCTCCTTCCTTGTTCTAGTCTCTCATTGTCTGGACTTTCTTCCCTTTTTCCTTCATCCCTTCCTCCATTTTACTGTCCACTCAGACACCCAACCTTAAGGCCTCTTGCTTTCCTCCCCCCACCCAGGTATTTCTAGTGGAACGGGCTGGGCGTCGGACACTGCATCTCTTGGGCCTGGCTGGAATGTGTGGATGTGCTATCTTGATGACTGTGGCTCTTCTCCTGCTGGTGATGACCTTGGGCTAGGTTGGGGGAGGGGTGGAGAAATGTCTATGTCCGCTTCTGGGGAGAGTCACCACACTTAGGAAATGCCTGTGAAGTTCTGATCCCAAAAGAGGAGGAGGGAGTATATTAACAATGCTATTTTTGAGACAATCTCCATGGTCCCAGAAAGGGAATGTCATCATCTCCTCAATCCCTGGACTTTCCTTGAACTTCCCAGAAGAAAGGAAACTCAGTAGTCTCTGAGACAGTCATGCTCTCCATAGCACTTGATTGATCATTTTCATCTGGGGTCAGGAGTAATCTAACAGGGCTTTGAGGAAAGTCTGAATTACAACTCTCAGCACTTCTGGAACTTTCATAGTTCCTAAACATCGGGAATTTCCCAGGAACTATTGGGGAACAGAGTCCCTGTGTACCCCAACAGCCAAATTATGATCCCCAGATGCCCTTAGGAGACTTTCTACGTATTGAAGGGAACTAGCTGACCCAGATGTTGCTGTGACTTGTATTTCCCTCTGTCCTCATTGGGATAGCTTTTGGAACTATAATTCCCCTAAAGGATCCAAGGGATTTCTGACCCAGGGGAGCTGGTACCCCAGGACTGGAAGTTGTAGTTTCTCTCTGTACAAAAATATTTGAGGAGCTGGAAGATGCAGGAAAGCATGTGGGATATAAATGGATTGTCTCTGTCATTCTTGCCTCTCAGGAACGAGTTCCTGCTATGAGCTATGCCAGTATGATAGCCATCTTTGGCTTTGTGGCTTTCTTTGAGATTGGCCCTGGTCCTATCCCATGGTTCATTGTTGCTGAACTCTTTAGTCAGGGACCCCGACCAGCTGCCATGGCTCTGGCTGGCTTCTCCAATTGGACATGTAATTTCATCGTGGGTATGAGCTTCCAGTACATTGCGGTAAGTCTTTTCCCCAATTCATTGTACATATACCACAGGTGAATTCCAGGTAGAGATTTTCCCATCAGATTGTTAACTGCAGTATAGGGAAGAGATATCCTAATCTTTTATTTTCTGTTTTCTGTTTTCTGTTATCTCCACCTCCCTGCCTGCTCCCCTGCTACCACCTGACCCCCAAATACATAAAAACTCAAGACTTAACTGATGAGAAAGACATATGTATATACACACACATATACATGTATGTTTACATGTATATATTCATACATGTGCATAAATGTACATATGTGTATATAGTCTCCTTTTTCTGTTTCTAATTTATGGAGTATAAATTGTTAGAAGAGGCCTCAGAGGCTATACCTAAACAAGAATCCTCTCTACAACACAACTAACAATCCAGCCTTTACCTGAAGGTCTCCTATTGTTGATCAAGGATTTTCTCAGCCTAGTGGTACAGCAAAGAGATTCCCAGACTAGGGCAGTGCTCAGGAAAAGCAAGTCAAGGGGAAGAAATGCAGTTTTTTATGAGTAATTATTCTTTGAATTAAACATATTTAAATAAACAATAGATCTTTGCTCTTAATTCAGATCCTCCTTTCTGTAACTCCTACTCCTCTCCCTAAAATAAACTACTAACCTACTGTTAAGCCCACATCAACCCTCCTTCCCCATCCTTATAAGCACCACTACCCTACCTAAGCTAGTAGTGCTATGGGTTGCTGCTACCCTTCTCCTAAGCTAGCTACTTCTTCCTTACCTTTGCTCTAGGATGCCAGTGGCCCTTATGTCTTCCTCCTTTTTGCTGTCCTCCTGCTTGGTTTCTTTCTCTTCACCTACTTGAAGGTGCCAGAAACACGGGGCCGAACATTTGACCAGATATCTGCAGCCTTCAGACGGACCCCATCATTGCTGGAACAGGAGGTGAAGCCGAGCACAGAACTTGAATACCTGGGACCAGATGAGAATGACTGAGAGGCAGGGTGGAAGGTGACAAGTACACCTTTCCCCCTTCTCCTTTAATTGAACTCTCCTCCCTGAAGCACTTTAAGTTTACCTTTCCAACCCTCTCAAGGTCAGGAAGGAATATCTTAGGTCTGGTGGTATTGGGGGCTAAAATTCATGAATTGAATTCCCCTCTCCCCCCAAACCCACTCCCTTTAGTGTGAATCTCTTGGATTATTTATCTATAGTGGTTGGGTTTTGGGTATAAATATTAGGTGGGGCTCTGTCCCCAACCTCCTCACCCCCAAGGGTTCCTAGTCCCTCCCTTCATCCTTAGCTTCAAATTTCTATTCCCTCCTGTTGCAAAGAAGGGGAGTAACAGAGATCCCTTAGAACTAACTTTTCCAGGTGAGAAAGAATAATATAGGTATTCTGCCCTTCTAAAGAGGAAGAAGGCCCAGTTCCCTGAATAAGCATCCCCTCTTGCCTTCCTGAAAAAGCCAAATAAATGGCAGTGGGGAGAATTCTTATGCTGAGAAAGCTCTAGGGAAGGTCCTTCTTTCACTCTCATTCTGTCATTTGGGGTGACTATGCACGTAACAGGGAAAGTTCTAGGCAAGATACCTCCCTTCACTCTATTCTGTCCTTTGGAAAGACTGTACACATAGTAGGGGAGAACTCTAGAAGAAATAGATACCTCCTTTCATTCTGTATTTTGGGGAGACTGCACATGGTAGGGAACACTCTAGGGAAGATGCCTCCCTTTATTCTGTCCTTTGGGGAATATTAGCCCAAATATGCCAGTAGGTCTTTCTCCTTTGTGGATTCCCACTTAAGTTGGGGCATTGTTTCCCACCGAACTCACATTCACCCTGAAGTGGATTTTGTACAGGTAGCCCTTTGAGCTCCTGACCAGAAAAAGGAAAAAAGTGGAGGTTTCTGTTGTTGTAATAAAAAGGCTGTTTGGAGCCTTAGAACATTTTTATATGTTTGTGTAGAAAGAAAAAACTGAAACAGATTATACTTGATGTATATATAAAGGTCACTGTATAAAAAGCAAGTGTGCTACTTCTTTAAAGGGATACAGAATTAGAATTGGCTCTCTCAACCCTGAAACAAATGTCAAGACTTCTGATAGTATCTGCCTTATCCTCTCTGTCCCTTTAATACCTAGCCCAGTCTACTTCCTACTCTCACAAGCCTTCCTTTGATCCTGGAGCATGCTCTAGCCATATAGCAATAGTTTGTATACCCACCAAGCAGACCACCTAGAGTCTAGGTCCTAGACCAATATTCCAAAACACTCTTTGATCACTCAAATACTAACTCATCTCCCTAGGTTCTGGTTCTTAAGAACAGAGTAGAGGCAGAAACATGGATAGCTGTGCAAATTTTTTTTTTTTTACTGGAGGCTCAGGTGGCACATGACATTTCACCAAATGACTTCAGAGTTTGGGGTGGGGGAGGGAGAAGACCCAAAAAATAAACTATGGTGTGGGGGGAAGGGAGATCTGGCTCCAGTGGACAAAGGATGTACTCCCTTCCTTTCACCC
>CM053586.1:186912387-186930629 GCA_028646515.1 Pseudochirops corinnae | reverse complement strand
ATTGTGATATATTTTGAATGTTTGTCTTGATTTGTAATGGAATAAACAGAGTGTTCACTATATTTTGTAATCTGAACTCTAAAAGCTGTTCACAGTAGCATTCCTTTGGGAATCTGCTGGTGCATGGCATTACAAGGAGACAGGGAGAGAGAGAATGGGGTTAATCATCTCATAGAAGAGGCAAAGGATAATTGTTCCAATGGAGGAGAAGAACAGGAAGGCAAAAGGGAAAGAGTCCACCTTACTCTCATTGAACTTGGCTTAGGGAAGGAATGACATAAACTCTAAACTGGGTATCTTGCCACACAGGAGAGTAGGGGGGATGGAGATGAGAGGTGGGATGATGGAGGGGAGGGGATGGCTGGGGGGGAGGGTTGATGGAAGTATACATGTCTGTAAAGGGACAGGGTGGAGAATAGAAGGGGGGCGGGATAGGAAGGAGGGACATACAATCAGTATTTCACAACATGCCCACTGTGGAGAGGTTCTGCGTAATTACTCATGTACAGCCTGTATTTAATTGCTTCTCCTTCCAGTGGGGGTAGGTGACGAGGGAAGAAGAGAAAGAATCTAGAAATTAAAGTTCTATAATCAAATATTAAAAATATATATGTATATATATATATACACAATTATTATTAATATTATATTAACTACATCCAACTGGGACTTAAGATACACAGGCACTGTGGTAGGGAGATCCACCCTGCCCTACCGGAAAGTCAGAGGGGTGATGGGGAAGGACATAGGAGAGAATAGATTGGGGGAGGGGTTATACAATGGGATGGCTGTTTTGGGGTGGTGGGTAGGGGAAAGATGGGGAGAAAATTTGTAGCTCAAAATCTCATGGAAATGAATGATGTAAACTAAAATAAATAAAAGTTTAAAAAAAATTAATTTCCACATTTTCCCCTGAAGTATTATACTCAGTTTTGCTGGATAGGTGATTCTTGGTTTCAGTCCTAGCTCCTTTGATCTCCAGAATATCATATTCCAAGCCCTTTGATATCCCAATGTAGAAGCTGATAGATCTTGTGTTATCCTGATTGTATTTCCACAATACTCAAATTGTTTCTTCCTGACTGCTTGCAATATTTTCTCCTTGACTTGGAACTCTGGAATTTGGCTACAATATTCCTAGGAGTTTTCTTTTGGGGATCTTTTTCAGGAGATGATGGGTAGATTCTTTCAATTTCTATTTTACCCTCTGGTTCTAGAAAATCAGAGCAGTTTTCCTTGATAATTCCTTGAAAGATGACGTCTAGGTTCTTTTTTTGATCATGGCTTTCAGGTAGTCCAAAAATTTTTAAATTATCTCTCCTGGATCTATTTTCCAGGTCAGTGGTCTTTCCAATGAGATATTTCACATTGTCTTCTATTTTTTCATTCTTTTTGCTCTGTTTTATAATATCTTGATTTCTCATAATGTCATTAGCTTCTATTTGCTTTATTCTAATTTTGAAGGAATTATTTTCTTTAGTGAACTTTTGGATCTCCTTTTCCATTTGGCTAAATCTGCTTTTAAAGGCATTCTTCTCCTCATTGGCTTTTTAGACCTCTTTTGCCGTTTGAGTTAAGTCTATTTTTTAAGGTGTTATTTTCTTCAGTATTTTTTGGGTCTCCTTTAGCGAGCTATTGATTTGTTTTTCATGATTTTCTTGCATCACTCTCATTTCTCTTCCCAATTTTTCCTCTACTTCTCTTACTCGAGTTTCAAAATCTGTTTGAGTTCCTCCATGGCCTGTGACCAATTCATATTTTTCTTGGTGGCTTTTGATGCAGGAGTTTGACTTTGTGGTCTTCCTCTGGTTGTATGTTTTATTCTTCTTTGTCACCAAAGAAAGATTCTATTGTCTGATTTTTTTCCCCTCTGTTTGCTCATTTTCCCAGCCAATTAATTGACTTGAGCTCTTTGCCAAGGTAGGACTCTGCTTCCAAAATGGAGAGTGCTATGTCCTAAATTTCTGGGGTTTTGTGCAGCTGTTGTCAGAGCTACTTCTAGGCACCTGAAAATTTTCAATTCTTGTAAGGTGATATGATCAAAGGAGAGGTGCTTACTCCTCTCCTGGCCTGTGGTCTGGTCTATGAGTGACCAGAAGCACTCTTTTCTGCCTCCAAATTGTGAGAAGGACTCTCTCTCCACAACTGCCACAAGGTCTGCCATGCCAGCACTCCTGCTTACCCCAGGACTGCCACCAAAAATGGTAACCCAGAGCCAAGCAGGGCAAAGTAAGAGAATTCTGCCTCAGTGCGAGCAAAGAGATCCCTGCAATTGCCTTCTGATCAGCTGTTTGAGCCCCCCAACCATCTGTGGGCCTGGAACTTTAGAAGTAGCTGTTGCCACTGCTGCCATCTCCACTGCCCCTGGGGCTGGGACTGGATTTTGCTCTTCTCTCAGCCAGGTTCAACAGAGTTTCTCCATTGACTTTTTACTTTGTCTTTGGCATTTGTGGGTTGAGAAATCTGGCAACTGACACAGCAGCCAGTGATTTAGTCCCCTGGAGCTTGCTCCAGACCAGTCTGTGCCAGTGCGGTCCATGTGGGTACTCTGCTCCCAGCCGGGTGCAATAAACCCTTCCTGTAAGCTTGCCAGGTTGTCTTCAGTTGGAGATGTGTTTCATTCTGTCATTTTTTGGGTTATGTAGCTCTGAAATGTCTTTAGAGTCCTTTTTTACAGGTGTTTGGAGGTGATTGGGTAACAAGCTCAAGCAAGTTCCTGCTTTTACTCTAGCATTTTAGCTTTGCCTGTTAAGCATTTTGATGAAAAGACCAGAGCTTCATAGAAACTTTGAAGTACAAACATAAAAGAGAAACATGAAAAAATAAACATTAACAAATAAAAGTGACTAAATAAGGATAAACTGCATATATTCTAGTAAGAGGAGAAGATGCATGTCCCCTATGAACCCTATTATTATCAGGGCTCTTAGAGGGAATCTTACTAGACAAGGCCTAGAGGTCATTCTGTTATGTCTCAATATTTTTTTTTCCCAGACAGTTCAAATGAGAAGCTAGGACAGAATTTATTTTAACAAATTCTGTTATACTTCAAGAAAATTTTAAAAATCAGGGACAACAATTATAATCTCAGTCAAAGCAATAGTAAAAATAGAGTTAAAGGAGTGGCTAGGTGGCACAGTGATTAGAGCACCGGCCCTGGAGTCAGGAGGACCCCAGTTCAAATCGAGCCTCAGACACATAACACAAAAACTAGTCTTGTGACCTTGGGCAAGTCACTTAACCCCAATTGCCTTGCCCTCCCCTCTCCAAAAAGCAAAAAAAAAAAAAGTTAAAAAAGCTAAACATTGAAACTACATTTTATTTAAAGCTACCATAGAAAATGAAATAATATCAATACCTAGTATATAAACTTAATGATCTTAAAAGAAGAGAGGAGGGGAAGAAGAATATATTGGGAGAGGAGGGAAGGGAGAGGAACATTAGGAGAAATTGTCAGGGTTCTCTTTCAGAGTACCCTAACTTATCTGCAGGGGCAATGGGTTACTACCCTACTTAATTGACGCTAGTGTACCTTTGAGAACAGTCACAGCTCTGAGGTCCAAACAGAAAAGTCACAGCTCTGAGGTCCAAACAGAAAAGGTTTATTAAGGTCTCTCTATGGGGAAGCCTTATAGCCAGATCTTAAGGCCGGCTTCAAAGTTATCTCCAAGGCTTAGATCTTATATATACCCCAGATCTACCTACCACACGTGACAGAGCCCAGCTGAACAAAATTGTGAGAGGGGGAGTGCAATTACAAGAGTATGAAGGCCCCAGGGTATGGAGACACCAATCAGGAATATCAGGTAACCCCACGCAAGAGAATCTTGAGCAATGCAGTATCCCCTGGCCAGGGACAGTGCAATATGCTCTGACCTCTATGTGACCCAACTAATTCCCGGGCCTCAAACACTTCTCTGTGCCTCGACATAACCGTTTGCAATCTGCACGTATTTCTAATCCTCACAGAAATTATCTCACATAATCAGGTCTAGCAAGTAGAAGTCTATACAAAGGAGGAAGATGTGATGGGAGAAGGAGATGATACTCAAACCTCTCATCTGAAGTGGTCAAAGGAGGGAAGAATACATATATATACTTATACAGGTTATAGAAATATATTTCACTCAATGGGAAAAGGGGAGAAGGAGTAGATAAAAGGAGGGATTAGTCCTAAGCAAAACAAACTCTAAATAAGGATATACAAAAATATTTCAAGTTCTTTTTATGGTGACAAAGAATTAGAAACTGGAGAGGAGGGTGCCCATTAATTGACAAATAGCTGAAATAATATGCTGTGAGAAATTATGAAGGGGATGTTCAAGCGACCTGGGGAGACTTGTATGAACTGATGCAGAGTGAAATAAAGAGCCAAGAAAATAATTCATACAATGTCAATAATATTGTCAAGACAAACAACTCTGAAAGACTTTGCAACTCTGATCAGCATAATTCCAGAGGACTAAAAATGAAAAACATATTATCCACCTTCTCATAGTGAGGTGAAGACCTCAGGGTATATAAGACATGATATAATATGATATGATATAATAATAAAAGCCATTTTAAACATGGACAATGTAGAAATTTGTTTTATTTGACTGTACATTTGTAACAGAAATTTTGTTTTTGTCTTTTTTCAGTTGAGTGGAAAGGAGAGAAGGCAGACTTTTGCCAGGAATTGTGCTAAGCACTGGAGATACAAATAAGAAAAAGACATTCCTTGCCCTCAAAAAGCTAACAATCAATCTATGGGGAAAGACACCAAATAAAAGGAAGCTGAAAAGATGGAGATAGATACAGATACAGATACAGATATAGATATAGATATAGATATAGATATAGATATAGATATAGATATAGATATAGATAGATAGCCACCAGGGGGCATGATATTCCACATAGTGCAAACAAAGGAGAGGTGCTGTTGGATAAAGGAGAGTTACCAGTTAAGTTCGGAGCCCTTGATAAAGGAAGACTTTGGGAGGAGTTTCTTGCTCCACCCTCTAGCCTTCCAATCAGAGGGGAAAGGAAACTGAGAGACTAGAGAAGGTGTTAAATATAAAAAACAGTCAATCAGTTTGGTGATGAGATTACAGGTGATTGGTTTATCCTGGGGGAGGCATGATGTTCTGTGGAGTGAAAATTTCATCTCAGTTTTGCACTGTTCCCTTTTCTGTAAATGAGCCAGCAAGACAGATGACATAGCTTCTACCAAAAGAAGAGAGCTGAAAGCAGGAGCTCTTGAACTCAGAGTGCCTTCCAAGCTTGGACACATTCTCCTTGGGAAATACTCAATAAATATTTTATTCACCTATGATCAGTAAAAAACAAACACTGTCCTAAGAAGTTCACCATTTCTGTTAGAGCACAGTGAAGGGCAGCCTGTTCTCCTATCTCTCCTGTGAGAGCTACTTGCCACATGGAGAGTAGGGTCAGAGTCACTCCCTTTTAAAAGGCCCACAGAGTCATCAGCTCTTTCTGCTATCATCTTAAAAGTATAAAGGTCCTTCAGTGCTGAAAAACACATGCTGGATGCCACAGGTATCATCATCACCAAATGATGACCTAGCACACTGTTGGCTAGAATCAGGAAGGGCAGCTTTATGTATGTCATATTCACCCCTAACTTACATAGCTCTTACTGGTTCCCGGGAGGAAACTGAATTGCACACATAGACTTCCTCCCACTTTCCAGAAATACAGGTCTCTGCTGCATTTGAGTTTGTTCTCTGAACAGGAACTGGACTCAACCTCTGGAATCCTGGGCTCTGAGAGATGAACTTTCACTGTATCTTGTCTGGAATCAGGCCACCACACCACTTCCTGGCCGCCACCACACCACTTCCTGGCCATTTCCAAACCACATAGCTGCTCCTTCCTCCTAATCTAGCTCCCAGTTCTGAGTAGTACTCCCCTATTAGAATGTAAGTTCCTTGAGGGTTAGGCACTTTCCTGCTGATGTTTTTATCCTTAGACCTTTGCCCAATGCCTGGCTCTAGTGCTTAATGAATGTTTTGTCTTTCATTTGTTCAGAAGTGAAAAACATGGAACGGGTCCATCTGTTTACTTTTATATGCAAATGGAGAAAACAGCTCCTTAGTGAAAATTCTGTCCTGCTCAATCATCTTTAGCATAACCCAGGATGTATAGGATGTTGAAGAGGACTAGAACCTCTGAGTCCTTTTCAGGGCTGCTCATCTACCTTTGTTGTCTACCTGATTCATCCAACTCTCACCTATACCAAGAAGGTATAGTTGCATGTGTAGCAGCCACACCCTACTAAAACTGTCTTAGCAGATGGGCTAAACCAGGTTGAGGGTAACCAACAGGCCTCAAACCTGTCAATGAGTTAGGGGGATGTCTATCCCATGCATGTGAAGACTTTTCCCTGGCAGAATGGATAGATGAGAACAATTTGTTCCAAAGGCTATGAAGGCAACTGAAGCAGGCACTATGGAGCAGCAGAGCTTGGTCAGACATAGAAGACACCAAGGTAATTATCATCCTCTACATCTCAGGCCACCACAAGTCACCTTGACTTTTATTGCCACTGGATTTCTGATGACTCAGGAAAAAAGAGTGAGACTGATCATTTGTCAAACTGCCTCACTTAAATCCAATTCAGGAGCAAGTCAAGATATCATCCATGATGTCAATGGTCCTCTTTGAAAACGATGAACAAGTAACAACAGGGTAACTTTAGGCATTGAAACTCAAACAGGAGTAGGCCCTTTTCTCAAGTAGGTACCAGTGGGCACATCCACTTTCTCTATGAGGACAGGCCATCAGAGCCCCCAAAACTCACTGCTTTGTAATACCATCAAGTTGATTAGAAAGTTCACCAAATTGATTTGGGAACTGCCTTGATTAGCACTACTCTCTGCCCCCTCTCCTTACAGAAAATCTAATACCTCCACTGTTGGGTATCATCAACAAAACTCTCTGGCCTGTTGTCTTTGTAAACAATGGACTTAACCTCTGAGTTAGCTTTGTCAATGGGATTTCACCTTCCAGGAGAGATTAGGAGGGTTTTGGCCCTTCCTGGGTTTACTCTCTATATCTATACCTCCTGTCTCAGATCCTTTACCATTCAATTTGCTGTCCTCCTTTTTATCTCTTGAAAAGCCCAATCCCTTCTAAGAAAGAATGTTTCTCCAAGTACTTCTGCTAGGGAAGGCACCTACTATGTGCCAGGCACATAGCACTTTTAGAAATATTATCTCATTTGACCCTCACAACAACCCTGAGAGGTAGGTGCCAATAACTCAATGTTACAGTTAAGGAAAATGAGGCAAGGGTAACTTACTCAGCATCAGGAAGCTAGTAAGTGGGTCTTCCTAACTCCAGGCCTAGTGCTCCATTCACCATGGCACCAGCTGTGCTATAATAGCTAGCTTTTATATGGTGCCTACTATTTGCCAGCAGATACTGTATGAAATATTTTATAAATATCATTTCATTCTCCACTCACCCCCTCTGCTTCTTCACGAAGTCTATCCCTTCTTAGATCCCATCACTTACTCAATGCAATTTAACAACCATTTATTATGCTCTACTGAACATACAAAGACAAAAACAGTCCTTGCCCTACATTTTACATTTAGGAACCTGGGACTTACATTTTCAGGGCGGGGAGCAAGTTTGAGGAGGGGTAAGGATGCAACAACATAGATAAGCAAATACAGAGTATACACAGGTAAATACAAAATGATTTTGTGGTAAAGCAATAACAATTAGGGCCGATCGAGAAAGATCTCAAGGCGGCACCTGAGCTGATTCTTGAGGGTGATCTGAAGAGGAAGAGATGTGGAGGAATAGCATTACAGGCATGGGACGGAGGTAGGACACAGAATGTAGTAAACGAGGAACTTCAAGGACATCAATTTGTGATTCCCTTCTACCTCTACTAGAGGCAGCTGGGTGGCTCCAAGGATAGAGGGCTGGGCCTGGAGTCAGGAAGACCTGAGTTTAAATCCAGCCTCAGACACTGGCTGTGTGACCCTGGGCAAGTCACTTAACCTATTTGCCTTAATCTACTGGAAAACTACTCCAGTATCTTTGCCAAGAAAACTCCATGGACAGTACAGTCTATGGGATGACTGAGAGTCAGACACAACTGAACAAGAACAATAACAGGTGTCTAACTCCTCTTGAGTCCTTTGGGTTTTTGTTTGTTGATTTTTTTTTTTGGTAAAGCTATTGGAGTGATTTGCTATTTCCTTCTCTAATTCATTTTACAGATGAGGAAACTGAGGCAAATGGGGGTAAGCAACTTGCACAGGGTCACCCAGTCTGAGGTCAAATGTGAACTGAGGTCTTTCCGACTCCAAGTCCTATGATCCTCATTTTCTACATTCTCTCCTACCTCCATCTCATTCCTGTAATGCCTATAAAGATTCATTGTGCCACCAAGTTGCCCACAATATTATCCCTATGAAAATGCAAAGTTTTCTGTCTAGCACTGAAAGCCCTTCACAGTCTGGTTCAAGTCAGATACATTTCCACATTATTCCCCTTCACATACTCCACGTTCTAGAAAAACTAACCTATTTGCTGTTTCCAATATACAACATTCCATCTTCTGCCTCTGTAGATCTTTGCCAAGACTATATGTCTCGTGTCTGCAATGCTCTATCTCTGCCCCCCTGGGATTCCTAGTTCAACCTTCAGAGGTTGGCCCAAGTGCTATCTCCTCCTGAAGACTTTTCCTAATCTCCTCTCCCAAATTACTTTCTATTTTTATACTTATTGCATTTACTTACCTGTGTATCTATTGTTTTTCCTAGTTGAATGCAAGCTCCTAGAGGAGACTGTTTTCTATTAGTCCTGGTATCCTGTGTCCAGCAAAAGCTCGTTGAACATTGTTGAAACTGTAATGATCAAGTTTGGCATCAAAGAGGAAAAATAATGCGCTTGTCACTTCTTTTAAGGGTCTGGGGCTATGGGTGTGAAATATTGCATATACTATCAGTCTTGTCTGATATGTTGCTTAGTTTTGCTGAACCACACATAGTACTTGTTCTATAACAAAATCCTTTTTGTTACAAGGAAAGTCTCAAAAATAAAAGATGTCAATAAAAAAATTTAAAGCACAGTGACTCTAGGTTTCAGACTTGAATGATTAGAAAGATGATAGTGATCTCAACAGAAAGAGAGAAATGTGAAGAAACATTAATGTTAGGATTAGGTCATGGGTAGATTATGAATTCCATTTCAAATATGTTGAGTCTGAGATGCTTTTGAGACATCTAAGTAGACCAGCAGGCAAAATTAGTAATATCAGATTACTCAAGAAAGAGATTAGGTTTGGATATATAGTTTCGTGATTTATCTGTGCAGAGATTATAACTGAACTTATAGGAATTCACCAAGAAACAGGCTGTAGAGTAGAAAGGGAATCCAGTGTAGAACACCTAAGTTGAGGGGGTGGGATGTGGGCAATGATCCAAGAAAGATGACTGAGAAAGCAAGGTAAGAGAACAAAATGAGAGCACATGACAGAAGTTAGTGGTTAGTAGTGTCAAAAATTTCAGAACAACCAAGTAAAATGATGCTGAGTAAAGGCCATCAGATTTAGCAGTTAGGGAGAGCAACTTCAGTAGAATACTATGAGTTAGAAGTTGGGTTGTAAAGAGTTAAAGGGTGGAGGTAATTGAACATAAACGGCTAATGCTAGACTTCTGGCTATGAAAAGGAGAAGATAAAGGGAGATAACTTAAGGAGTTGTCAGGATCAAGTGGAGGTTTAAGAATGGAGGAGATTTAGAAACAGGGAAGGATCAATTGAAGATGAGAGAAATCAAAGGGGTAAACAATTCCCAGAGGAGGGGAACTCATTCCAGGGCCCAAATAGAATGGGTAGCCTTGGCAAGAAGTGCCACCTCTTTCTCAAAAACTGAAGTAAAGGAGCAAAGAACATAGGATGATGCAGAAGGATTTTTGAGGTGTAGAATAGGTAGTATTTGATTTCAAAAAGAATAAAATCAACATATAGCAACGTAGGGCTTAGTTAAGATTTGACAGTTGAGGTTAGATTAAACACAGTTGTGTGACTTTCTCCAGGGGCATTCAGCAGCACAGGAGAAAGAAGGCAGTTGATTGGAGAAAACTAAGCTTGGGGTTTGGCAATGTAAGAATGGCAAAAGAACAAAGTAAGGGATTTAATGGTAGAGGACAGTGTCTAGCTGAATTGGTCAATTCATTGTAAAGACTAGAAGGAAGAGCCACAGCAAAACAAGGAGGTGGGAGAAACTGTATTTAAATGTGAAAATGGGGAGCAGGCTTAGGAGTGAAGTAGGGGGAAGGATGGAAGGATAAAAGTTTATCATAAAAAAGAGGGATTCAAAATTCTGGATCATGAAGATATCAGTTATGGGTGATAATATCAAGAGTAGGACTATCTCTACACAGTGCACAGGCCCTGGAGTCAGGAGGACCTGAGTTCAAATTCTGCCTCAGACACTTGACAACACTTACTAGCTGTGTGACCTTGGGAAAATCACTTAACCTCAATTGCCCTGCCTTTCCCCCCTGCAAAAAAAAAAAAAAGAGTAGGACTATCTCTATAGTCAACGCAATGGAGTAAAGGTATAATTCATGGGAGTTGAGAGAAGCTTCTATACTGAAGGAAACATCAGCATGTAAGCAAGGATGTATACAGTGTTTGGGTTGGCAAGGAAGATCCTGAACCGAGTCATTCTCCCTTCCTTTTTCTAGAATCTAGGAAATGACTGCAATAAAAATCTAAAGTAGTTAAGGATGGCTAGAATTCTAAAGAGATGTTGCTGGCAGTGGCGGCAAGGGGAAGGTCTGGAAACGTCAGAGTCGTAGTCACTCTATGTCTTAGTGTTACTGTAAACATGAAAGAGAATCGATTACCATAGAGGGTTGACAGAGGTACAGAGGCTTCTAGAGGAAGCCAGGTTTGTTAGTTCCAGAAAAGTGTATTGCTGAAGAGCTCTTCGCTAAAGGGGAAGTTTGTTAACAATGGAGCAGGGGTTCCTGAGGGTAAAGGAAGTTATTAACTGTGGAATAGTAAGGCTGAGGTGGTCAAAGTGGAGATTATCTGGAGCTGTATCAGTGTCTGAGTGAAAGCATTTTCGCTGTAGTAAACGCTGACAATCACAGGGACCGGAGACAGAAAGGCAGAAGCTGGGAGTTTGCTAGCGATAGGATGGAGGAGAGTCAGTTGTCAGTAACCCACCCCAAAGCTATTGGGTCCTGCTGGTCACTCCAAACCCAGAGGCGCCAAGGGCTGTGGGCAATGGTTGTCAATGGTTGTCTGGAATGAATCCGGTTCCATCTAGCATGATTAATTTGGACAACTTCTGGTGCCTGGTTAACATTCTTCAGCTAACCAATCATGATTCTTGAGCAGCGTCACTTTAGATTTTTTATTTTAAGAGCTTCAGTGGCAGGGCTTTCGTTCTCCAGGTCCGTAAATACCTCGTGCTCTCGTCTTCCAGGCCGCACGGAATCGTCTCTAAGCTCCACCCGGAGGTTCCCTGCACCTGTTCTCTCCTTTCCCTCCATCTCCTGGGCACAGCCCTTAAAAAGAAGTCCCTGGCCCCGTTTGGAACGTGCAACCTCCCTCAGGTATCCCGCCCCCGACTCCAAGAAGGCAGCGCTGAGTGTCCGGACCAGGGCAGGTGGATGAGGAATGGGGACTACGGCCGGGGGTCCGAAGCTGGGAGGGCTAGACTCGACAGACCCCGGACCGAGGGGGCGTGCCGGAGGCGCCACTGTGCAGGGCGTGGCGCGACTCCAGGTACCGCATCTTCAGGTAGCGCAACGAGAGCACACAGAATACAAGTGGCAGCTTCCTCTCTCTCTTCTGTAGCCAGGGTAACGGAGGAACTCACGGAGCCCCGCCCCTCCCTGGGCCGGCAGGTGGCGGTTGGGGTATTACAGGTCGGTTTGATTTCCCGCGGCGGGTGGAAAGGGATGGAGCGGGGAAGGAAAAGGAGGGGGGAGGGGAGAAAAGAGGCTACCAGCCAATGAACCGGACCCACTGGAGTCACGTGACACAGCTCAGGGGTGGAGGGGCAAGACAGGGATATAGTCCTGGGTGCGAGGAAAGCGGATTCACGTGCGAAGCCTGGGGGTGGGACGGGTCTGGACTAGCGCGTGGGCTGGGCTTGTTGGAGTCTTCGCGGAGCCTCTCCACACGCCTTAGATTGGCTTGGCGGGTGGCTGCGTCGAAGAGCGGGGGGGGGGGGGGAGGGGGGGGGAAAGGGGGGGGAGGAGGGGGCGTGGTGCGAGGGAGAGGCTCGGGGCGCGAGGACCGGGCAGGGAGGCGGGGCGCTAGCGGGCCGGGGTGGAGGAGGAGGTGGAGGAGGAGGCGGCGGCGGCGGCGGCGGCAACGGAGGCGGCGGGGGCCGGTACCGGACCCAGCGGGATGAACGAGGCGGAGACGGCAGCAGCTGCCCCGGCGGCGGATGCAGCCGGGGTCGGGGTGGTGTCGCCTGGGGGTGACCTGCAGAAATCCGGCGGTGGCGGTGGCGGGATGGGAGGGGGAGTGGGAGCTGCCCCCGCCCCGACCCCTGCCGGGATCCCCGCAGCTCCGGGCCCCGCAGCCCCAGGCACCCCGACGACTGCAGCCCCGGGGACCCCCGCACCTCCCGCCCGGAACCAGGCGGACAAACCGGTGCTGGGTGAGGGGGCCGGGTCTGGGGGCCTGACACCTGAGGGGGCCTCGGGAGAAAGCTCTGGTTGGATGGGTAGAGCTGAGGGTGCAGGTGAATGAGGGGCCAAGGTCAGGAGGAGTCGGTAGCCAGGTGAGCCCAGGCTCGGAGGAAGGCGGAGCCCCACTGAAGGACTTGGGTGAGGCAGCTAGACTCTGGAAGCGGTCGGGGACCTTGTCCCCTAGGTGGGGGACTCTGGCGGGGCAGGAGCAGCGATGACTGTGAGGGAGGTGCCTAGGAATTGGACGTGGTGGAGCTTAGGACGTCGTTGGAGCACGAGATCGGGTTATTTGGAAGTTCAAAGTAGAATTGGTTGGAGATAGGTTAAGTCCCCTGAAGCTAAGCAGGTGTGGCTGTCCTGCTGTGAATAGGTTAGGAATGGGGCTGGACTTTGATGTGTGCTCAGAACCGATTGAGCCTAACTCCATCTCTCTTCCCCTGCCCTATTTTCCCTACTTGGACCTCCCCCTGGCAGCAACCCAAGTTCTGGGCACTGTCAAATGGTTCAACGTCCGAAATGGTTATGGATTCATCAACAGGTACCTAAAGCAGGGAAGGGATGGGGATGTCTTCTAAACTGGGCTGACTGGTTGGTCGGAGGATCCATAACTTCATCCAGACCCTTTTTTTTGAGGCACATGGTTGCCCCAAATGTCAGCTGAAGCTGATTTGAACGTCTTTAACCACTGCACAAATACCACGCCCTTATATGGAAGATGAAGATTTCCCTAGTCGAGCCCTGTCTCCGCGTTTTATCCTTACAGCAGAGGGTTAATTCTCTAGCAATCCACCAGTTTGGCTGAGAGTCTGCCACACCCCTGAGGAATTGCCCAATTGCCTCTTATTTGCCGTGCCTTCGGGGCAGTATAAGTGTGAAGAGTTTTTCCTACTCTCGGAGCCCGACCGGGAAGATTCCCACCTTCCCTCAATTTCCTCTTGGAGGCGTTCCTTTCCCCACTTCAGTAATCTCTAAAAGGAACGATTGGCTCAGTATTAATTCTACGATACACCTTCCTTCCTATCAGGTGGTTATCTACTCCGCCCCCTTTGAAACTTCAGTTAAGACTGAATGTTAAATACAAAGGAAAGTCAAAAGTGAGGTCTCCCCCAGTAGGCTTTCCACCAACCTCGGCTCCCTGCCCGGTTTGTCTCTCGGGAAGACCCCGGGCAGCCTCTTAGCAGTCTGACCTTTGGCAAACTCAGCTGCTTTAGTGCCTGAAACATCCGGTCTTTGGGAAGACCTAGAGATAGAGCAAGTTAGGATTATGGCTAGGGTAGATGATAAATTGAGTATTTCTACTTCCTCACTTACATCTCCCTCCGATTTGTTCTCATCAGGGTTTCCAGTCAAGTGGGAATGTCCTGACTCTGGGAACCGAGATCCATCCACAGATCGGGGGTCAAGGTTGGGGGGGGGGGGGGGAGTAATGTCGTCTTGGTGCAGGTTCCTGGCTACTTGTTTCCCCTCCCCAAACCTGTTCTGCATCTCCTGTTCCCCCTCCCCCACCTTTCTCCCTTCTGCAAGGAAGAAGGAAGGAGGCGGAGTGGAATTTTCCAACCACTTTGAAAAAGGGAGGAGGAACTGCTTCACCCAGCACCACCTAGTTCTTGAGTTGCCCCTGGGTGTAGAAGGTGGGGCAGAAGCAAGCAGAGAGTTGTCCCATTTCTTGGGCACCTTGGCAGGTTCAAGGTGCCTTTGCCAATTTCCCACAAGGCTAGTTTTTCCACCTGGGTTCTAGATTTGTGCCCTTCCTCTCTTTGGCCACATTTTGACCTTACTTTACCCTTTCCCACCTGGAGCCACTGACAGCTGCTGATACTCTGGTAATGCCTGCAGGGACCATCCCTCCCCCAAATAAAAAAAAAAACAAAAACACAAACCCTTTGAGAAGCACTGGGTAAGAAAGCAACAGTTAATTGGATTAGGAAGAGGGAAGTGATATCTGGAGTATGTCCTCAAAGCCCCAAGCATCCATTCAGTCCCCCTAATGATGCCCCTTCCCGTTTCACAGGAATGACACCAAGGAAGATGTCTTTGTCCACCAGGTAAGAGTCAGGCTTGCTTCTCAGGTAGGATCAGATGATACAAGGATCATTTCCTTTTCTGAATGTCACTTACCGAACATCTCTACTTGTTTAGTCTTAATATCCTTAACATCCTCCCACAGAATGGGAATCTGTGCTATGGAAACCCTAAAAAGGCTGTTACTATTGCCTCCAATCCCATTATGCCCCATCTGTGATAAGTGCCTGAAATAACTATCATTAATCACTTTTAAAGCATCAAAGGCTTCTGTTAATTCACAGTAACTTGCTAGAAATGTGTAGTGGCTGTTCAGAGGGATAGGAACTTTGCCTATGATTGAATTGGAATAGGTAATTCCCTCTATTAGTTCTCTTCAACTTGTAATCATATTTACCTAGATCACTGAGAGGTTAAAGGACATGCCCAGGATCACACAACCAGTATGTGTCAGAGGCTGCACTTGAGTTCAGGTCTTACTAACTTTTGAGTTTAGCTCTTTCCACACTGCCTCTCATGCCCATTAATATGGCATGAATTAGTTTCTCAGGTTAGCTGCCTGGTCTAGAACACAACAGGAGTAATTTAACTGGGGAGGAAAAATGACTTAAACAGTATTGATAAATTTAAGGAATAGAATGGACACCAAAACAAACTTTGCCTAACTCTGAAACTTACCGTAGCTATACCTGTATTCTGTTGTAAGTTCCTATCTCTTCCTCTCAAACACTATCACATTTCCTAATGGGAAATCTCTAAGGATGTCTGGTAGGGAGGTGGGTTTGAACGGCAAGACACCAAGGTCCCTAGTCCTACATCTAAGCCTTTGGTCAACTTTTGGCAAATCCTTCTCCCTATCTCCCAAAATACCTGAATATTTAGTTTATTGAACATTAAGACAATGGGTATTTGATAGTAATGGGTAAAAGATATCTGTGTCTTCCTGTCTTGTCCCAGCTCTACTCACTGCTTTTTTCCCCAACCAGACAGCCATTAAAAGAAACAACCCTCGGAAGTTTCTGCGCAGTGTTGGGGATGGGGAAACAGTGGAGTTTGATGTCGTGGAAGGAGAGAAGGTTTGGGGGATTCGTGGAGGGGCAGGAGGATCTAGAAACATGGAAGAATAAGGATTAAGGGAAGGGTAATCCTGGGCCTCAAAACCTCATGAGGTTATCATGTGCCCTACTTTCTGGCCCTTGTTCCAGTCTAGAAGGTATGGGTGCTGCCTCAGTGTATTACTCCCAATCAAGAGTTGGGATGCTGGAGAAGAGGTTCTAAATTAATTTCAGTGCCCTCTGATACTAGCCCTAAGAAAAGAGTAAGAAGTCAGTGGTGTGTTCTGAGAGGGTCACGTGGGGTGGGCAGGGGGGAGTTGGAGTTGGGAAAGAGTTCTGATTTTTTCCATCCCAGGGTGCAGAAGCTGCTAATGTGACTGGTCCAGGGGGGATACCAGTGAAGGGCAGTCGCTATGCTCCCAACCGACGCCGTTTTCGTAGATTTATTCCCCGGCCACGTCCTGCTGCACCCCCACCCCTGGTGGCAGAGGCCCCTACAGGGGTAGCAGAACCAGGGAGTGAAGGGGAACGGGCTGAGGACCCCACTCAGCGACCTCGGCGACGCCGCCCACCCCCCTTCTTTTACCGACGACGTTTTGTTAGGGGCCCTCGTCCCTCCAACCAGCAGCAGCCTATAGAGGTGAGAGAAGGTTTGTGTTGCTGGTGTCTCTAAAGGGCAAAGGCCTAGAAGGAAAAAGCCAAGAACTAGGTAGTGCCATGGCCCTAGGAGAAAAGTAAGATATTAAAAGGGATAATAGGATCATAGTTTTGAACCAGAAGAGACCTCAGAGATCACTGTGTCCAATGACTCTCCTGGGGTCACACAGCTAGTTAGTGTCTGAAGCAGAATTTGAACTCCAGTCCAGTGTTTCTAGCCACTAAACTACCTAGATAACCAGAAAGAAAAACATGGGTGGGGTGGGGGGGGGGTGAGGAAGGGAGAGAGAAGCTGCTTGGGTCTTTGTATGGAACTTTATACCAGTCGGGCTAAGCTAAGGACATCTTGGTTCTAGGAAGTGGAACCTGACCCCAGCTTTATATATTTTGAAAATTCACAAACCCCAGTTTTGTATATCTTCAGGGTACAGATGGGGTAGAGCCCAAAGACCCAGCCCCCTTAGAAGGGGACCAGCAGCAGGGAGATGAAAGGGCACCTCCACCCAGATTCCGACCCAGATATCGAAGGTAAGTATGCCTCTTCCCTTCTAAGCTATAACATCTAAAGATTGATTTGCCTATATCAGTGTCTATGAGCCCCTTTCCTCTTCTACAGTTACTGTTGGTTTTCTTAAAAGTAGACATTGAGCTCTAAGAAAAGCAATAAATGACTGAGATTAGGGGTAGGAAATTACGAGGCAGTGTGTCTACCTTCTAAGGGTACAAGACTTTTAAAAGCAGTAAACCTAGCTCTGAGGAGGTTGGAGGAAGGAGCCAAAACTGTGGGCTTATGGTTTGTGGCTTATTAGCAGCTGTATGTCTTTTCCAAGGCTGAACCAGGTAGGTTGGAAAACCAGAGGGCTAAAGAGTGGGGTGCAGGCAGGAGGGATGTCTCACCCTAATCTTGATATGATTTTTCTCTCCAATGCCCAGGCCTTTCCGTCCTCGGCCCCCACAGCAGCCCACCACAGAAGGCGGAGATGGAGAGACCAAGCCCAGCCAGGGTCCCACAGATGGCTCGAGGCCTGAGCCCCAGCGCCCCCGAAATCGGCCTTATTTTCAACGTAGGAGGCAACAGCCTCCTGGTCCTCGGCAGACTATGGCCCCTGAGGTCAGAGCTAGGGAAAATTAAATTATGTGTGTGAGGGGGTAGTGGTTATGAAGATAGGAAGAAGAAAGCTGAAACCAGCCCTCTCCTGACTGTCCTTCTCCATGCAGGCTGATAACAAAGAGCCAGTACCCCCGGGCCCATCCCCAGCAGGTGCCCCTACGCATCAGGAGACCCCAGCAGAGGCAGTCAAGCCACCTCCTGCAGACCCACCTTCCCAGCCCAGATTGGAGCCACAGCACCAGGTTGTGGATGTGAATTTGGGGTGGGAGGGCAAGGGAGGTTAAAGGGACCTGGGGATAGGGGGAGTTAGGTAGACTTGGAAAAAGGGAAGTAGAGAACAGGCATTCTAGCTATCTAGATACTTTTCTCACTTCTAACTATTCTTTTCTCTTCAGACCTCAACCCCTATAACCAGTGGGGACTCCCCTACCACCTTACTGGAGTGATTCCAACTAGGGGGACAACAAGAGCAGCTGTCTGGTTGAGTATCCCAGTGTCTAAGGCCACATGGAAAGAGGAAGGTTGGGGGTAGGGTGGGGTGGGCAGTAGCATCTTCAAATATTCTCTAATACCTTCATTTTTCTCTTCAATTTGTTTTTCTTCCTTAGGTATCTGCCGACTTTTTTCCAACTGCTCCTTCCCTGTCTCCCTCCCCCCCCCAAAAAAAATCCATGACATTGAAACAGCAACCTTCACCCTGTTCCCTCCTTC
>CM053586.1:186875857-186911887 GCA_028646515.1 Pseudochirops corinnae | reverse complement strand
ATATGGGACCTTTTCCCACTTCTGTAATCTCTTTGGGATATAATCCCAAGAGTGGTATTGCTGGGTCAAAGGGTATGCAATTATTTATAGCCCTTTGGGCATAGTTCCAGATTGCTCTCCAGAATGGTTGTATCAATTCACAACTCCACCAACAATGCATTAGTGTTCCAATTTTTCCGCATCCTCTCCAGCATTTGTCATTTTCCTGTTTTGTCATTTTAGCCAATCTGACTGGTATATGGTGAACTTTTAATGAACTTTTAATAAACTTTACTTTTCTTTGGCTGAGAGAAGACTTGAGTCGAATTCTTTTGGCAGGACCCAGCATATTGGTGTTTTGGGTACCCTCTTTATGGGTAACCACATCAGAATGGACTTGTTGACAGGAAGAGAGAGGGCTGAACTGGGAGGAGCTGGTGCCATGGATTAGAGAGAAGCCTAAGCAGAGAAGGTCAGAAGGACTTTTGGGGAGCAGTATCGTGGAGGCAGAGAGGAGAATTGCTAGGGTCCAGAGTTGCTGAGAGAGAGACTGCTGAGGGCCAGTTGGAGCTGCCCAGGACTTTTGAGAACTGCCACCCAGAGCTGCCGGGAACTGAGGAGGCATGGCTGTGAGGCCAGTATTTTGTCTGTCTGTTTTGATGTTTTGCCAGATTCGTCTGCTGGTGAAGGACAGTGCTGCTGTTGTAGAGGTCCTGAAACCTTGCTGTTGGTTTGGAAGCCCTGAAGAAGGATTTTCTTGTTGTATGTGTACAGAAATCCTGGAAGAGAGTCTTGCTGATGCTTTCAGGGGTTCTGGGACTGTTCTGCAGGCAGAGAGTGAACTAGTGAGGACACTGACAATGTATATTGTGGCTTTGTTAAGCTTTGTCTCCCCAGGAACAGAGATTGCTGAGAACTTGCCTTGTGGCAAGATGAAGGAAGGACCTTTCCTTGGGTTTTCAATGCTGTGATGATATCTTAACCTTGTTGTAGCTTAAGGGTAGATGGCCTTTTGTGCTCTCCTGCCCCTTTTGAGAAAGTTCTTGGCATTAATGGATGGTATTGTAATTCAGTTGTGATCCTGGGGTGGGAAATTTTTGACTTTTTGTGCTTTTTGACTGACCAATCTGAATGTACTTTGTTTATGATTGGAAACTAATCTCCATTTGAGAAGAGAGACTTTGACTGACTAAATGAATGTACTGTCCAGGGGTGGAGTAGTACTTGGATTGAATTGAGAATTTACTTGCTAAATGAATGAGTTATGCTATAGGGCCTAAGGGCAGGGAAGATCTTCAGATTCCCATAACAGAAGTTAACCTCTTGGTTTCCTTAGGCATTATCAGGAGCTCTCAATTCACTTTCTTTTTTTTTTTAGTGGAAAACTTTTTTATTGTAAGTGAAGCTGGCCAGTTAGATGTAATTTAGATGGTTCCAATTTTGTTGGCAATATCAGGGGCAAACTGGGCATAGGCCATCTCGTCTCCATCAGGCCACATCAATGTCATACAGCTTTTTTACAACCTTTGTTGTTTGTTGACCTTGACATCCACAATGAAGATCTCGATCTTCTTCGCTGTGGACTTAGTGGTCAAGGAAAACTTGATGATGGCATAGTGATCAAGCTTGCTTCTCATAGGGGTACTTCTGATGGTCTTTGGGTTAGCTTTGAAGCTGAAGGGTCTTGGGTAACCAGAAGGTAGGGGATGTCTGGATCTTCTTTTTGTGGCTATGGATACTCTTCATCACTGTTTTCTTGGCCTCCAAGGCTTTTGAATTAGCTTCTGTCTTGGAGGGGGCACTAGCTTCCTTTTTTACCTTTGGTACCATCTTGGGGAAAAGGATAATTTCATTTATGAAAACATTTTTAAAAATTCTTTTCTTAAACTCTTACTTCATCTCTCCTGGGAATTCTGTTGAGTTCGTGTCTAGGCTATGTTTTTCTATGTGGTTTTGCTTGTAGATGTTTTGAAGTCATTCTCTTCTTTTGCATTTCCCTGTTACCATAATAGTTCTTTATGGTGGGATTTTTTTATTTGTTTATTTGCTCATTCTTCCAACCTACTTCCTGATTTCAGATCTGATGTTAGGGCTGGACTCTGTGCACTTCTGTGAGAAAGGTCTAAGCTGGTCCTGTTTCTGACTGGATTCAACCACTGTCAGCCAGCCAGAAAGTTCTATTGTTTTAGAGTGATAGAATTGTAGACTCCCCTTTGGTCCGGGGTTCCTTCCCTGGTTTTTCCTCTGCAGACTGGGCTAGATGCTGGAACTGAGACCCTGCTCTGCTTTTGAGGTTACTTGCTTTTAAGGCACACTGGTGCTATTGGCTTTTGAACTTCCTCCTTTCTTGATACAACCTCCCGGCACTCCTTCTCCTGGGAAACAACACTCCCAGTGCAGGTCCTTTTCTCTGCCCTGGAATTGCATAGTGGGAGACAAAGCTTCCAGCTGCCATTTGTGATGTGCTGTTATGGGTCTGGAACCTCCCATTGCCCCGGTTCACAGCCTCTCTCCAGGCACAGAAATACATTGTTCTCCTGGACTGACCACCATCTTCAGGGTCCACATAACTGTCTGTCCACCTCATTCTGTTGACCTGGGTTGGACTTTTTCTAGATTTCTTCATCAGGATTTGACCTGATACATTTTATAGATCTGATTGAAGGAGGGTTTTGGGAGGGGTAGGGGGGGGCAGCTCTACTATTTCTGCTTTTGGCTATTGTACTGTCCTGTCTCTCTTTCTTAGGCACTATCTGAATCTAAAGTTGCAAAGTTTCCACACTGGTAATTCCCACACACCAAGAAAATCACAAATCTAGTTCTTGCAGTCTTGGGCTGCTGCAGTGTGGAGGGCAGTGATCAGAGGTGGTGGAGGCAGAATGTTGGCTACCAGGGTGTTTGGCCTCATTGGCAGGAGGGCTATTTCCACCTCTGCCTGTGTTCAGGCACATGCAGGTGTTGTGAAGACTGAAGATTATAGTTTTCCAAGTTATGTCGATTGTCATGATTATCCCCTGCTCGATGGGCCATGTCAGGAACTTTCTTCCAGCCAGAAGGTCTTAAAAGAGAAGGAAAAGCAACCATGGAGTAAATTGTCTTCTGAAGAAAAAGTCCAGTTGCAGCATATCAAATTCAATGAGACCTTTGCTAAAATGAACCAATCCTCAAATGAATGGAAGACTGTTGTTGGAACTGTGCTGTTCTTCATTGGCTTTAGTTCTTTAATTATCTATGGGATAAGTGGGAGAAGTGCTATGTTTATGGTCCTATCCCCAACACCTTTTCTGAAGACTGGGTGGCCATACAGAACCAGAGAATGCTGGATATGAAGGTTAGTCCCATCCAGGGGTTCTCTGCCAAGTTGGACTATGACAAGAAAGAGTGGAAGAAATTGGGGATCATGCTTCCTGTTTATTTGAACCTCTTCCTTGTTCCTTCATGTATGTGCAACCCTGAGCATATTTACTGGAATGTTCTAAGTAATACATTAACAATGAGAATAAACAATTGGCTTACTTGAAGAAAAAAAAAAGAAAATCACAAATCTAGACCAAAAAGAAGTGATAGCAGTGGGTGGAAAATTAATATTTCTTTCCGTGAAAGTCCTACTCTAGAGATTATTAGATCTCAAGTATCACCAGGCCTTACTGCAAGAGTAATAGAAAGTAATAGAAAGAGTACAAGTTTGCTGTCAGGAAACCTAGGTTCTCCTACCAGCTCTGCTACTTACTATTTGAAGGAATCTACATCAGTTACTCTTGGGCTGAATTTCCTTCATTTATAACACAAGGGAGTTGAGCTACATAACCTCCACATTCCTTTCCAGCTTAAATGTTCTACAATTATAGGTTTGGTCATCACTAATAGGAAGCATAAGGAAAAGTATCCTTCAGCATCTTTTGGAAAAGGTAAATCAGAAAGATTCTTAGCATGTAGGGGAGGAACTAGAGCTTGTGTCCATGGGGACAAGGAGGCAAATTGCTTAAAGAAGATAGAAAAAGGGTAGGGTAGGTTCTGTGCCTAGGGAGAGGCTATGAACCAGAGCAATGGAAGGTCCAAGACTCATAACAGCACATCAGAAGTGCCAACTGGAAGCTATGTCTCCCACTATGCAATTCTGGATCACAGATCCAGGGCAGACTGAGAAGAGGACCTGCACTGGGAGTGTTGTTTCCCAGGGGAAGGAGTCCCTGGAAGTTGTATCAAGAAAGGAGGAAGTTCAGAAGCCAAATAGCATTGGCATGCCTTAGACCCAGAATCAGTATGTATAGGATTAACTGGAGTGAAGAAAAACTGTAGTCAAAAAGCCCAGTTACACCCTCCTCTGACTGGAGAATTTCTTACAGATTTTCCATTTAAGGAAGGGGACACCTCATTATTTCTTACCCACTGTTAGCCTTCATGCCCCTGTACTGGCTACCTTCCCTCTCCCCCCTTTCCAGCTTCTTTTTTTTTCGTCTTCCCCCATTAGATTGTGAGTCCCTTGAAGGGGCAGAGACTGGCTTTTGCCTTTCTTTTTTATCCCCAGTGCTAAGCTCAGTGTCTGGCACATGGTAGGCACTTGTTAAATGTTTATTGACTATTGGAGTAATTCAGGTGTAGAGTCATGAACTAGACCCTGAACTACTGTGGTTGCAGAGGGGATAAAGAGGTACTATGCAGAAAATATCTAGAAGGAGGAATCAGTAGCAGTTAATGACTGACTGGATATAGAGAAAAGGACTTGAGCTTGGGGACTAGGGATACTACTGTGTAGAACAAAGTGGGGTCTCTCATTTGCTAAAGTATATAAAGCCTTAGGCCTCAGTGCCGTAAGGAATCAAAGATTAAAAAAAAAAAACTGGCTCTAAGCTGTGATTAGTGAAACTTGTTGTTTGAGGTAAAAGGCATTTGGAACCATAACTAAATTTTGTTTGGAGTTTGAATTTGGGTATGGTTGCCTGCATAAATCAGTGCCTGCATCAAATGCCACAAGCTACTCAGAGGAAGTGTGATCCTATACTGTTAACAGGTAGAAGTCTACATCTGGTAAAAGCTGAAGGGAAAATCTCAATGTCTAGTTGGGATGGGATCCCTCTGGCAACTTTCCCATGAAATTCCCTTGAAAGGGAATGTTTCCCACCTATTCCTGAGTCTAGCTATGAAGTGGTACCGATACTGCATGGTTGGATATCTGTGACTTTACTTGAATTTAAACAGAGCCAAGGATATTTTATCCTGTCACATTTGGAATATTACATGTCTCTGCCTTTTTTGGAAAAACAGATATAGGTTTGATGGGAAATATGAAAGACAGATAAGAAGGTTTGGGGACAAATGAGGGTTTATCCAAGCCCCTCCTGTCTCCAGATAGTTGATATCAGTTTCAGAAAGGTTTAAGTATGCTGAGAGTGTGTGAGGAAGTATTTTTAGAAAGCAGAAAGATTTGTAACTTGATTCTAAAATTTTGAGGAAAGCAATAGGATCAGATTGATTCTTCTAGTATAAGATTGGCTTTCAAAAATTTCTCTTTCATGGAAACTCAAAACTTGAGCATGTTTAGTAATAAGATCAGAAGTTTGGATTTTTGATGCAATGTTGCAGCTGTTTGTGAAACTTCATTGTAATATTTGTGCCTAGCCTTGTGTGGCTAGAAAACTGAACTTCTTGTGACTTTGTATAAACCTAGCCTTGCATGGCTAGGAAACTGAACCATTTCTATGCTCCTTTGGTATTAAATCATGCTTCTGTGAGCCCCTGTTAGGCCTGCCTGACTTGTGAATATCCCTGCTTCTGAGCGAATATCTGAGCCAAGGGACCTGGAAAAGATGATGCAGACGGTTTCTCCAAGAATCCAGATTAGGCCTGCCCAGGACCTACTACAGTTATAGCTTCTTACTCTGTGTCTCATTGTGCTACTTTGATCCCACTTACTGTTAGAAAAGTCTTGTGTGACAATTTCTGAAGGTTTACAAAGTTTTCAGTTGATTATTGCTAAATTGATGTAATGAGTTGTAAAGCAGAACAGTTCTTGCTGTTTCAATATGAATTTGTAGCTATTCCATGAACTAAGCAAAGGTTAACATTTGTAACTGAGTGTATATGAAAAAGATTCCATTTCTGAAGTATCTCTTTCTTCCAAAGTGAATATAATCAGAGGATAGACAAGCTTTGTGAAACAAGGATATATGTCTGCTATTCAGTTGTGAGAATTAAGTCAGAAACCTCTTTTATTTAAGGTCTACAGTTATGTTAGTGAAGAATATCTTATGACGTACCTAGTCTATGTAGCATGTAGAAATATTAAGGACAGTTAAATAGTCTGAGTAATGAATTATACTAGCCCATGCTCACTCTACCTCTGGTCATTTTCCTACTTGCTTTAGGCTCTTGTTTGTTTACTCTGTTTGCTAGATTTGTATCTTCTAGGCTCAGCAACCTCCACTTGTAGATGACGGCTCAGGCTGAATACCAACCCCTGCCCAAAGTAATTACCCAATACCCTTTGGATCTGGTGTCTGCTAAGCTCCAGACATTGGCCGCAGCCCCCCACCCCCTTGACTGATGGATGCCTGTCAAGCAGGGACTGCTCTATAACCTTTCTCAGCATGAAGCAGCTTAGGAAGCTGAGACCTTTGTCCCTTTTCCCCAAATGAATTTGTGTCTTATCTGTTAAGGGGGGAATGATGAGGTCTGGGATGCTTTCGTCTGTAACATCAGTTTGTAAAATCTCACTTGTATTTGGGTATCTATGTATGTAACATCAATTTGTAACAAGCCTGTGCAATTAAGTTGTAAAAGTCACACTTTCCCCCAGCCATAAGGGCATTAACTCTGTCTCTCCCCTTCCCCCAGCCTAAAAGTCTTTTCCCTGAGCTAGCGGTCAGTCTCCCATGAATATATCACCCAAGTATTTTTAGAGAAATATATAGCTCCTTTGTTCTAAGTGGCCAGTTGCACCCAAAAACCTGGAACAACATTATCAAAGAGATAACTCCCTCCTAAGATGGTACCTCCCGAATCCCTAATCAGTCTAGCTTCCAAACTTGGCACCTCCTGAAACAATCAAGCCTATCCTCCCAACAACCATATTGGACCTATGTCATTCATCCTTGACCAGAAATTACCTAGTGACGTGTCAAGGCAAAAACCACACCTCTCCCATGGCCCCCCTCTAGTTTTCTCCCAGTGAATTATGGGCAATGCTCCTGCGCAGTTGATATAAAATGTGCATGTCCCTTTAAGCTCTGATCCCTCCCAAACTCTTCCCTAACCTCTCCCAAACTCCACCCTTGCCCACCTAGCTAGCATAATTAGTCCTTCTGCTTTTGTCCAGTGGCCTCCTTCCTCTGGGTATACTAGTGGTCAGACTGCCTGCTTCTCACAAGATTCTAATAAAGAGACTTTTCTACTTTCACCTTGAGATGTCTCCAAGTAGTTTTTGGGGTAGGGTCTTTGTATCCCAAACACCACTGATAAAGACAAGTAAAATGGAGGCAGCTAGGTGGCACAGAGGATAGAGCACTGGGTCTGGAATCAGGAAGACCTGAGTTCAAGTCCAGCCTCAGACACACACTAGCTGTGTGACCTTGGGCAAGTCACTTAACCCTATTTGCCTCAGTATCCCATCTGTAAAATGAACCAAAGAAGGAAATCGCAAACCACTCCAGTATCTTTGCCAAGAAAACCCCAAATGGAGTCAAATTGGACATGACTGAGAAACAACTGAACAAGAGGTTTAGTTTTCATATTTGTATCTCCACCACGTGACTGAACAACAACAGCAACAGCAATAGACTGGAGGCAGCTGGAGACGTGTGACTGACATTTGGTAGAGAAGTCTGCATAGGAGGGATGGAATCCCAGGTGCTTAGAACTGTAAATAATCCCGTTCATCTCTCTCATTTTACACGTGGGAGTAGTGGGGGTGGGAGTGGGAGTGGGGGGACAGTTTACTCACAGCTGCTATGAACACAGGCAAGAAACTTAGCCTCCCGGTGCCTCTAACACCTCTAAGACCAGAAGTTAATAAGCTGTCAGCAATTCTATTGTGCACTATCATTACCAACTGTAATCATTACTCAAGAGTGAAATCTCTCTGTATACCACCAGATGATGGTTGAACTTTGTGCTTCTGCTCCAGGGTCCTTTTTGCTCTAGCCTGTTGTCTCAAGTCATCAACATAAAATGATTGCTGTGAAGTCTTAACTGCAAGTATGTTCTCAAGAGTGGGTTAGACTAAAGAGAAAAGACCATAGGGTTAAGAACTAAGCCTTGGGGGTCATTCAGTTAAAAGTCAAGAAAAAGATTTCAAGAAAGTAAGGCATGTATCAGACACAGCAGGGACATCAAGGAAAATAAATAGCTAACATTTATATAGTGGTGCTTTAAGGTCTGTCAATGGCTTTAAAAATATTTTTACATTGTACATACATTGTACATAGTAACAGCAATATTGGATGATGATCAACTATGAATGACTTAGCTGTTCTCAGCAATACAATGATCCATGGCAATTCCAAGACACTTATGATGAAAAATGCTATCTCAACTCCAGAGAAGTATAGAGTGCAAATACAGACTGAAGCATACTACTTTTCACTTCATTTTTTTTTCTTTTGGTCTGTTTCTTCTTTTATAACATGACTAATATGGCAATATGTTTTACAAGATTGTACATGTATAACCTATATCAAATTGTTTACTGTCTTAGGGAGGGGGGAAGTGAGGGAAGGAGGGAAAAAATTTGGAATTCAAATGTCTAAAAAAATGAATCTTAAAATTTGTCTCTATATGCAATTGGGAAAAATAAAGTATTATATAAAATTTAAAAAATATTATTTTATTCTTACAGTAACCCTGGGAAGTAGGTATTATTATTCTTTCTGTTTTACAGATGAGGAAACTGAGACTAACAGAAGTTAAGTGACTTGCTCACAGTCACAGGGTCTGAGGTTTGATGTGAGCTCAGTTGTCTCAGACTGAAGGTCCAGTACTCCACTACCATCCACTTCTCCACCTAGCACATTGAGAATAAAGAGAACAATGAGAGAGTTTCAATAGGATGCTGAGAATAGAAAGGCACTTAAGAAGTAAATGAGTGGTCAGGCTATGGAGTCAGGCACTGACTGTAGAGAACCTTGACAGTGAAGGGGAAAAAAAGACAGAAATAGAGCAGTAACTTAAAGGGATAGCACCTTGGGGACTGCGTGTAATGGAAAGAAAATTGGACTTGTAGTTAGGATTTTTAAGTGGCTCTAAGTCACTTAGCCTGTTTCATTTTGTTTTTTATTTGATTCAATAAACATTGAATAAGCACCTAATATGGCAGTCATGGCAGTCATGGGGATAAAAACATTACCCATCTTCCAATGTGCTTACACTGTGCTGGTAGGGTACAGATACAACCCAAGGCCTGCTGTCCTAAGTTTTTCACTTGCATGGACCAGGTTCCATCTTGGCAGCTTTTAAAAAATATAACTTTGACTCCTGTTCCCACTCAGGACTTCTCAAGAGAACCTCCAAAAGGGTCTAAGTCTTCATGTATGAGGAAAGGACCCTAGCTCCCTTGCAAACATTTATCCTAATTACATCAGACATAGGACAGGGCTTGTTTCACCTCAAAAAGAAAATGAAAGACAATATAAAGAACTCAAAGTAGTCCATAAAGAGTCCATACATTTATTCTTCCCTCACCAGTGGGTTCCCTTTCCCCAGGCTCTTCCAACTCTGCACCAAGTACTTATTATTTTCTCCAGAAACCTGAGCCCAGGAACTCTCACCCCTCTGCCACTGCCTCTTTCTGCTGTCACATCTGAAAGCCCTGTGGTTCCCCTTCTAGAAATTCCTTAACAGCTCTGCCACTTTTTTCCACTGTGGCCACCTCTGAGCTGAAGTTGAGGTAATGGTCCCTGGGAAACTGCCAAAGTACTTCACCTTCCCAAGGTCCAAAGTCTGTTCTTAGGGCTCTGGTAACTACCTGTGCTCATTGTCTGGATCTGTCTGATTCTATGATGTGTCTATCTACCTCTTTCTCTAGGCCCAAGTCTCAGGGGTCCCAAAAGCCCAGATTGACAGTAGCCTAACTCATGCAAATCAAACCAAATTCTAGTGGAGATATTCATTATCAAGCTGACATAATCACAGTCCTGAGCAATCTTTGTTGCCCAAGTTTGTTCCTGGTTACCCCTTGATACAACATTTATGCAGATAAACAGTGCAATGAGAATTCTCTGGCTCCACTCTCTCAGCACCAGGCCTGCTATGATGTCCCCTCAAGGTATCAGGATATCCTGAGGGATTAGAGTCTCTTTTTTCTGCCATCAGCTTGAGCCATCACTATTTGTTTGGTACCAGTGACTAGCATTCCAGTTCCATTTAACCACTTAATAGCAGGTAGCTTTTTACAAAAGGATATTTACTTTAAAACTATTCCTGCATTTTCTCTGGGACATAATCTCTACTACACCAACCCACTCAGTCACTGGAGGAGTAGACTCAAGACTTAGTTCAGTTCCTACATAGTGTTGGTCCCACCAAGTTCACATCCAAAGATAGCATTATTGTTGAATGTGTCTTCATTTCTAGCTTTCACTGACAATGAATACAGAAGACTGGTCCCCAAGATTGTTTTCCTAATAACTAATTCTGGAACATCAGTGCTGGGCTTCATGCAACCCTAGCCTAGAACCCAGATTCTGGAATACCAGGACCTCAGACCACCCTCAAGATGATCTTTTGAATTCATTAGGTTGTAAGGTACCATTTCCTTTATGTATAAAAAGAACAAATGGAAAAGCCAAGGGCTGGGGCCTATTTTTTGAGGACCATATGGCCTCAGAGGGGAAGATGGCCCCAAGTGTACGGCTGCTCACCAGACACATTGAGTGAAAGTCACTGAGCTCCCTCATATTTGAATGAAGCAAAAAGGAAATATCTGAAGCTGATAGGCCTTTTTGAAGATGTCAGCAATCCCGCAACCAATCAAAAAAGGCTCTGGTGGTAAGCCAATTAGAACCACTTACTGAATGTCTGCAAATGCTTCACAGTTTTTCCATAACACTTCCTTTTACATGTCCCCCAAATTTTGAGTAGACCGGACGCTGAATTTTCTTGGGGTTAATTTCTTGTCCCTTATATGGGCCACCATCTAGGATCTCAGTCACTGTGGCTTTATTTTGTCCAGTTGACATTATGTTGCTAATGTAGTGGTGTGCCCCATTGCCCCTAAGAAGGGATGCCTCTTTCAGCTCTCAGACTACCAGACTGGCAGTATGAAGGAGAATTCAGGTAGTACTGGGGAAGGATGGTACAAACAACTGAACTTCTTTCCAGGTGAAAGCAAACTCCTTTTGACTAGTTTCAGGCACAGGAATTGGGGATGGGGTGGGCTTGAGGGGTGGGAAGGCTTTGCTGAAGTCTGCAGCCCCATACCACTCACCTTGGGCGTGGGCTGCCTGATCCTTCATAGTGACTGATCAGGAGCAGCTGCAGTGATGGACATGGCAACTTTGTTCATCTTCCTGCAGTCCACTGTAAACTACCAGATGCCATCAGTCTTCACATCAGGTTGTTGTAATGTAAATTTATATAATGAAATACTCCAGGTCTCTTCATCTCCATCACTAGGGGAAAAAATAGCTTTCATGTCCCAACACTATCTCTGGCACCCAGTATTGTTTGTTATTAACTACATGGAATGATTCAAGTCCAGTAGCTCCTTGTGTATCTGTCATCCCTCTCCCAAACCATTTCTTGATCACCACAACTTGGGCAAATGGCATCAGATTTCCCTGAGACCTTACAGCTAAGGGAAGATCTGAGCCTCCAAGCAAACACTGGCCTTAGCTTTAAGCAATTCATCCAAAAAAGTCTCTCAAGTCTGAATATAAAGACTTGAGGGGTTTGAGAGGGCCAAATATAATAGTGGAACCCATAGGAAATGTCCTAAATTTGGGCTGCTCTGAAAGAACCCTACATGGTATATTACAATACAGTTTCACTAGCACCCCCAGAGGCTACTGACCAATTGTTTTCTTATCAACCTAAGGTTTTAGAAGCTTGGCCAACAGCTCCCTGCTGAAGAGGCTATCATTGTTCTCCATCCATCACAAAAGCCAAAGTAGAGCCTCCTTCTAACACCTTCAGAATACATTTGCGCGACAGGTACTGCTGTCCCAATCTTCTGCTAAAATTTTTCCAGTTGATCTGCCTATACCTATATGGTTGTGTGGCAAGGAAGACCCCCTAGTTAAAACCTGAACCATTACGGTGGGGCTTCTCTGGAGAAAGCTGGTCACAGTGTGTGGCAGCCTGAGGTGGAGAGGGGGACGGGTTGCAGGGGGGAGTCATAAATTCAATATATCAGACTCATTTCCTTTAGGAATTTCACCCCTACCCTTTATGGAAAAGGGGACAGAATCAGAGAACAGGTTATAATAGAAATTCATCTTTATAGGGTTCAAAGCAAGTAATTACTCATTTCAGACACCTATTTTAAAAAAAGGCATTACCATCTGGAACCTCTAATTAACTTAGCTGATTCTTTGGAAATAAATACTTAGAGAGATCTCCAGACCTATAGAATTCTGCTACAGAGACATCCTCCTTGTTAGCTTCATTATACCACGCCCTCAGAAGTCAATGTGACTCAGCAGGTTGCTGTTCGAACTTCTCTAGTAAGACCCCTTTTAGCTCCTTACTTGGTGATGAAAGCTGGCTCACTCATGCTTCAACAGTGGAGGAAATCACTTACTGTTCAGTAATGTCAGACTCTTTGTGACCCCACGGACCAGACACATGAGGCTCTTTCGTCCTTCACTATCTATCAAAGTCTGTCCAAGTTCATGCTTATTGTTTCCATGATACTATCTATCCATCTCATCCTCTGCTGTCCCTTTTTCTTTTTTGTCTTCAATCTTTTTCAGTATCAGGATCTTTTCCAATGAGTTTCATCTTCTCATTATGTAGCCAAAGTATTTTAGCTTCATCTTCAGTATTTAACCTTTCATTGAATAGCCTGAATTAATTTTTTTAAGCCTTAGACTGATATGATTGCCTTGTTGTCTAAAGGGACTCTCAAAAGTCTTCTGCAGCACCACAATTTGAAAGCATCAATTCTATAGTACTCAGCTTTCCTTATGGTCCAATTCTTATGGTCATACATTGCTACTGGAAATTATATATATATATCTTTGATTAAATGGATCTTTGTTGGCGAGGTGATGTCTCTGTTTTTTTAGTATGTTGTCTAGATTTGCCAATACCTTTCCTTCCAAGGAGCGAACATCCTTTTATTTTCATGGCTGCAGTCACCATCTGCAGTGATCTTTGACCCCAAGAACATAAAATCTGACACTGCTTCCATTTCTTCTCCCTCTATTTGCCAGGAAGTGATGGGACCAGTTGCTAAGATCTTAGCTTTTTTATGTTAAGCTTCAAGTCAGCTTTGTAAACTCTCTTCTTTCACCTTTATCATGAGGCTTCTTAATTCCTCTTTACTTTCTACCATCACAGTGGTATCCTCTGCATATCTGAGACTGTTGATATTTCTCCTAGCAATCTTAATTCCAGTTTTTGATTCATCTAGCCTGGCATTTCACATGATATACTCTGCATATAAGTTAAATAAATAACCAATATACAGTCTTGTCATACTCCTTTTCCAATCTTAAACCAATTAGTTGTTCTGCTGCTTCTTGGACTGCATACAGGTTCCTCAGGTAACAAGTAAGATGATCTGGTACTCCCATCTCTTTGAGGACCTGGAACATTTTGTTGTGATCTATACGGTCAAGGCTGTAGTATAGTCAATGAAGCAGAGGTAGATGTTTTTCTGGAACTCCCTTGTTTTCTCCATAATCCAATGAATGTTGGCAATTTAGTCTCTAGTTCCTCTGCCTCTTCAAAAGCCAATCTGCTCTTTTAGTTATTCTTGGTTCAAATACTGCTGAAGCCTAGTTTGCAGAATCTTAAGCATAACCTTGCTGGCATGTGATATGAATTCAATTGTTCAGTAATCTGAACATTCCTTGGCATTGCCTTTTTTTTTTTTTTTTTAGGATTGGGATATAAACCGATCTTTCCCCATCCAGTGGCCACTGTTGTGTTTTCCAAATTTACTGGCATATTGAGTGCAATGCTTTTAGGGTTTTAAATAGTTCAGCTAGAATTTCATTACTTCCACTAGCCTTCTTTGTTAGCAATGCTTCCTAAAGCCCACTTGACTTCATTCTCCAGGCTCTAGGTCAGTAACCACACCATCAAGGTTATATTGTTTTCTTCTACTTCTTTGCCTTGTTCATTTAATAAAACTTTCTTATCTCTCCTTGCTATTCTCTGGAATTCTGCATTCAGTTGGGTATATCTTTTCCTTTTTCCTTTCCTTCTTTCTTCAGCTGTTTATAAAGCCTCATCAAACAGTCATTTTGCTTTCTGGCTCTTTTTTTTCTTTGGAATGTTTTTTGTTGCTTCCTGTACGATATTGCAAACCTCTGTCCATAGTTCTTCAGGTACTTGTAGTGCCAATGCAATATTTACAGTGCCCATGATCATGATAAAGACCATGACTATAAATATTGTATTATCAGGGTTCTCTGTCAGAGTACCCTAACTTGCCTGTAGGGGCAGCCAGTTACTTACCTCACTCAAGTAGGCGCTAGCACATTTTAAGAACAGAAGAGTCACGGCTCAGAGGTGCAAGCAGAGAAAGTTTATTGAGTCCTCTCCATGGGGAAACCTTACAGCCAGATCTTAAGGCAGACTTCAAACTACCCCCAAAGCTTGAGCCTTATATATTTCCTAGATGCACGTACCCCATGTGAAAAAACAGAGCCCAGCTGAACGGAATTGTGACAGGGTAGATGTAGTCACAAGGGCATGAAGTCCCCAGGGTGTGGAGACACTAATCAGGAACATCAGGTAACCCCACATAAGAGACTCTTGAGCAATGCAGTACCCCTTGGCCTCTAAGTGACCAGGGGTGGTGCAATATGCTCTGACCTCTACGTGACTCAGCTAATTCCAGGGCCTCAGACACACCCTTCGCCTCAAACATTACTGCCTGCAGTCTGCAATTCCTCACACAGCCCCTTTTTCATTTTGCTCATTGTGCTCATGCTTCAGGGTGATCTGGGCTTTGAGCAGACTCAAAGAACTTTGCAACATGCTAACAACAAATCCAGTACCCATGGGAACATAGAATAACAAAGCAAGAAAGCAAAAGGCTAGCAATCCAAGACCAATAATCAGTTTCCAACCCCAGGACTACCATGATATATTCTTCAATCTGTTTAACAAGTCAGCCACAATATCCTGTGGGGACAAGCCTTCAGGGTTGGCATGATTCATGTCCCATATCAATTTATCCAAGTCCATCCTGTCAACTGACAAATTACCCCCTTCTATAAGGCCATGCAGGTGGTGCTTAATGGCTTCCCACTGCAAGCCAGTGACATTGTAAGGGGCAGGAGTGACACAAATGAAAGTTTGTTGGTAATTTTCAAAGTCCTGCTGTTCAGCTTTTGTACTTAAATAGTCCCTTTGCAAGAGTCAGTAATAGTCACATTAACTGAGAAACAGGGCACGGTGGAACAGGAGGTTGAAAGTACGTCCCGGACAGGAATCATTGTTATGAGGCTGGTTATATTGACAAGCCTTGCTTCCAAGAGACAGCATAGTTAGCTCGAAATACAGCCGTTGCATGCTCTTAGCTCGGCTTCTCCTCTGCCTCAGTCGCCTATTGGGTCTCCTTCTCTTCCTCTTCTTCTTTATGTTGCTGTTTTGGGAGGACCCAGACCCTTTGGACAGGATACCAGCACATCCCATGTTCTGTGGAGACAAAAACATACCCTTCTCCTCTTATGGTTATTTCATAAGGGCCCATCCACACTTCTTTCCAGACCATAGCTTGTTCCCCAGCATTAGCCTTAACCAGGGGCAGGACATGTAGCTGTCCTCTCTGGCATAAAAGATGTTTCATAGCCAGTGTCATTTCTGAATTTTTTGTGAAAGTCAGGTAATTGTATGTGTATAGTGCCAGATCTATAGGTTTCTGTCTGACGGGGCCCCTGTCCCTTTTTTCGTTTATCGAGAATCGCCTTCAGTGTGCTGTTAGCACATTCACTATAGCTTGGCCTGTAGGGTTATAAGGGAGGTCTGTGACATGGGTTATGCCCCATTCCTGACAAAAGTGCTCAAACTCCTGAGCGAGTTTTTTAATAAACAAGTTCCCCCTCAGACTGAATGACCTTGCCTCTAGAGATAGTTTCCATGGGCTTTTGGCAGTTTTACAACATAGGAATAACTTTAGGGAGGGCCTGGTGGTGATGTCCTTGCTTTGTCAAAATCCCATATATGGAGGAAGAATGGTCTGAATGGACAGAATTAATCCAAATAAAGTTTTCACTTGATCTTCTCCTTTCTACATACAGCAATCAATGAACAACTTTAGGTTTTATAGTCAAAACAGTAAAGTAACTTTGATAATAATTTCCATAAGTGATAGTCAAATGGTTTTAGATATTATCTTCCTTTTTAAGTATAGGTAAAGGTGTAAATACTTGGTTTTCTATAGGGCATATACACACATTACAAAATGCAAGTGACCTGTTTGATTCCAACAAAATTCAACCCAAAATTTTGCTGATAAAACATTACTTCTGGCTTACAATGATTCTTCAATCTTCACTACACTTGAATTTTACTATAGTTAAGAAAAACCACAAGGACACCAATTTCATTTCCAAATCATCACTTGCAAAAGCTACTAACAAAAAATTTAGGCTTTTCTCCTCTCCTCACAGCTGTAGAGTTTTATTGTGCATTTAGAGGTTCGAATGGAGATGTTCATTTGCTTATCTAAACAAGGTGTGAGCTTCAGGGTGCCTCAGGGCTTTTGCTAGTGCGCTCCTTGCTAGATCTACCATAAAGTTAAATTCCCTATTGTTTCTACAGCACTCTCTCTCTTAATCTGCTAATTTTACCTTATTCTTCAGTGCTTATGTTTATTCCTGAAAATTTCTTAGAGAGTGAAATGCTCTCAACTCCCCACTCAAAGGGAGTGGAACTTCTGAAAAAAATTCTCAGAGGTGTGCCAAGTTCCACTTCCCCAAACCTGGGGAAACAGAAGCTCTTACCTTTCAAATGTTTCTTTATCAGATCTTACCAAAATTCCAATTTGCCTAAATGCCAATTAGTATAATAAATTCTGACTTATCTTAGCACTAGGTTATGAATGGTATTTACTTTTTCACATTTCCCCTAAAATGACCAGAATAAGTTCAAATTGATCCACAAGATTTTTTCTCTAATAGGTGAGTCAGGGAATGGTTAATTGCTTATTTGTTTATCTTTTCCATCTAAGGGAAAAATTCCCATATTATTTCTTATCACCTTTTCCTCACTCCACTTGGCCAGAATGGAATGAAGGGAAGGGGATTTTTAAATCTTTGAAAATCTCAGAACTTTTATTCATACTTTTCTGACCAAATGACAAATGACTCTCACACACTCGATCACATAAAGACATAAAGACAAAACAGAGACACAAACAAACAGAATGGATCCAAAAGCTTCACATAGAATTTATAGGACATCTCCTGAAAAATTTTAAAGTTGCTGGCTCTCCAGATAGTAAGGGAAGCCAGGTGAAACTTACTTGATAATACTGGAAACAGCTGTATCACACCAAAGTTCAAGCCACCTCTGACACTCTCAGTTCTGATGCTAAACATATCATTAATGTACTCCACAAAAAAAAAAAAACAGTAGAAATTGGGAAATGCTGGAGTCCCTCCTACTCCCACAACAACTGAAATTTTGAAATATATGCCGAGGTGACTCCCCCCATCCCGGCCACTTGGGTCTCAGTTGGCAGAGACTCCCATTCAGGAGGCCCTATCTCCTTGTTGGTGATTGGTATGTCAGGGCCAGGGCGTAGCTACTTGCATAATCTATTGCAGGACAGCCAGGGACCACCCCAGGGGTTTCCCAAGCCTGCATTCCTGTTTTTCCTTTTAACTTTTCTACATTGTGAAGCAAAGTGACCTGGCTTGCCACAATGGAAGCACTCACCTACCACTTGAGTTCCACCCTTCCTTTTAGTTCCTGCTCTACACTGTGCACTCAGGTGCCCCTTTTTTCCACAATTAAAGCAAGCCTGATCCTCAAACACCCATAAGCCTTTATGCAAAGGGCATCAAGCAACTCAGTCTGATACACCTGTGAAACCCCTCCCCTATCTGTTTAACTTTTGTGGGGGCCTAGGAAGCGTCTGAGCCACCTTCTTACAACTCCTCCACATAGGCAGCATTCCAGACCACACTTTGCCCAGGGGTCAAACATGCTTGGGCGAGAGCATACCAATCACAGGGGCACATGATGTTGGAGTCAGCTATGTTGTCTAAACAACTCATTGTATAAGGGGCACTGGGGCCATAATGGGATCAAGCATCTTTTAACTCTTTTGCTAATTTCCATGAGAGAGCAGTGCAAGCATGCCTAATCTGCGTAGGGTCAGTTGGGTCATAAGCGATCTCCCTTTTTCCCCTTTTCTTGGCCAGTTCTGGGTTACATAAAGTTTCCTCGGCCATTCTGCTTTTGGTTTCACTTTCCCTGCTCGCTCCCTGAGTCTGATTATGCCCCTCTTCCTCACCGTCAGAGTCTTCCTCAAATTTTTTTACAGGTTTGTCAGGACCGTGGAAGGTGAATTTCAAAACATTCCATGAGATGAAATCTTTGTCCGATAACAAACCTGGAGAGTCTCTATCATAACTAGTCATTTGCTCCCCCACTATTCCCCATTTATCCCTGTCCAAGCCGGTGTTATGCAGTCATGGAGAGACCTGTAAGATGTTTTTAACAAATTTATGTGAGACGTTCAAGCCTTGCTTTTTAACAAGCATCTCAACCTGTTTAGCATACACCTCTAAATCCTGAACCTCCATTACTATATCCCCCATCCTGAGCTTCTGGGATAAGTCCTGCAGCAACTATTCCCAGGCTCTTCTGTCCTCTCAGAGAGTCCTCTCTGCCGGCTTTCCCATCTTCCCTGCTCCTTTTCCAGTCCCTGGGGTCCCTGTTTGGGTGCCAATTCTATCAGGGTTCTCTGTCAGAGTACCCTAACTTGCCTGTAGGGGCAGCCAGTTACTTACCTCACTCAAGTAGGCGCTAGCACATTTTAAGAACAGAAGAGTCACGGCTCAGAGGTGCAAGCAGAGAAAGTTTATTGAGTCTTCTCCATGGGGAAACCTTACAGCCAGATCTTAAGGCAGACTTCAAACTACCCCCAAAGCTTGAGCCTTATATATTTCCTAGATGCACATACCCCACGTGAAAAAACAGAGCCCAGCTGAACAGAATTGTGAGAGGAGAGGTGCAGTCACAAGGGCATGAAGGCCCCAGGGTGTGGAGACACTAATCAGGAACATCAGGTAACCCCACATAAGAGACTCTTGAGCAATGCAGTACCCCTTGGCCTCTAAGTGACCAGGGGTGGTGCAATATGCTCTGACCTCTACGTGACTCAGCTAATTCCAGGGCCTCAGACACAACCTGTGCCTCAAACATTACCGCCTGTAGCTTGCAATTCCTCACATCATATGACATTCAATTGCAAAATACACCAGATTCTCCAGGTAGAGAACAGAACTGAAAAATTTATTTAGACACTAGAAAAAAACCAAATCTCAAAACTAGTAAGCCGATTCCATCATAGTACCAAAGACATTCAGAAGCCATAATAATACTCAGATCCATGCCATCCTTTAGCCTTCCCACAAACCAATACAAGATCAATATTTACTCACAAAACTATCTATCTCCTTGCCTGAGCTCTTCTGTCCCCCATCATCTGGCTAGCTCTGAACACCAGCTTCCTGTGGGCTCTGCTTTCCTTCAGCAAAACTCCTCCTACCACAGGCTCCATGTGATTACATTGAGCCTATTAGGGGGCAAAGTTTACTTTCAAAGCAGGGGATGTCTTCGAACTCCCTCCTAGGTCTATTAAGCAGCAGAGAAGATCTTCAAATTCCCATTCCCATTATAGTACTCTATCTACCAGATCTATCCCTTAAATCTATTCATCACCTCCACTTTATATTCATAAGGAATGTTATTTAGGTCATAATTATATGGTCTGATGGCTTTCCCTACTTTCTTCAACTTATATTTGAGTTTTGCAATAAGAAGCTCATGATCTGAGACACAGATAGCCTCAGGTCTTGTTTTAGCTGACTGTATAGAGCTTTTCCATCTTTGGCTGCCAAGTATATTATCAATCTGATTTCTATATTAGCCATCTGGTAATGTCCATGTGTAGAGTTGTCTTTTGGGTTATTGAAAAAGAGTGCTTATTATGACCACTGAATTATCTTAACAAAACTCTATTAGTCTCTACCCTGCTTCCTTTTGTACTCCCAGGTCAGACTTGCCTGTTATTCCAATTATCTTTTGATTTCCTACTTTAGCATTTCAATCCTCTATGATGAATGTCTTACTACTCATGGTTGATTCCAAAGTTTCTTCTGGCCTTATGGCTCTGATTTCAATTGTCCCTAGAGGGGCAATTGCTATCTCAGGTTCTATATAACCCTATGGGTGACTTCTTTAGTCCTAACATGAAGATCTATTAGACTCAGTTAGCATTTAGAAAATACATTTACTCAAACGGCATAATAGAAAAATAATTACAAAGCAGGTACCCCACCCCCCCAATAGCTCTCTCACAAATACACGTAGTCCAGAGGGTAAGGACAGTGGGTACAAATTTGCAAGTAAAATATAAGTTAGACTCACTTCTGGGGAACACATATGGTCAAAGCAACTAAGAACTCTAGAACTGTATGGTCTAGCTGTCCATTCTCTGAAGAATTCTCACAAAGTTCACTAAAGAAATAGTGTTAGTGATAGATAAATTACTCTGCTGATAGTCTGCCATGGCTCTCCAGAGGGCATGATATCACTGTTATACAAGTCAACCTGTTATGGAAAAACACAGGCAGGAACCTCAATTGCTAGGCTGGCTCCTCACAGGGCATGGTGTCTGCAAATCAGATCAATGTGTTGGCCTCCCTGAGCTTGGATCTTCAGTGGATTTTGGCTGCCTTCATCCCACCAGGGTCAGTAAGGCCCTGCTGGGCTCTTTCAGCAGGAGTGCTTTTGAGCTCTCTCAAGAAAGGGCAAAAACCCTTAACCTAAGACTCATAGAAGCTCATGAAACAACACAAAGAGAAAAGAGCAGAATCAAGTGAAATGTTGTATAAAGTAACAGCAATATTGTTCAAAGAATAACTAAGCTTTTCTGAGAAATATGATCATACAAATTAGCTAAGAAGGATTCATGAAGGAAAATGCTGTTAACCTCCAGAGAAAGACCTGTTATATGGAAGTATGTACTGTATGGTTCCATGAATATATCCATTGTCGGCCTTTTCCAATGTGCAGGGTTGGGAGGGAGAGAGAGAGAGACAATTCAAAATTCAAAAATGTAACCTCTCTCCAAAAAAGATTGGCAAAAGCCTCTCCAATTCTGCTTCCTTGGGGCCTCAGCAATAAGTTTTATCACCTCCTGGGTTTGTAGTAGGGGAGGCAGAGCTTCTCCAATTCAACAATTCTTCCTCACCCTAATTTATGGTTTCCATCTGGTACATTTCCCAAATTCCTGTTGGATTTATGAAAATAAATAACTAGGGACAATGGTAAGCAGTCAGCAATCCAGAGAGAAGTTTCTAATTTCTAGAGGCCTTTTTGCCTCGAGTCTACGAGGAGCAGAATACTCCTTTTATACCCAGGATATGTCCCAAGCAAAGAAGCCAAGTCACTTTTTACCCTTCCTAAGAAGGAAGGAATCTACTTTTTTGGTGTCCTTCTGTGGAAGAATGACCAGTCTTCCTAATTTAATGTGGGGAATAAGCGTTTAAGAGGAGTTCAGTGGCACAATGGAGTCAGGAAAGCCCAAGTTCAAGCCCAGCCTCAGATGCCTACTAGCCGTGCAGATGCTGAGCAAGTTGCTTTAGCGTTGTCTGCCTCAGCTTCCTTAGCTGTAAAATAAGACTTATAATAGCACCTGCCTCACAGGGTTGATGTGAAAATTCATTGAGATAGTATTTGTACAACACTTAAATATTTATTCCATTCCCCAGACCTAAGGTGTGTATATCAGTGGAAATCATATTTATTTGGAGCAACCGAACTGCAGCATTCCTTTCTCCACCCCATCAAGGCTTTAGGAAGAAGCATTTACTTCCATTGTAAGCAGAGGTGGGGAACCTGTGGCCTCTAGGTCCTGCCAAAGTTATTTTCCTTAAGTGCAAATTTGACCCATCACTTTTTTACTCAATAAACTGCTGTGTCTCCCTATGGCTTCTAAGCTAAAATAGAAACCCTTCTACTTAGCTTTTAACCTCATTCCAATTTGTCTTCCCTTTCTCATCACATTTTATTCCCTTTGGTCTCTGTTCCTCACACAACACTCTCATCTCCCCTCTCTGTGCCTTTGCTCTTGGCCAGTGCTCATGCTTAGTACTCCCTCCTCACTTCCACTCTATAGAGTCTCTAACCTTCTTCAGAACTTTTACAACAAAGTGTTTCCTAATCTTTCCACTGAGAGTGTGCTTCCCTAGCTATTTTGTATTTAATACCTTACCTTATTTGTACTCCTTCTGAGATATATATAGATACACACATACACACACACACACACACACATACACACTTCTTGTTGACTCTCATTAGAACATAAACTCTTCAAGAGTAGAGTTTGCTTCACATTTTGTATTTGCATGCATAGCACTTAAACATGTAGTGAATGCTAGTTTATTGATTGGTTTAACGCTGCCCACGGATAATCATCCTGGGCCACATGGACAAAGACATGTAGACTTCTCCTTGCTTCTCCTGGATAGTTCATCACCATCTTGACTGGGGTCGGGTAGGGGAGCAGTAAGAAGTCCTTTTCTTGGGTTGGGAAAATTCATTTACAAGAATTCTCCTCATGATATGACTGGGTGAGCAGTCTGTGAACGAACATACTTAATTCCTATGTACTTCTGTCCAAGGCAGCCATTGACAATTACCAGGTACGGAGAGAAGACTGTGTATGCACAACTTTCTCTGTCTTCCCCTCCCCCCTTCATAGAGCGGAAATGTTTTGCTTTGTGATCCTTTGATGTTTCTCTAAAGCCATTTTTTTTACTTGGGGCCCATCTTGTCACTCTGACTTAGGACAATTTCAATTTGTTGTAGAATTTTACTAGTTGGCTTGCTGAAATCCTCCTGTGTATTCTGATAAACTACTGTCCCTTACCTTGTTCCTCTGCAGAAGACCATCACTATCAAGATGGGTGGGATTAGAATGCATTGGGTGGTCTTTCACCACCCCTGAATTTAGAGATAAGACTTAAGACTATTCAGATTCTCAAGAGGAAAGGCCTCTTCACTTTGAGGTCAAGGGTAAAGCCTCTTCCTAGCTTAGAGGCAAGGGAAGAATGTTCAGATGGTTGAGGAAATGTCCTAGAGAAACCCTATAAAACCTCCACTCAAAATCTCCAGCCAGTAGAGCAATCACTAATAGCCCTGGGATTGTTTGACCTTTTCCCACTCTTAGCTGATGCCTAGAGATCCACTTCCCTATCCCACAAGGATCACCTGATCCCACGTACAGAACTCCTCTAGGCTCTGCCTTTCTCCAAATGCCCTTGCCCTGCTTTTAGGTTTCATAGCTGTTGTGCTGCTTGCCTTTGGACCATCACAAACTACTCACCAACTATCAGTGTTTGTGTCAAGATGTCACTAATAAAGCACCCTATAATGATTCCTAAATTCTGTCCCTTTCTGACAGAATCAAACTGAACCAGCTAAATGGATAAAAGCTAAGTCTGGACCACAAGTACCTCCATTTATTTCATGAATCACTGACCAAAACTGAGACTAGGTGTCCTAGTGGCTAGTAGGGCTAGTTCAATGAACTCTGTGCTTCAATGGTAGGGAAACCCTCATTCATCTCTCCCCCTTAGCTCATACAGTATTGCCAAAACCTGGGACTACCCAGACAGTTGCCTGATAATCTTTTTTTTTCTCTTTTTCACGCTGACATCTTGAGCATGGTGCTGTGATTCAGGATTCCAGCACAAGGGCTTGGGTGAGGAATCTTGTGATCCAATGGAAGGATGTTCTTTATCCCACTAGATCCATAAGGCACTGACCAAGACTGGAACTAGTACCCTCAGTAGCCACTCTGATATCATAATGAGCATGGCGCCATGATTCTGGACTTGAACAAGGACGAAGGGTCTTAACCTCCTGCTATAACCATAGGGAATTCCTGATTTCTTTTTAGATCCCTGAGTAAAGATCAAGGCTATGACTAGAGCCCCTGGCAGCTGCACCTTCATGGACAAGACTCCCTCTCCTCACCAAAGAAAGCAAAGGCTAGGGGCTGAAATACATACTTCTTTCATTAGACCCATTAGGTTCATAAGGGTCAGGAGAATATTCTGGGGAAACTGTGTCCCAGTGGTAAGAAACCTATTGTCAAGGTAAGGTTTGTACTCATTAGCAACATGTTGCAGGATCCACAAATACTTACTATGCCCTGGTTTAAAAAGAGAGGGAGAAAAAGAGGAAGAGGGAGAGAGGGAAGGTGAAAAGGAGGGAAAGAGAAAGAGAGAGAGAGAGAAAGAAAGAGAGAGAGAGAGAGAAAGAGAGAGAGAGAGTTTGTCCTCTTTTATAGGTCAACCAGGAATAGTTGCTCCTCTGATGAGTTGTTGTAGCTAACCAGTTCATTCAGAGAATGGATAGCCACAGTCACTATTTCCTAAGAATCGCCAAGGGGTTTCTACTATATACTATTGCTGCCTATAAACAGTTCTTTTTTAAAAATAAATTTGTTGATGTCTTTTGTTTTTACATTACTTAAATTTATCCCATTATCCCTTCACTTCCCCCTCCAAAGAACCATCCAATACGGCAAAAAAAAAAAATTTTAAATAAAGAAAAAGAGGGAAAAGCAAAACTGATGAAAACATATTTAAAAGATCTGAAAATGGATATAATATTCTACATTCATGGAACTCCTACCTCTCCAAACTAATAGCTAGATGGCTCAGTGGATAGAGCACTGGTGCTAGAGTCAGGAAGACCTGAGTTCAAATTGGTCCTCAGATGCTTACTAGCTCTGTGACCCTGGGAAAATCACTTAGTCTCTGTTAGCTTTAATCCACTGGAGAAGGAAATGGCAAATCACTCAAATATCTTTCAACAAGAACACCCCACAGACAGTACTGGCATACTATGATCCATGGGGTCACAAAGAGTCAAACATGACTGAACAACTGAACAACAATCTCTTCTTTTAGGGCCAAGCATGCTTTTTGCAATTTGTAACATTAATTTTTTTTTACATTTTGTGGTTGTTCTTTCCATTTACATTGTTCTAGTAATTAAGCATGTTGTTTCTTGCCTCTGCTTGCTTCACTTTGTATCAATTCATGCAAATCTTTCCATGTTTCTCTGTATTTATCATATTTATAAGTTTTTACAGCACAGTAATATTCCATTATCACAAACTGTTTAGCCATTTCCCATCTGATGGGTATCTACTTTGTTTCCAGTTTTCCATTACTACAAAAAGTGCTGCTTTAAATATGCTGGTGTATATGAGGTCATTCTTTGTTATTGGTAACTTCTGTGTGGTATGTGCCTACCAGTAAGACCTCTGAATCAAAGGGCATTAACTTTTTACTTCTTTATTTGTATAATTCTAAATTGCTTTCCATAATAGTTATACCGACCCACAGCTCTAACAACAACTTGTTAGTGTGACCGTCTTTCCATAGCCCTTCCAACATGGACTATTTCCACCTTTTTTTCATCTTTATTTGCATGAAATTCTGATGTGAATATCATGTCTCAGGTACCTGCATGTGCACTGTGCTATGATTACAGGTAAATGTTAAGATATCTGTGCTAATGTTGTTAATTATGTGGTATACCAATTTCCTTACCTTCATTATATGATCCAGGATATCTTAGAGACTGCAAATTTTCAGAGGAGGAAGAGGATGGAGTATATAGGGCTCAGCTTAAAGCCAAGATCCATGGCTAATTGCCCTAGCCACACATATATAATAAAGGGAGGAATTTACAACCAAGGATTGAGGTTGGAAGGAGAAGCCTTAAAACAACTCTACTTAGGGTTTTTGGTTCCTTTGTCTACCCCTTTCAATTAATTTACATGGAAGACCAAACAGAATATTGGGGCTAAGAAAAATGAGGGGGGCTTAAGACTCAGGAAACCTTTGTTAAAAGAGCAGACCTAAAATGATACTGCATAAATATTGTTTGACAATCAGATATTAAGTAGAATTTATAAGTATTTTCTTAGATAAGGGTTTGATATAGAGACTACCCTCGTGAGCAATAATTTAAAAGTTTAAAAATAAACAGTGTCTAAGACAATACTTGGCTAACTTACTGGTCTGCATTCCAAAAGAACTTAGCCTGTAGGGATAAGGACTCTCCTTTTGGAGACAAAAAGCCTATCATAGCTAAGACTGAAGGTTGGCAGATTTTCCTTATGGATAGAAGAAAGCTACTAGGGAATTTCACCCCACTCCCCTCATCCCCAGTTCAATGCCTGGATATATAAAGGTCCCTGCTTTCTGATACAGTGGATAGGATGCTGGACCTGGAGATCTGAGTTCAAATGAGGTTTCAGACACTTATTAGCTGGGCAAGTTACTTAACCTCTGCCTCAGTTTCCTCCTCCATAAAGTAGGAATAATAATAGCACCTACCTTTCAGGGTTGATAGTCAGGTAGCAAGGGGTTGAGATGTTAATAGAATGTGAAGAAGTAGAAGAAACCAATTTAGACAGACTTTTTCTAAGGGTTTGGCTATGAAACAGGAGAGGGATATAGCCTGAGGGGTAGAAGAATTAAGAGAAGATTTTTTTTTTAAGAACGAAGAAGATGGAGGAAATTTCAAAAGCATAAAGGAATGAGCCCGTGTATAAGAGACTGAATATGATAAAAGAGTGGTGATCATAAGTTCGGAAAGATGATGAGAGGAGACAGGGTCAGTGGCAAAGGAGGAAGAGTAGCTTTGACCAGAATCAGCTCTTCATCAGACACTGGAACAAAGAAAGAGAAATGAGAGACGATGTAAAGGAGGTTAGAAGTATAGAACAGGGAAGAAGTCATGGGGTCATGAGAATATAGATCTAGTACCAGAAGGCACTTGAGAGGCTCTCAAGTCCAACAAGGCAATTTTGTAAATAAGAAAACTACTGGGCTTAGTGATGCACACCAGCCATCTCAGTTACCAGGGATGTTGAGGCTGGTGGCTCTCTTAAACTTGGGAGTAGTGAGCTACAGTGGGATTATGCCTACTGGGTGTCCATACTAAGATCAATTTTAATCTGATGAGCCTATGGTGGGGAGGGGAAGCCACCAGGTTGCTAACAGTTCAGGTTGGAAACAGAGCAGCTCAAAATTCCCTTTATGAGTAGAGTGACATCAGGCATGTAAACGATATCCTGCGCTTCCAGCCTGGACAAAATAGGGAAACAGTCTTTTAAATACAAAAATACTATGGCCCAGGAAATTAAGTGACTTGTACAAGAGGAACCACCCATGGATGGCCTCTATTTTTGATTTTCTCAGTACAGTAGGAGATGAAGAACTTTGAAGAGAAGCAGTAGAGGTAGTTTGAGGGGAGAAAAGAAGTTTTGGAGCAGACTAAATAGTAAGAAGGGCTGTGCACCGGTGAAGGCCCAGGTAAGATTAGATAGCAGACTTTTATTTGACCCAATGAACAGAGTCCAACCTCCTCCATCAGCTTTCAAAAGGACAGGGAGAGTTAACCAGAGTTAGGGTTCAATAGGGCATGAATAACATAAAATGAGGGGACTCAGCTAGATATCTAAGAGCCCTTTCAAATCTAAACCTAAGATTTCATATTTATATATTGTACTATGGGATGTACTGTGGGATAGCAACCGAAATAATTTCCAACTTGAAAAATCTGTGACTAGAAAACTTTGATCTAGGATGAGAGTATGGGAAAAGATCCAGGGTGAGAGAGCCTGAGGCAGGAGGAAAGGATCAACAGCATCTTTCTCTCTTGATCTGAAGTCTCAGATCGTCTAACACGTCTTTATCCTTCAATCCACACAGAACTTTCACTGTTCACTTACTATCACTACCATACAACATAAAGGAGAACTTTAGTCATCCATTGCTTTGTTATCTTTCAAATGTTTGTATCTCCCCAGACGGCTTGTAAGCTCCTTAGATCTCTTTTTATATCCTAGAGCTCCTAGCCAGCTCATGGTGAGTGCTCAGCACAGGCTTCTTAGACTGAATTGACCTAAATTGGAAGGGAAAGTATCAAAGAGAACATTCTCAGAATGTAGCTCACAATGTACCCTTTTTGTTTCCTCCTATTGCAAATGAAATTAGATGAAGCTCTAACCCAGGAAAGGGCCCCTTGGCCAATGAGCAGCCAGGGAAGTCAACGGAAGGAAGGCTATTGGCAAGCATCAGGAAGAAACCACCAGAGGGCGAACAACAGATTGAAGAAGCTACGACAAGAAGGAGGGCAGCAATGGATGGGCAATATTTGGGAGACAAAGATAAAGGAGGCTGAGCGAGGTGTGTATTCCAGTCCTCCCTTCTCCCTCCCCCCCTCAATTGGATAATCTAGGGCAGATAACCTTGGATCAGGGAGCCAGAGTATGGAGCCAAGGGATAGGGAGGATGGAGTGGTTTATGTGACAGAAAAAGAGACAGAGACTATGTATATTAGAGGGAGGGAAAGAGAGGGAGAGAGAGAGGGAGAATGTGTGAATGTGATGTCATTTTGTCTCTTTACCCAAGAGATTTCTCTGTGTAATGTTTGCACATGAACTTGCTGTCATCTGGGACATTCTTTGGCTTGTCCCTGCTAAAAATACACCCAAGAATGGATCTGCTTATGGTCTCCTCAGCTAATTCTCTCTTTGGTGATGTAACCTGGTCTTTGAAGGGAGGTGGGGATGGGGGGTGGGTGGGACAGATAACCCTGCAAAAGATGAGAGAGCTGTGCCCTGAATTTCTATCTTACCCCACTCTGTTCATTATCTGTGGTCTTTCTCTTCACAGCAGACAGGCACTGCTTTCTTAACTCAGCCCCTATGGTCATACATGCAACCCCTCACCTCCACTCCCTGTGTCTCTCCTCTGAGCTTCCTCTTCTAGTACTCATTAGGATTTCCTGAGTCCTTCTCAGTCCTTATCTTTCTTTATGCTTTTTTTCTGCAGTATTTGACTATTCACTATCTCTTCCCTCTTCTCTGAAGAAGTTGCTTTTCTCTAAGTTGCTCTTTCTTGGTTCTCTTCCTCTCAGCTCACTTCTCAGTCTCATTTGCAAGATCACCAACTTTCCATTCTCTATGCATAGGTGTATCCCCTCCCTCCTGGTATCTCTTCTTTTCTTTCTTTTCACCAGGGGTTCTTAACATTTTAACATATCATGGACCCCTTCAGATGTCTGGTGAAGACTACAGCCCGCTTCGCTCTCTATCAACAAGCAGTTCTCAAGTGCTTACTCTGGCCAGCACTGCTTAGTACTGGAAATATGGAGAAAGAAAAATATATAACCTTGCCTTCAAGGAGCATACAGTCTAATGGAGGAGATAACATTTTCAAATATGAACATCTATAATATACAGTGTGAATGGTAGGTCATCTCAGAGAGTAGGCATTAGCAGTTGGGGTGACTAGGAAAGGTCCCTTAGAGAAGGTAGAATTTGAGCTGAGAATCAAAAGAAGCTAGGGAAGCCAGTAAATGGGGGTAAGCAGGGGAAACATTCTAGGCCGTCCTTGTAAAGGCTGCCCATTGCAAGAAAGAGAAAAAAAGCCAGTGCCACTGGATTGGAGAGTCTGAGGAAAGGAGAGAGGTATAAGAAGACTAGAAAGGTAGGAAGGGGTCTGGTTATAAAGGACTTTAAAAGCCACATGGAGGATTTTGTACTTAATTCTGTAAATAACAGGGAGATAATGGAATGGCTACTGAATAGTAGAGGGTGACAGAGGGGTAAGCTTTAGGAAGATCACTCTGCTGGCTGGATCCAGTACAAATCTATGCTAGGTAATTTCAAATCAGCAAGACAATCCCTTTATACCTCTCTAAATATATTCACTATCACACTCAATGCAGGGGTTTCCCCAAACTTTTTCATACTTTTTCAAGCATCCCATAGCTCCCTGTTCTCACAGCCTCTCCAATGAGAATCTTGCTTTATGTTTTACTACAAAAATTGAGGCCATTCATCTAGAGCTCCCTCTTATACCCTCCTCATTTCATAGGACTCAGATGATTTCCTCCACTATATACTTGCCTCCTGTCTCTCTGGAAGAGGTAGCCCTTCTTCTCCTTGCCAAGGCAGTATACTTCTCTACTTGGACAAAGGATCCTATTCTATACCATCTTCTCCAGCAGGTTGCCCGTTTGTTTGTTTTTTTTGCTTTTTGGAGGGCAATTGGGGTTAAGTGACTTGACCAAGGTCACACAGCTAGTAAGTGTTAAGTGTCTGAGATCAGATTTGAAAGCAGGTTGCCTTTTTAATCATCCTCACTCTCTCACTAATCTTCAGTCTCTCCCTGTCTCCTGGCTGCTTCCCTGCTGCTTACAAACATGCTCATGTCTACCTAGTCCTCAAAAAACCCTTACCTGCTTTTCCATCCAGCTGTCTCCTCCCTTTTTATGGCTACAATCCTTGAAAACAACAGTCAGGGTCTCCCTTATTTCCTAACTTCATCATTCAACTGAAAGGAATCTTTTGAAAGTTACCAATGATATCCTAAATGCCAGTTCTAATGGCCTTTTGTTAATCCTTATTTATCTTGGCTTCCCTGTAGCCTTTGACCTGATCAATCACTCTGTTTTCCTAATACTTTCTTTTCTTGAGGTTTTCATGACACTTCTCTTTTCTGGTTCTCCTCTTACCCATCTGATGCTTCCTTCTCAGTCTCATTTACTGGATTTTCATCTAGGTCACGCCCATTAACCAGGGGCATCACCCATGCTCTATCCCTCTTCTCTCTTTACAATTTTACTTAGTAATCTCATCAGCTCCCCTGGATTCAATTATCATCTCTATGCAGGTGACTATCAGATCTATTTATCTAGTTCTAACCTATCTCCTAACATCCAATCTCATATTTTCAGCTTCCTATTGGATATTTTTAATTATATAGCCTGCAGACATTTAAACTCAACATGTCCAAAACTGAATTCATTATCTTCCCTCACCTCCCCCCCCAAACCCTCTCTTCTTCCCAGCTTCATTCTTACTGTTAAGGGCACTGTCATTCTCCTAGTCACCCGGGCTCAAAGCCTAGGAATCACCCTCAACTACTCACTTTGTCTCTCACTGCCCCTCCCCCCCCCATATCCAATCTATTGCTAAGTCTTGTCGATTCTACCTTTGCAATATTTCTCATATATGCTCCCTTCTCTCCTCTGACATCATCACCAACTTCATATAGGCCCTCATCACCTCATGGTGTGACTATTGCAATAACATTTTGGTTGGTCTTCCTGCTTTAATTCCCCATTTCTAGTCTATCTTCCATTATGCTATCAAAGTGTTCTTCCTAAAGTGCAAGTCTGACCAGGTTACTGCCCCTCCCCTCATTTTGATAAAATCCAATGGTTCTCTATTACTTCCAAGGATTAAATATAAAACTCCTCTGGTTGACTTTTAAACCCTTCCTAACTTATCCCCTTCCTACTTTTTCAATCTTCCTACAACCTTACTCCCCCCCATATACTCAGTTATCTCCAATTTATCTTGTATATATTTTATTTGAACATCTCGGTTTGCATGTTGTCTCCTACATTAGACTGTAACCATCTTGAGGGCAGGGATTAGTTTTGCCTTTCTTTATATCCGCAGAACTTAGCACAGTGCCTAGCACATTTAATTTTGTTTGTTGATTTAATTTCACTTTGGTTGTTGAGTAAAGGATATATTTGAGTGGGAAGAGATTTGAAGCAAGGAGAACAATCAGAAAGTTATCACAATAACCCAGGGAACTGATGAGGGCCAGAATGAGAGTGGTAGCTCTGTGAGTAGAGAGAAAAGAACATATATGAGAGATTTTGTGAAGGTAGAAACAATAAGATTTAGCAACAATTTGGATAAGTCTATTGAGTATGAGAGAGGAGTTGAAGATGACATCAGGATTGGGAACATAGGTAACTGGGATGATGGCAATATCTTTGATAGTAGTATGGAAGTTGGGAAGAGGATAGGATTTGTGAGGAGAGATAATGAGCTCAGGAGAGAAGTTAGAGTTGGATATACACATTTGGAAATCATCTGCATAGAGATGATAATGGAACCCAGAATAATGCTTTTAAATTTTTAAAATAAAAAAAAGATTACAAAGGAAACCAATTAAACTGAAATACAGTTATTGAAATTAAAAAAAAAAAGTTCACAGACCCCAGGTTAAGAACTCCTTCCTCTATACTCTCACTCTTGGTGATCTTTTTAGTTTTCATGAGTTAAACTATTACCTCTATTCAGATAATTATATAACCCCAGATTTTCTCCTGAATTCCAGCCCCAACTCACCACGCAACTATTTTGTTCATCTCTAACTGGACATTTCATAGGCATCTCAAACTCAAATCAGTCTAAAACAAAACTCACTATCACTCTCCCCAAACCCACCATATCATCATTCCAGTCACACTGATTTACTACCTTGAAGTCATTCTCAAATTTCCTTTCTCCCTTACTCATATCCAGTCAGTCACCAAATCTTGTAAACTCCACCTCAATATTTATTTTATATTTGTCCCTTTCTCTCCTCTCTTCAATCTTTTTTATGAATGGCTTCTAAATTAATACTTCTAAAGGTCTGGTCAGGCCAAGTGACCCACTTGCTCAAGAAACTCTAGTGATTTCCCCTTACCTCCAGGATCATTTACAAAATCTCCTGTTTGACATTTAAAGCCCTTTTCAGTCTGGATCCAAACTACCTTTCCAGGTTCATTGTACATTACTCTCTATGCATTCAAGCCAAATTGGCCTACTTGCTGTTCCCCATACAGGATATTCTGTCTTTCACTTCTGTGCTTTTGTACAAAGTCTCTCCATGCCTGGAATGTGCTTCTTCTTCACTTCTGCTGTGTAGAATCTCAAGCTAAGCTGCCTTCAGAATTCTGCTTGTGTCCCTTCCTACAGGTAGCTTATCCTGATCCTTAGTTCCTAATACTGTCTACCTTCCTAACCAGAAATGAATTCTTATATATTTTGCCTTTAATTATTTATATACATGATCTTCTCCCTAAATAAATGTAAGCTTCTTGAACACAAAGACTGCTTCCTTTATTTTCATATCCATATTGCCTGGCACAGTACCTGTACATGTTTATTGACTGATTGAGGTTATATTTTAGGTATGGTTTCCATCTCTCATAAAATGAGGGATTTAGTCATATCACTTGTTCTGTATGACCCATAGCAAGCACCTATTCTTCTCATCCCCCCTCCTTTCCTTAACCCTGGTTTCTCTAGGCTTAGTCTAAGGTTTTAGAAATGTAAAAGACTGGGGTGGCTAGGTGGCACAGTGAATAGAGTACCGGCCCTGGAGTCAGGAGAACCTGAGTTCAAATGTGGCCTCAGACACTTAACACAAAAAACTAGCCATGTGACCTTGGGCAAGTCACTTAAACCCAATTGCCCTACCTTCCCCCCTTCAAAAAGCAAAAAAATAAAAATGTAAAAGACTGTTTATATATGATATCTCATAAATTTATCACAAATTTGACTTGTACTTGACCTTCATCCAGTATGTAAACTCTGAAAGAATCTCCAAATGTAATTCCTGCCTCATTTCCTTATTAAAATTCCTATCTACACCCCAGATTCATGTGTGTCACAAGGGAAATGTCAACATTATATTTTAGGTATGGTTTCCATCAGAAATTTAAAGATAATAGAACATGTTGGATTTTATTAGTATGGTAGATAAATTTCAGTGATTTTGTGGATTTGTTTCATATCCTGGACTTTGTTGAAGCTATTGTCTCAAGTCATTAAGCTACTGGATTTCAACTGATCTTTATGTACTTTCCCATTTTCCCTTTTTTTTCCACCTGGCCTCTGTATTTCTCTACAAGGATTCTCTTCTTTCAAGTCATTGAAACCATTAACCTACTTCCCTGTAAAAGCTGCCCCTCCCCTCTACCCTAGGCAACTTTTAAGCCCTATAATGTCTATATATGTTCTTTCCTTCAATATTATTACATGTAGCCTCTGTCCTATCAGCCCAAATATTTATTTCTCCATCCTCTCTCTCCTTCATCTCTCATACTTCTCTATTTACCTTATTTCCTCTACCAGTCTTTATATAATCAATTCTGCAATAATGCTTATTTGGAAAATGCAAATTTGTTCCAATGCAACTGACATATTAGGGAGCAATTTGAGCATAATGCAAATTTCATATTTACTCATGTGCAATTTCATCCCTGCAAAACACTATGTGAATACGGAAGACTCTATCCTTCTGAAATGGAAACTACAAGAATATATAAAGTACACATGCTTCACTTATTCTTCAGCTAGAACCAACTACACTTCTCCATTTGTCCCCTTCCTTATCAACCCTCTCTTTACCTGTGTATCCTGTGGCCCACAACTGAAGGATCTGGACCAGGTTAAAGTCTGAGGATCTTTTCATACAAATCTATTTGGCTCATGTCCCAGTAACAGGCACGATGTTCCCCTGAGAACATATGTATTGACTCATGTTTGGTCTCCTTGACAAAATGGAAATGGCCTCAGATCTCATGCAAACAAATGGGTTAACAAAACATGAAATCTAACATGAGCTTTACTTATTCTGCCAAGACAAATCGTTGAAATAATAAAAAATTATGTGAGGATTAAAACGACATACCAGATTCCTGTGACAAAGCTGAAGTCAGTCCTTAGAGTGAAAATTGTCACTATAAAAATACATAAACACAATGGAGAAGGAGATAATTAATGAACTGAACATTAGAAAATCAAGTAACAAACAAACCTAACATAAGCTCAAAAGAAAAACTATTAAAAATTGGAAAAGTAAATTGGAAACCAAAAAAATTATTGAAATTATAAATAAAACTAAAAGCCAGTTCTTTGAAAGAACTAATAAATTTGATACATTATTAGCTACTCAGTTTAAAGAGAACAGAAAATCAAATCTACAAAATGGCAAATGAACATAGTAAAATCACAACAAAACCAGAATAACAAGATTTATCAGAATTGACTATACAGTTATAAGCTACCCAAACTAAGAACATAAAAGAAATAGAATGCCTTCAAAATATAAAATGCCCAAACTAAGAGAAGATTGAATAGAGTTCTCAAATAATCCAATCTCAGAAGAAGAAACAGAACTAACTGTCAAAGATGGGGGCAGGGGCTAACTCCTGGTTCTGATAGATAACCTTTTAAAAAAGAACAATTATTACCAACAATAAACAATTTCGTCTCAAAAAATGAGAAAAAAAAAACACCCCACAAGAGTCCTTTTATGAAACAAATATAGTTCCAAACCATGGAAAGGTAGAGCATAGAACTATAGATCAATATTATAAATGAATGTTAACTCCAAAATTTCAAGCAAAATCCTCTCAAACAGACCTCAACAATTCATCCATGAAGTCATTCATAATGACCAGTCTATAATTCAATCACTAAACTTTTATTAGGCATCTACTGTATGTACCAGGTACTGTGCCAAGGATATAAATAAAGGCAAAAAACATCTTCTGTTCTCAAGGAGTTCACATTCCAATGGGGGAGACAATGTGTAAACATCTATGCATAAGTAAAATAGAGAGAGAGTAGGAGGCAGCTAGGTGGCATAGTGGATAGAGCACTGGCCCTGGAGTCAGGAGGACCTGAATTCAAAACTGACCTCAGACACTTACTAGCTGTGTGACTCTGGGCAAGTCATTTTTTTTTTTTTAATTTATTTTTTATTTACTCATTTACTTTTAATTTACAAGATTCAGTTCCACAAT
>CM053586.1:186842549-186875357 GCA_028646515.1 Pseudochirops corinnae | reverse complement strand
ATTTAATGTACTCAAGGTTATCCATTTTGCATTTTATAATGCTCTCCAATTCTTCTTTGGTCATAAAGTCCTTCCTCTTCCATAAATCTGACAAGTAAACTATTCCTTGCTTCCCCAGATTATTTACAGTATCATCCTTTATACCTAGACATTAATCTACCTTTCTATTTCTTAGCCAATATCAGATAGTTTTGATAATTACTGCCTTATGATATAGTTTAAGATTTGGTACTGCTAAACCTCCTTCCTTTACAGTTTTCCCCATGAGTTCCTTTGATATTCCTGACTTCTTATTCTTCCAAATGAATTTTGTTATTATTTTTTCTAGCTTTGTAAAAATTTTTTTGCTAATTTAATTGGGATGGAATTAAATATATAGATTAATTTTGATAAAATTGTCATTTCTATTATATTGGCCCTGCCCTGCCCATAAAGAATTAATATTTCTCTAATTATTTAAATCTTATTTTGTGTACAAAGTTTTTTTTTAATGGTTTTGTTCATATAGATCCTAGGTTTGTTTTGGTAGATGTATTCCCCGGTATTTTATACTGTCTAGCGCAGGAGTGGGGAACATGCAGCTTTGAGCCTTCTGGGTCCTTGGGTTCGACCTTTTGAGTTATTCCAAGTTTTACAGAACAAATCCTTTTATTAAATGGATTTGTTCTGTGAAGTTTGGATTCAGTCAAAGGGCCACATTTGAGGACCTAGAGGGCCACATATGGCCTTGAGGCTACAGGCTCCCTACCTCTAGTCTAGAGTTATTTTAAATGCAGTATCTCTAGCTATCTCTTCCTGCAAGATCCTGTTGGTAATATATAGGAATGCTGGTAGTTTGTGTTGGTTTACTTTATATCCTGCTAATTTGCTGAAATTATTCTTTCAATTAACTTTTTAGTTGAGTCTTTAGGGTTTTCCAAGTGTGTCATCTACAAAAAGAGATGGTTTTATTGTCTCATTATCTATTTGGATTTCTTCTATTTCTTTTTCTCCTCTTATTACTATTGCTAGGATTTTTAATACAATATTGAATAATATGTTGACAGTGGACAAGGACAACATCCTTGTTTCACACCTGATCTTAGTGGGAAGACTTCCAACATATTATTCTAATTACAAATAATGCTTGCTAAATGGTTTTAGGTAAATGCATCTTTGTGTTACTTTTATTATTGATATAATCAGTTATGTTGATAGTTTTCCTTATGTTAAAGTATCCCTGCATTTCTAGTGTGAATCCTGCTTGGCCATAGTGTATAATCTTTATAACATATTCTTGTAATCTTTTAGCTAGTATTTTATTTAAGATTTTTGCATCCATATTCATTAATAAAATTGGTCTATAATTTTCTTTCTCTGTTTTTACTTTTCCTGGTTTAGGTATGAGTATCATCTTTGTTTCATAAAAGGAGTTTGGTAGGAGCCTTTCTTTGCCTATTATTCCAAATAATTTATTTAATATTGGAATCAGTTGGTCTTTAAATGTTTGGTAAAATTCACTTGTAAATCCATCTGGTCATGGTGCTGTATTCTTAGGAAGCTCTTTGATGGCCTGTTCAATTTCTTTTTCTAAAACAGGTCTGTTTAGATACTCTACTTCCTCTTTTGCCAATCTGGGAAGTTTGTATTTTTGTAAATATTCTTCTATTTCATTTATTGGCATATAGTTGGGCAAAATAAGTCCTTGTAATTGCCTTGATTTCACCTTCTTTAGTGACATAGTCATCCTTTCCATTTTTGAAGCTAATAATTTGTTTTTCTTTCTTTTAAAAATCTTATTAACAAATGGTTTATCTGTTTTATTGATTTTTTTTTCATGATAACAACTCCTAGTTTTATTTATTAATTCAATGGTTTTCTTACACTCAGTTTGATAAGTTTCACTTTTTATTTTTAGGATTTCAAATTTAAGTGTTTAATTGGGGATTTTAATTTGTTTTTTTTTTTAATTGCACAACCAGTTCATTGATCTGCTCTTTCTCTTTTTTATTGATATAAGCACTTAGAGATAGAAATTTTCTTCTGATTACTACTTTTGTTGCATCCCATAGGTTTTTATATGTTGTTTCATCACTGTCATTTTCTTTAATGAAATTACTAATTGTTTCTATTATTTGTTCCTTAATCCATATATTTTTTAAGATTAGGTTGTTTGGTCTCCAATTAGTTTTTTTCTATGTTTCCATGCTGCCTTATTAAATATAATTTTTATTGCATTGTGGTCTGTAAATCAAGGATTTAATATTTCTGCTTTTCTACTTGTAGCTATAAAATTTTTGTGCCTTAATATATGGTCAATCTTTGTAAGATTATCATGTACTGCTGAGAAAAAGGTGTATTCCTTTCTATTTCCATTCAGTTCTCTCCAGATATGATAGATATCTAATTTTGGGGGTGTATGTGTTGGATTTGTCTATTTCTGAAATGAGAAGATTAAAGTTCCCCACTATTATACTACTACTATTTATTTCTACCTGTAATTAATTTAACTTTTAAAAATTTAGATGCTATGGTATTTGGTGCATATAAGTTTAGTACTGATATTGCTTCATTATCTATGATACCTTTTACCATAATGTAGTTTCCCTATTTAGCTCTTTTGATTAAATCTATTTTAGCTTAGACTTTGATATCACAATTGTTACCTCTGCTTTTTTTGCATTGGCTGATGCATAATACATTCTACTCCAGTCCTTTATTTTAACTCTGTGTGTATCTCTCATTTTTAAATATGTTTCTTGTAAGCAGCATATTATCAGATTCTGATTTTTTAATCCATTTGTTTCCATTTTATGGGTGAAATCCTGTAGAAAGATAAAAGAAGATGACCCAGGACAGAACCCTGTGAGACACCCACAGTTAGTGGGTATGATCTGGATGATGATCCAGCAAATGAGACTGAGATAGGAATAGTATCCCTAAAACCAAGAGAGTATAAAGAAGAGGGTCATTGACAGTGTCAAAAGCTTCACAGAGGTCAAAAAGAAATGAGACCTGAGGAAAGACCATTAGATTTAATGATTGAGAAATTGGTAGTAGTTTTAGTTGGAAGTCAGCTGCACAGAAGAGAGTGAGAAGTAGAGGGATCTATTGTAGGTGGCCTTCTCAAGGAGTTTAGCCATAAAAGGGAACAGATATGGGACAACAGTTCATAAGTATGAATGAATCAAGTGAGGGTTTTTTGAGACTAGAGGAGATATGGTTATGTTTATAAGGAATAGAGAAGCAGTCAGTTGACAAAGAGAGATTGAAGATAAGTGAGAGTGGGGATAATAGGGAGTAATCTGCTGTAGAAGATGGGATAGCATGTGATTACAGTTGTGTATGTGGACAGATTTGTTTTGACAAGGAGAAGGATCACCTCATTGTGTTAGAAAGGGGTGAAGGAGAAAATAGTGGCAGAAGGCATCTGAATGATGTGGAATGAGAAGGGCAGAAGAGGGAGCTCAAGAGGAACATCCTTAGATTTTCCAGTAAATTAGGACAAGTTTCTAAGCAAGGGTAGGAGGGAGGGTGAGTGAGGTAGTGAGTTAATTAGAAATATGTAAACATATTTCCTCGCAGTTGTGGGGACCCTGTTGAAGTTATTTACCATATATTCGTAGTGGACTCAAGCAGGATGATTTTGTGACTTCTTTCATCATTGTACATGTGTAGGAATGGAGGTAAAAGATGATGGAAATACTCCAAGGTAATGCTTTTCAGGACAAAAATTGGCAATATGGTAAGGCACTCAAGAGAAGAGGACACTGCAGAGTTGCCTTGAAACCCCCAATCCTATTCTTAGTTCACACTGTGACTTCCAGTCTCTCAACCCCTCATTTCTCTCCCAGGCCATCACCCCTGCAACTAGCTGCACTCCTCCTTTTCTCATTTTGACCTCTTGGTGAACCAGTTCAACTCTATACTGTCTTCTTCTCTTGAGAGTATAGATAAAACAGAAGTGATAACCTGGGAAAGAACTGAGGGGTCAAGAGGTTGGAGGTCATGGTGTGAACTACAAATGGGGTTTGGGGTTACAAGGCAGAGGGAAAGGTAGAGTGACAATAGATTGTGATCAGATAAGGGAATTTTAGAATTCATGAACATGAAAGTGGTACATTTGTGGGTGATGGCAAAATTAAGGGTATAACCACTCATGTGTGGCTAAGATGGGATGGAGGAATAGGTCATGTGAAATGAGTAAATTGAGGAAATGTGACATTAAGATGTTTGAGGGGGGTATGTATCACTATGGATGTTGCAGTTCCCTAGTATGAGGATAGTAGTTGGGGAGGAAAGAAAGACTGTGGGTTAGGCACTGAGGTAATTGAAGAAAGAAAGGGAGTGTCCTGGAGACTGATAGATAACATCTACCAGGATTTTGTCTGGGTGGTAGATGTGAATAGCATGAACTTCAAAGGAAGAGAGAGGTTACTGAGTAATGGAGGTAGATGGAGAACCTAGAAGTTGCAATAGGGAACAAAGAGTATTTCAACTTCCCGACTTCAACTAATAAGTTGCAGGGAGGAGCAGGAGGGAGGAGCAAAAATACAAGTCTTAGAAAGAGAGCTGTGTCACTAGGAGGCAGCCAGGTCTTAGTGAGAGCCAGAATGAAAGGAGTGAAAAAGGAAAGGATTTAAGATGAAAGTAAGTTTGTCATATATGGATCAAGCATTCCAGAGTGCATAATGGAAAGGGTAGGTAGATTTAGAGTGGGTTGTGGAGTGGGGCCAGGTTCTGAGGAAAATGAGAATAAGGAATGACAAAGAATGGAACTGGAATGATTACAGTTGGGTGTTCATAGTCCCTGGGATGGAGAAAGTTATATCGTGGTAATCATTGAGGAATGAATCCAGGTAGCTTTTCCTTAGTCATAGGGGTCTGGTCTTTGGCTGGAGTTTTCTCAGAGTTTTTGGCAGTTCAGGAGAAGAGATAAGTGCTGGGTACTGAAGGAATAGGGATACTTTTCGTCCCTCAAGGGAGGAGACCAGGCTGCAGACAAATAGGATGGCCTTTCTCTTCTTCCTGGCTATGGAGAAGGTATCCTAAAGAAAAATTTGTGACTTTGCAATCCTGAGAGAATTGAATGGTAGAACTGTGTTTCCAGGGTTGAGAAACTGAAAGTTGAAGTAGATAGAGGTGATTCTGGCTGTGATCTTTCTTACTGTGCTATGTTGCTAAAATATTTAAATATTCTCTTGTCATTTGTAGCAGGATTTTAGGGTCACTACTTCCCACTTGCCTATGTGGAGATATATCTCCTCTCTCAGGACCACTCCCTCATTTTCCTTATTTGTTCTCTTTCAGAGTTCTAAGGTAATCTAGAAAATGCTCTACATTTCCATCTTAGTTACAAAAAGTGTGGCATCTTGCTCTGTAACTGAACAATTAGCTTTGAACCACCACATCAATTTATTAAATATTACTTTTAGAAACTGCAGGGTTGGCTAGGTGGTGCAGTGAATGGAATACCATCCCTGGAGTGAGGAGGACCTGAGTTCAAATCTTACCTCAGACACTTAATACTAGCCATGCGACTTTTGGCAAGTCACTTAACCCCAATTGCCCTGCCTTCCCCCTTCCATATAGCAAAAAAAAAAAAAAGGAAACTGAAGAAACTTATTTTTTCATGTTTCCTCTTCTTTGTTGACACCCCCACACTCACTCCACCCCAAAACCCTTGTAGGCTTAAATACACATCAAAGTTACTGGTTATACTATTTACCAAAATATGCAAATAATTATTTGCCATGTATAAGCTTTGAGAAAGATCATAGCCAAAGTTACCTTTAATAAGAGGAGTCCTGGTGAATGTTAACAACCAGTTCTCTGTAGGGGACAGGAGGCCGTACCTATCACACACTTTTAGGTTTAAAATGCCTTTATTAACATATTCTTTATTACTTTGTTAAGTATAGAGTAATGATCAACAAAACAATAAATCAACCCTTGACTTTTGAGCATTTGATGATATTTGAGGTATAAATGCTCACTGAAAATTTAACAATTGGCTCTCATGAGCCTGAACAAGCTGTGTCCAACACACTGAAACTACAGACTTCTCAATTCCGAAAAATAGTTGCAACATTCAGTTCTCTCAGTATAGTAATTAAAGTCTCTCTTCAAGAATTCTCTCTTCTTACAAATCTCTTTATGAAACAGTATTATGGAGTTTTACAACCTGACTTATGGGTCACCTTTGAGCTGGCTACTTGATTCGTTCTCATATTTAATCTTATCCCAAACTCTCTAGGGTAATTCAGGGGGCTATGTGTGAATATCTTCTTATTAATAAAATTGAATCACTTTCTTATTAATTAGTTGGCTCAAACCCACACCCTGGTTCATTAGAAATTGCTGGAATAAACTAGACAAACTTTTCCCAATAATAATTATTCATATATCTCTGTTAAATTCCTTAATCTCTGATGAATGAATGAATGAATGATTCATGCACAATGCAACAAATAACTTGTAATTATTTGTATTTTGCCTATACCACAGTCAGAATCACTTGAAACCCCCATTATACTAACAGATGACTGACTTCATTTCCAGAAACAGTATTTAACCATTCAATTCAGTCCATATACTGATTAGAGCCTTCCAATGATCCTCTTCATATTTCTCCTTAAGAATTAAATTCAATCTCTCTTCTGTCGTCACAAGAAATAGTCTTTCCTGTATATGTTAAACTGCCAATTCCGATCCAGGCCCATTGGCAGGCCAAACACCTGAGAGGTCCTGTTCAGCCCTCAGGGTCAGAGTCCCGCTGGCCTGTGGTCCTCTATAGTAGTCAGGTGAGGTACTTAGTACTCAGATACTGAATCCAGAGAAGTACAAAGAAAAGTTGCTGAGCTCCTCCTCCTTGCTCTAAAAGGACTTACAGTTTACCAAGGCTGGGGCAATGAGAAGGGAGGGGACATACACATAAAGGATAACATAGGCTGTCTTGCTATATTTAAGAGCCATATGAACAGTTGAGATTGTAATGGCAATAGAATTACAGATCAGGACCTTACTGAAGGATACAGTGAATGGAAAGAAATCTGAGCTAGGGCTAACAGGAAGGTTAAGATTTAGCAACATGTGGGATGGGAAAGAGGTTTAAATATGAGCATAAGCCTAGGAGTAGAAATGGTAGGAGCAAAGGCCTAGATGCAATAATAATATGAAAAGGGAACAGACCTATTCAGTAGATATGGAAGGTTGGTGTCTGGGAGGCAAGGTTGGAAAAATGCGAGGGTTATATGGTGGATGGTCTTGAATTCAGTCCAAATATTCAATTCAAGAAATATTAAGGGCCTAGTATGTGCAAGGCCCCAGGCTAGGTTCAGGGGGTACAAAAATTTTAAAATGACTTGGTTCCCTGCCTTCTAGGTACTGAAACCCAGGAAGGCAGACAAATTTACAAAGGGAATGGTGGAAGAGAGCCAAAATGATGATGTGATATTTGAGGAGAGATAGATATCATTTATAGGTGGGGTAAGAAATAAGGGAGGACTTTATGGAAGAGATGACATGTGAGTAATTTTTAGCTGGTACAAATGTGGGATTTACCATTCTACCATGTATAAGATATGAAGGGGGGAAAGGGCAAAATATAATTAGGGAACAGAATGGGTGTAGTGTGACTAAGACTAGAAATATAGGTGGGAAACAGATTGTGGAAGGCCTTGAAAGCTAGACTAGGGTTGTATTTTATTCTATAGACTTGTGAGGGACAAGGATTTTGAGCAGAGGGATAAGTATCTTGATTAAACCTTGATAAGGAAGATTATCTGGCAGTGATGTTCGGAGAAGGAAGAAACTGGAGACAGGGAGATGAGACCAGTTGCAACGATCCAAATAAAAAGTAATATAGGCCTAAACTAGTCTGGTGACAATAGAATAGGAAAGGAAGGGACTGAAGTGGACTTGAGAAACATGAGGAAGAATCAATAGAACTTGGTAGTAAGATCAGGAGAGAAGAGAACGGAAGGTAACAAGGTTGATTAAGATCCAGTGATGAGGATGCCCCTGTCAAATATAGGGAACCTAAGAATATAGGGAACTACTACTGTAGTCTCAAGGGAAAAACCCATGTTTTCAGATTCAGACATCCTGTTCAATTTCTCACTTACACACCTCAAGGGTGAATACTCAATTTCCTTCATTTAGCTGGGTTTTCCCCATAGGTCAAGACTCTACCTCACCCATGAAAGTGAGAGCCCTCCAGAACTGTCATTCTCCCTTATTGTAGATTAAAGACCAGAACAGGTGAAGAGATTAAAATAAGGATATTTAGTGAAAACAGGAGAACAAAAATCCCAGGGAAGGTGAGGGGTGTCTCACTCTCAGTGGGGATATACATGAATACACACACACCAACAGCTATGTATACCTTGTTAGCTTTAAAACAAGGTAATATCACCCCCAACATGGGAAGAGTTTTCCAAAGAAGGTTGAATCTTCCAGAATCTGCAAAACCCTTGGGGGCTGAGGAGAGGGAGGCTGGAGATGATTATGGGGACAATGTTCCCAGTTGATTTTTCAGGAACTAGGTGAAAGGGTTTTTGGGGTGACAGTATGGTAGTTCTTTCCATCTGTATTTAATTGAGTCACAAAGAGTGGTGGTGAGTGTGAGGGGATGGGAAGTTAGGTATGTGTGTGGTCCTTGCAGGTTGGGAGTACTGGATACTTGACTGTGGGTGGCCAGATTGAGTCAACAAAGAGACCTTGAAGATGGAAACTAGGAGAAGATCTTGGAATTTCCAGAAGAGGATCACTCTGCAAGGAGGGATCTGGATCTGGAGGTAGGGGATAAAAGGAAATGGGAAGAAATAAAGACTGGCTTGTGACAGAAGAAAATATGGTAATTAGAATGATACTTGCCCAGTACTCCCAACCTCAGCCCCATTCCCTAGCTCACTCTACTATACAGCTGATGAAACCTAGAATTAATAAGGCAGCTGAAAGAGAAAGGAGCAGGATTCTGGCTTCCTTTAGGTCCTGTAGTCCTGTAGGAAAGAGGGTACAGTGAGAGAGTTGCCAGGAAGCAGAGAGACCCTTAGGGCCCCTTTTTGAAAGGGAAGTCAGGGAGAGGATGATGGGAAGTCTTTTGGAGAAGTAATTAAACCCCAGGTAAGAGTCTGAGGGCTACATGATTGGGTCTCCAAGGGCAGAAGCTTCCGGAAAGAGTGGACAAGGTACTTAGATATAAGACCAACCTGGGAAGCAACGCTTGAGAGCCAAGCAATGAACCTCAATAGCTTTGCATGTAGAACAGTTGTACAGGGTAGTCCTTCCACCTGGAGGTCACAGTAGGGGCTACAATGTTGGCTAGACAAGATAGTTTAGGAAGAACCCAGACCCTTCCCTCCTAGGGCCTCGGTAGTGGTGATGAAAGTTTGGAGGCAATCTCCTGGGACTCTCTGATTCTCTCCTCACCCTCTCCACCCAACCTTTGCTCTCCTCAGAGACCCAGATGGTCAAACTACTCCTTTGCTCTCAACTCATATGCTGTATACTCACGGCAGGCAGGAGGGCACAGAGCTGAGAAAATCAAGGAGAAAAGTGTCTGTCCCCAATCCAACACCCTCCTCCCACCCCCCAATGCTTTATATGCATCAGGATTCCAAGTATTCCCGCCCCCCATCCTCTATGCCAGATACCTTGCCTCACATATTCAGGAAGTTTAGTCTCCTGAAGCCATTGCCGATAGGAGAGAAGGGAAAGCAGGGAACCTTTGATTTCTGGGGAGAAGGGCAGCAAATGGTTTGTTCATAAACCTTCCCCTTGGCCCCTACTCTACATCCTCATTTCCATATCCATCAGTGATTCCACACCATTCCTTTTTCTCTAACTTCCCATTTTCTCCCCCATGCTTCTCTCCTCATCTCTCGTTCTCATACTTCTCCTTGTCCCCCATCCCTGGTACTCACCCTCTCATTCCCCTCTCTCCACTCCCTTCTCTCTTCTTTTACCATACTCCTTTCCCTTTTCTCTGATTGCCAATCAACACTTCTTTTATTCCATGCCCTCTACCCATTATCTTTCCCAAAGGTTCATTCTCCCTTCTTTATTCCCCGCTAATGTTCCACCTCTCATCTCCTCACCAAGGACTGTCATGACTCTGTGTGTCTTCTCTGTAATTCTATCCATGGACACAGCATCTGGGGAAGAAGGGGAAATGGGAAAGGTACAGAGAAAATCTTACGGATCCTGGAGGGTGGAGTAACCCTCTAAGTGTTCTAGTCTTCCTTCATGGATCCCCTGGGCCCACATTAGAAGTAGATCCTATAATAGGATCCAAGGGAGGTCTTATCAATAGATTTATTGGGTAGTGATGTGAAGAGAACTAGGGGATTGAGGAGAAGAGAGAAGGACTGTTCTAACAGATAGCTTTCAGTTCAGATCCCTGAGAGATTTGGAGGAGGAAATATAATTGGGACTAGAGAAAAGGATTCCTAGATCCCACCTAAGGCAAAGGTTGAGAAGTTCCAGCTGGTTTTACAGTCTCCCCACTGTGAACTTATCTGGTCACAGAGATGAGCCAGGCGTGCAGCAAGGTCTCTAGAAGGAAGGCGGCAGAAGATGCAGGCTTGGGACGTGCTTAGGAGAAGGTAACCAAGGATTAGGGTCCACATGAGGACCAGAATGAGAACCTTTATTGGAGTATAGGACACTGATCTCCTATTGAGGGAAGCACTTTGGAATATTCTGTCAACTTTGACTCTGGTCTCTTTATTCTTGGGTTCTAGAGCCCCAGAGTATTCCAACTTGAAGGATAGCAGGTGAGTGGTAGGTGTCTCAGAATACCTTGGTCTCAGAAAGGATTGGGGGACATGGTATGGAAACCTAGATTTCTATAATCCCAGTACCTTATGTAACACTGATATCCTTTGGTTGTGTTGGTCAGTGATGCCTTCTGTAAACCTATAAGGACAATGTCAACATTAATTATTCAGTGGAGTATAATATTTTAACACAATTCTTGGCATACAGTGCTTAATAAATGCTTGTTAACTGATGAATTGACTGAATTGGCTAGCAGGTAGGTGTCTGTCTAGTTGAAACAAGAGGCCAGCTGTGTAAATCACTTTCTCAGGTGTATTGGGAAAAAGCAAACCACCACCACTGTTAAGAGACTGCAGCATCCTGGCTGGCCACCAGAGGGGGCACAGCATGAAAATCTTGGTCTGCTCTCCCACAGGCGCTTAGGTCAAAGGCTGTGTGCAGGCATTGTTTGATCCTCCCCCAACAATCCTTACAGAGACCCAGAAGTCCTTCAGCAGCAGCTGCCAGTTTGTTAACCCTTCCCTGGATGGATCCAAAATTAAACTTGGGCATGAAATGGAGTATCAATCATGACTAAAAATGACAACTAAACGCCAAGCACTCTGCTAGGTGATAGAGATACAAAGATAAAACAAAATAGCATCTTTGACCTCAAGGACCTTAAATTCTTTTTTTTTTTTTGCCTTTTTTTTGGAGGGGGGAAGGGCAATTGGGGTTAAGTGACTTGCCCAAGGTCACATGGCTAGTTTTTTCATGTTAAGTGTCTGAGGTCATATTTGAACTCAGGTCCTCCTGACTCCAGGGCCTGTGCTCTATTCACTGTGCCACCTACCCACCCCCGTGGACCTTAAATTCTACAGAGGGAAATGACATTTACATTTCTAAATAAATACTATATATGCATAGAGCTTTTTATTGTTATTGTTTTGACCTGTGATTTCATTTGTATAGGGAGCTTCCAGGGAAGGAATTATAGCCATGTAGATGAGAATCTATTCTACAGTTTCTAAGAGAGGGCCTATAGGCAATGGAAAAGACTGCTTATAGAAGGTGAGATTTTATATCAGACCTGAAGGAAGCCGGGAGGCAGAGGTGAGGAGGGAGAGAATTCCAAGCAACAGGAACAACCAGGAGGAAATGGAGACGGGATGTCTTTCAGGGAATAGCAAGGAGGCTAGAGTTATGGGTCATAGAAGAGAGTGGTGGAAGAAGACTAGAAAGGTAGGAAGGGACCAGGTTATAAATGGCTTTAAAAACGAAACAGAGGATTTAGTATTTGGCCCTGGAAGGTGCCAGTGAATGATGGGTAAGAGTGATAGGGTCAGACTTGCACTTCAGGATGATCAATAGTAGAGAACAGACTGGGAGTGGGGAGAGACTGGGTGAGGCTGACAGACTTCATCCTGCCAGGGTGGGGGCAGTGTCAGAGGAGAGAAGGGAAAATGCACAAAGGCACAATCGACAGGCAGAATGGATGGGAAAGAAAGGACAGGACGATCTTATTCCATTTCCCCAGCCTGACTTCTCTGATTTTAGGCTTGAAGCGAGGGAGAGATGGGTAATGAATTTCTCATGAAAAGATGATAAGAAATTGCTCTATGAGTCATTTTCTCTGTGAATCACCATCACCCCCTCCCCCCAATCAGGTCTAGGAGAAAACAATTAAGGAGATAAACAGGGAAACAGGGCAAGTAGGAACACAGGTTATACCTGTGAGCTTCAGAGCAGCCTGAAGATACTTTTGGGTATGGAGCTGTAACTAGGATGGGACAGTTGGAGCTTTGTCTTAGGACACGGATTAAAAGGGTACTTTTCCTCCTAGGAGTAGCTCAGAGACTACCATCCTTCTGTCTACTCTCTCACCTAACTCCGTCCAACATGTTCAACATTCCATCACTACGGTATCTCTCTTACAGTGTCTCCCTTCCTCCCCAGCCCCAATGGGAGTTGGGCAACTGTAAACACAGTCATACACAATCTCTTTCCAAAGGTTTTTCTCCCAGGTGAAAAAAAAGTCCTAGTTCCAACTCTGTAGCATATTCGGTTCCTAGTACACCTCTTCATATACCCACTCTTACCCCTTTCCCCTCCCCTATAGACTTCACAAGTTTAACTTTTAAAGTTTTAACTTTTATTATTTTTAGGAATTTCTTATTTATTAGGCATGAACAATAAATAGTGACTCTTTCTGAAAAAGGATCTGTGCAAAATAGGAGAGTAAATATTCTATTCCCTTCCCCTCCCTTCATAAATTTGTTGAATTAAATTTCTCTTCCAGCCCAGGGCTGCCCAGGCCTCCCAACTACAGTGAAACCTAGCATCAAGACCATGGTTGCCACAGCAACCCATAAACACAAAATAGCTTCACGAGCCCAGCCAGGCGGGCAGCTTTTGCTTCCAGGCTCTCTCAGAGATGTACACAGAGACAGGTTCTGCCCATATTGACAGAGGGCAGTGGAGGTGTAGTCATATGCCACTGAGTGATTCAATAATAAATCTTCTACCTGTCCATTAAATGCACACAAATGCACACACCCTGTGCCAAGCCAGTCTTTTCACCATGAGGGACAACACTGTAATAGGTATTTTCCAGAACAGGCCTAGACAAGCCCCAAGATTGGGAAAGGGGCAAAGTCAGAGACCAAAAGACAATAAAGCTCTGACAGACAGAGGAAGAGACTCTGAACGCCCCTCCACCTCAGCTCCCCCACTCCCAGTCAGCATGAAACATGGCGGTAGGGTAGGGTGTAAGATCACCCATTAGTCAGTCAACCAGCATTTATTACACCAAAGGTTATGGATAATACTTAGACTTCCACAACTCACCTCCCCACCCCGCCAACCCTCAGCTTGGGATCCCTTTAGAATATCTTCTCTTCTCTCAAGCTCCACTTGAGCTCACAGCAGAGGACCACAGGGTGCACGCCCCTTTCCCCGCTCCCCTCTGCAGCTGGGAAACTTTCGTAGCCCTTCAGGGTAAGCTGATCAAACACTTTCCGCTAGGTTGGAGGTGGGGGAGGGGGAGTTTTCCCAGTTTTCTATTTCTTCCCAGATAGAAGCTTAAGTCAAGAGATAGACTGAAAGTCCCCCTTAACTCTCACAGCTCCTACCTCCTCCAAGTCATTCTAGAAGGTTCTAAATTCTCTTACCGATTTAAGAGGAGTATGGAGGGATTGCACTCCCAACTTTACAGACTCTTCCCTTTTCCCCCAAACCAAGTCACTATCCTTCAATGTCGGACAAAACGCAGTGAGCGAGAATTCAGCAGGTCCTCAGGGTCAGGGAAGACCGAGTCAAGTCGAAAGCCATGTTCCAGGGCCACCTGGAGCACTTCCTCCAAGAACCCAGGTGTCCCTACTACCTCCCGCTTCTCACCAGCCTCTCCTACTACCCACAGTTGCTGCAATCCTAGACGTCGATACTCAACTTCTGGGAGCCCTTCTGGGCAGGGAGCCCATTCTAAACGGAAATGGGGACTTCCTTCTCCTCCTTCCCCTTGAGCAACTCCAAACCGGGCCCGAAGCACCCCAAGACAAGTGGCATCTGTGCAGAAGATATTGGCCCTGAAGGTGTCAACTTGGGCAGCACTGAGTTCATAGTGGTGGGGACCTCGACGAGCTGAGAAGTGGACCAGTCGGGGGGTGGCATCCACATCTGCATGGAGCAAGGCGGCTGTGAGCACCTCAGTTCCCTGAGTTACCTCCAGTTCCCTGAGCGCATCTAGTAGGGGCTGGATCTGGTAGAAATCAGCCTCAGCTCTCAGGAGTGCAGTCTCCCCATAGCCCCTAGGCAAGTCCAGGCAGCCCAGGCGCAGGAAATTGAGGATATGACGGAAGGCTTTACCATCCCTGTCGATAAAGTAGTAGTTGCTACCCTGGGGACCAGAGTTGGGTGGCAGTGCTGCACCCTCTCTGAACATGGCCCCCAACATTGAGTCTGGGAATCGAGTCAGAGTTTCCAAGGTGGTAGCATACAATGTTCCCCCCACATTCAGTGTCACAGGCCCCCCAAAAGAGGGTGCCTGGGAGGGCATTGGAGGAGGGGGAATTTTGAGGAGTATGATAGATATACTGATGGGGAGGGAGAGGCTGGGTTTGGGGGGATGATGAAGGAACTGATGTGTAGATTCACACCATCTGGCTTCCAGGTAAAGAATAGTTTAGGGGTACCCAACAGCTGCCTCACTGGAACACCCCAGCTAAATCTGTAGCAGAGAATATTTTCAGGATAAGTCTGAGGATACGGTGCAGTCTCGGGATAGCCCTGTGGCTGGTTTCAAGGACAAAAAGCAGTTTGGGGTGCACCTCAGCTGGTTTGGAATGTTGACCCAAAGTAGGGACGGAGGCCGGCTAGTGTGAAATAAACAGCTGGACTGTTGGTCCAGAAATGCTGGATTCCGAGTACTCCAAGGTATGTACGGAGGACTTTTCCTGGGAGTACCTGAAGATTAAGTTTCAGGGTTCCAACCGACAGATTGGCGGGACAGAGGCTGATTTCTGGGTGATCGGTGAGGGAAATAACAATGCCGTCTTTTAGGGGGAGAGGAGTGGTTTGCAGAAGGTGTTCTCAGTTTCCAGCAGCGCATATCCTTGAACTGGCGTCGATATTTTGGAAAGCAGGTCCAAGCTTCTAGCGTTTTCAGTTTCCAAGTTAGGGAGGTGGGGAGCCGAAGGGAGGCTGGAAAGGGAAGTGACTTCAGGGATGGGGTGGGGTGGTCAAGCCGTCCCGGCAGTCGGTTTCGGGGCTCGCTCCAAATTTGGCAGGGTTGAGAAAGGTCTCAGAGAGCCGGTCTGAGCCCTGAATCTCTGGGGCCCGGCCCAGGATGGGCTCCCCCAGCGAACAGCAGATTCGGTACTCAGCTCTTCAGGAAGTAGAAGTAACAACGCAGACGTGATGGGCCCTTTAAGAGACAGGCCCATCCCCTCAGAGCCCTACCCCTCTCTACCCCCACCCTCACCCCCGCCTCCACACCCCCGCAGAGCTAGTTTGCGCTCTCTTTTGGGGACTGGGGCTGAGCTGGGTGAGGAGGGGAGGAGACGACAGGGACCAGAGAAAAGGCTGCATTTGGAACGCGGAATTCGCTGGAGGCTGGGGAGGAGGAGGAGGTTGAATCAGATGCCTTCCCTCCCTCTTCCCCAAGCCTGGGTACCGAAGGGAAGAGAAGAAAACAGGGTGGAGCAGAGCGATCAGTCCGGGAAAAGATTCCCAAACTCTCTAACCTAGAGAGGCGAGAACCGTTTCTGGAGGTAGAGGGTTTCCGGTCGTCAGGGGTTTTTCCAGCAGAGATAATTAGCACGCGCTAAAGTTGTGCAAGGTGGTTCTTATTCAACTATGAGTTGTTTAGGATGGATGCCTAGACGGCCTCTGTGGTTCCTTCCAACTCTGAGCCTGAGGCTTAAGCCAGCTGCAGGAATAGTTTGGTCTGCCTAGGGACACCTGAGACACCCACGCCTGGAGGCTGCTCTTCGACCCCCTACCCCTAAGCTTGAAGTTTTAGACTGCTGTGGGCTGGACTTGGCATAGAGCCTTTGCTTGGCTCCTGGAAAGTTCCCCGGGGGAAGAAAACGTGGAATTCCAGTAGACCCAAGCGCTGAGACATCACATTCCGAGTATCTTGAGAGAGTGAGGTCAGGGAGACTCGGAACATCAGTCTTGAAACTAGCCCTGGAAATAATAGTACTCCTCTACGTGTTCCCCTTTTGGGGGAGGGGTTCAAGACTTGGAAGGAATGGGGAAGGAAAATGTCCAAACCTCTAGAAAAAGGGAGAGAACGGCTGCATACCAGGGCCAGCTGGGTCCTCCTCTACTTCTAAGAGCTGGGGAAGGCTCACCTACCCAGGAGGAAAGGGTTGAATTCCTTCCTGGCTAACCTGTCTGGTAACATTTCAATACCCTATATGCTTTACCCTAGAACTGAGGGTCTTCTGAAACATCCTGAGCAAATAGGTCTCTATGTCTTGAGTCTCCCAAATCTATCCACAAATTCCTTGGCTCCATGTGGATTTTTTTCCTCCACCACTTCTATCCCACACTGCCCCCCAACCCCCAGTACAGTGGAGATAAGTTGGTAGCTGAGAAGTTATTTTAATATGAATGATTACAAAGGGAGGAGGTTGGGGGTCTAGCTCTCTAGTTCAGAGTGTGTGAAGATCATGGTTTCGGCGGCTTAACTTCTCTGGATCATCAGAAGCCATGAGAGAGAAGTCTCGGAAAATGTCCAGATAGGTCTCATCTCCTAAGGTGAGGAAGATGGGAAGGAAGAAAGAGAAGCTGAGGCTGAGGTACTTTGGAGTTTCTGAGGACTAGAGTAGGAGATAACCAGGGATCCAAAGGAGAAGGACACACAGTTTTGGGGGTTAGATAGCTCACCTGCCTGTCCTTGGGCCACTTCAGCTTCTCTCATCTTTGCCAAACGTAACCTAAGGCAGAAGGGAAGGAATTGGTTCACAGCCCCTCTTTAGTTCCCATCCTAATTCTTCAGCTCAGGCCCCTTGTCCCATACTGTCCTTGCCTTCCTCCTTTCAGTGAGCTGGGCTCTGTCTAATCCTATTCTCTTTTCTTCCTCCATCTATCACCAGTCCCACACACCTATATTCCTGTTAAGTTCCAGCTGTTTGTACATTCTCCCTCCATGCAAAGTCAACAGATTCAAAACTGATTCCTGACAACTCCATTTTGTAACACCTGTATCATTTCAACATCCCTCTCCCCACCCCTTCCCACTCCTACACCCTAACTAATAAATTGCCACATCCTACTGCCACCCCACAGTTCTTGACATATTTATCTTCGGCCTGGGCTATCATATAACCCCCTACTCCCTTCCCTCAGGTCTCTTTATTTTCCACATTATGCTCAGAATAAGGCTTCCTGAAGTCCAGGTAGGAACAGGTCACTTCTCTACCCAAAAGCTTTCAATAGCTTCCCACTGTTTCATGAATAAATTCTCAGCTGCATAGGCTCTGGCAATTGGACCCTAACCTACCTTTCCAGCTGTATACTCGATTGCACATAATTTCATTGTTCTGCACACATACCTTACCTGGCTTTGTGTCAAGGCTCTCAATTTGCCTGATGTTTTCTTCTCCTGTATCTCTATTTAAATCAAGCCTAGGCATCCTCCAAGGCCCACTTTAAATGTGCCATCTTCTCCATAAGTCTTCCCTGATCCCTACCCTCCTTCTCTCCCCTCCCCCAAACTAGAAGTGATTTCTCCTTCTTCTGAAACTTAGAGCATTTTATTTTCCCTTCAGTTTTGTACTAGTGGAAAACTATACTTTGGAGTCAGGGGATCTAGGTTCTAGTCCTGGCTGAGCAAGCATCATTTCAGTTTTCTGAGTTTCTTACCTGTAAAAGTCGGGATAATGGCACCTAATCTCAGTAACTCATACTAGGTGGGTGGTGTGAGGGTTAAGTAAAGCAACTATGAAGTAGATTTGTAAATTGTAAAATGTGATACCTATGTGCCCAGCACAGTGTTGCTGCCTTCCTCATACAGAAAAAGATGTGTGGAGAAAGTTAAAAGCTCTATGAATACAAAGATAATGCCCTTCTCATTGTGGTAGAATTGGAGTCAAAGAACCTGGGTCCAAAAGTCTGGCTGTGTTGCAGGATCACTACTTGTGTACCACTAAACTGTTCTGGGCCCATTTCCTCATCTATAAAATGAGGGGGGTGGATATGATGATCCTTAAAGATCTCATTTTCTCTTTGCTCCTCTTCTCTTTTCTACACTCCTCTCCCTTCTAAACTTCTTCCTAAAGGGCTTTACATAGTATAAACTTTACATAGTTTTTGGCATTGTAAGAGACATATTTTTTAAATTAAACTATTATACCTCTAAGTTTTATCTTTTCACCTGAATAGCTCCACTTTTTCCTATATTCCTCCTCAAAACTCTGGCTGCATGAGTCCCTGGTTCCCTTAAATGTAGGCTTTAAGCATTGGTTCTACCCCTTTCAGGCTCCAGTTCCGTGGCACCATTCCTGTAATCTTCCCTCAGACCCTAGTCTCCCTTTCCCAGAGGGTCATTCATCCTCATCTTCATGGGACTCACAGAGTGACAATATCTGCATTGGCTGTCTCCATGGCAATGGTCAGAGGGTCTTTCCCTTCAGAATCCTGAGCTCCAAGGTCTGCCCCTCGTTTTAGGAAGAGACAGGCCAAGCTGAAGGAAAGCAAACAGATTCAGGTCATCCATTGCCCCACTCTTAACCTCCCTCCCAGCCCCTCCATTTCTTAGCTGTCCACCCCTTCCCTTTGTACTTTCCTCCCTGAGGTCCCTAGTAACCAGATATCCTAGCTTATACCCAGTGTGGCCAAGGATGGTGGCATGGTGGAGGGGGCTCCTTCCCATGCTGTCAGCCTGGTTCACATTTGCACCATTTTGGAGGAGAAATTCACAGGCAAGCAGGGAGTTCTGAAAAAAGAGAAGTAGAAGGGGCAAAAAGGATAACATCAGGTAGAAGCTGGGGTGGGGTCTAGGAAAGGGGGCAGAGTTAGAGATAGAAGTGGAGAAGTTGAGGAAAGGAAAAGTTGGACTACTAGCTGTATCCAGAATTTGTTATATCGTCTCTTGCCTCCATGCATTTCTGCAAATCCATCCTCCATGCTTGAAAAGCTCACCCTAGTAAACTCTAATTCTCTCAAATCCTTTTTCTTCCTTTAAGGTTCAGCTCAGTTGGTGACTCCTTCATGAACTGTCCCTGCTCCTTCTGGTATTTAGTGGCTTTTCCCACCTCAAATTTGTATTTTCCCATGTATATGTGATCTTGAATGTAAGCTACTGAGGGATACTGCGTGGGGAGGGCAGGGAATGTCTCATTTGTCTTGATCACTAGTGACTACATAGTACCAGTACATATTAAGCATTCATATATATATATACATATATATATATATATATATATATATATACATATATATATGTGTGTGTATATATATATATATATATATATATGTGGTGGAGATAGAGAAGGTACTGGGAAGAAAAGAAGGATGCTGCTGGAGGAAGTAATTAAGCTACAAATGAAAACACTGGAGGATGACCAGATACCTATGAACAGAAGCAACAGAGCTAGAGGACAGAGCTTGGGGAGCCAATAAGAACTGTCATCTAGAAAATTATTTTTTAAAAGTCTGATGCTCCTATTCTAGGTAATTTTTACTGGAGATTGCCCTGAAGTACTAGAGATGGCGAACAGTTTGTTGTTGAATCATTTCAGTTGTGTCTAACCCTCCATGCTTGCCATTTTCCTTCTCCCGCCCATTTTACAGATGAGGAACTGAGGCAAACACAGTCAAGTGACTTGCCCATAGTCATCCAGCTAGTAAGTGTTTGAGGCTATATTTGAACTCAGATCTTTCCGACTCTAGGGCTGGCACTCTATCCACTGTGCCACCTAGCTGCCCTAGTATAGAATAAAGAGTGTAATCTGTGAGTCAGGAGACCTGGATTCAAATCTTTCTGCTTCTCTTATGCTTATTACCTGTGTGACCTTAGGCAAATCAATTCCTCTCTCAGGATCTCAGTTTCTTTATCTATAAAATGAGGAATATTGAACTAAATGGCCTCTGATTAAGGATCCTGTGCAAATAGGTGAGAATCCATAGGATGCCAACAGAGGCAGACCTTGAGAGTTAGAATCTTTCAAGCAGCTAATGTGATGCCATAATGTACAGAGTGAGAGGCCTAAAGTCAGGAAGACTCATTTTCCTGGGTTTAAAAATTACTTCAGACACTTACTAGCTGGTTGACCCTGCACAAGCCATTTAACCCTGTTTGCCTCAGTTTATCTATAACATGAGCTGGAGAAGGAATTAGCAAACCACTTCAATATCTTTGCAAATAAAATCTCAAATGGGGTCACAAAGAGTGGAACACAACTGAAAAACTGAATACTCAATGAAGATGAGAGATTTTATTTTCTAATGTTGAATGAAATATGTTTTAACATAAAGGAAACTGATTTGTACAACAAATTTACCTAGCTTACAAAACTGAATTCATAATAAGAGATGGTTCTTCAATGAGGTCAGAAAATGTAATTCTTTCCTGCTGAGGAATCCAGAACAGGGAAGGGCCTTTGAAATGCAAATTGAACAAGCAGGTGAAACTTAATAAGGAAAGCTAGGCTTGAGTGCAAGTTGTGAATAAAGGATGTCTCAAATGTTTCTTCCCTTTTCTCTCTTTTGTGTCTCCTTGACAAGCTGTGAGAATCAAGGATTATACAAAATAAGTGAAATAATATTTCTTGTAATTGGACACAACACATTAATCTGAAACAAAGGGGTGAGAGACAGACAGACCAACTGACCAAAAGCCATCTTATCAGAGGGAGGAGGAAAAAAAAGATTATATACTCTTCAGTTTTCTCTTTGGATTATGTTCTTCCAAGTACAAGGATTAAGACTGGATTGTTACATGCTATTAAGATAAGTTTCATTATTTATGTTGGATGTGAGTGGGAAGGAGAAACAAACTGTATTTGGGTGTGCCAGAAATGAAACTGTGTTCTTTAAAAAAAGGTAATATAGTACCTTGTTACTGACAAAAGGGAGAAAATAATTTAATGGAAGGAAAATAAAACATTTATAACCTTAAATGACTTGAATTCATCAATAAAGAGGAAGCAGCATTGATTAGCAAAACCTCCCACAATTTGCTATTTCCAAGAAATAAATTTAAAGCAGAAAGACTCATGTATATTCAAAGTGAAAGGCTGAAACAAAATATATTATGCTTAAGTTAAATTCAAGTATAAGAGGAATTATTATCATAATTTAGGATATGGCAATCACAAACTACTCTAAGGAAGATAAGTAGGAAAAAGATGAATAAAATGTTGGAAAAAATGAAACTTAGTAGAACTAAGGAGACTTCTGAATGGGAATCTTAGAGAATATACATATATCTCATGCAATATAAAAGACTATAGGCTAGAACACAAAGATTTCAAATAAAGGAAGGCAGTAATCTTAAATATCCTTTATAGATCATGACATGATAAAATGTGATCAATAAAGTAAATATGGACAACATGTATAGAGACCTAAATGGAGATTTTAAAAATCTGACTGCCTAAATAGTGAGTTAAAGACAGAATCATAGAAACAACAAAGTTTTGAGATTAAATTCTAAGATTTATGGGATATAGCTAAAGAAATTCTTAAAAGAAAAACTGTATCCTTTAGCATTTATATTAACAAAAGAAGAGGTGGCTAGGTAGTGCAGTGAATAAAGCACCGGCCCTGGAGTCAGGAGGACCTGAGTTCAAATCTGACCTCAGAAACTTGACACTTACTAGCCATGTGACCCAGCAAAAAGGAAAAAAAAACAAAAGAAAAAAAGAGAGGGTTGATAAACTAAAGAACTAAAGCATGTATAATCCTGCCCCTTCCCTGACTAACATGATTATGGATGAAAGAGAGAGGAGAGAAAGAAAACAAATGTGAGCTGGACTAAAGCGAGGGCGAGTTATTACTACAAGTGACTCACCCTGAGTCTCACCATCTTGAAGTTAGTTCCAAATCACTGGGAACCAAAGGAGTTCCCTGTGAATCACTCAACAAATAGCCTCTTGGGCATATTACATTTTCATGGGGAGATACCCCTAAGATGCCATAAAACAAAGGATCTTGGCCTACAACCTTATCAAGTGAATTAAGGAACTCATCACATTGACCATAATCACAGAAATTTGAAAGAGGTCTCAGTGGCAATACAGTCCAAGCCACACATAAATAGAATTTCCCACTATAAGATACCTACTAAGTTGTCAACTAACCCCTGTTGAAGACTTGCAAGGATGGGGAACCCACAACTTCTCAAGATAACCTATTCCACTTTTGGACAGCTAATTGTTAGCCTAAATTGACCTCATAATTTACACACATTTCCCCCTGGTTCTGCTCTCTAGGGACCAAAAGAACAAGTGTAATCCCTCCTTATAACTGTCTTTTCTTTTATAACTATAACTATATAAATATATGTATATGTATATATATACATAACTTTTATAACTTATAACTTCCTTCTATAACTGTATCTTTTCTTCCTCAGTTCCTTCAACTGATCATCATGCGACATGAACTTAAGGCAACCTTGACCATCCTGGCTACTCTCCTCTGGATACTCCCCAGTTTATTAATGTCCTTCTTAAATCATGGTGTCCAGAACTGAATACAACACCACTGATGAGGGCACTCATACAGAATGACTTACCATCTTTTTATTCCTGAAAGTTATGTTCCCTTCTCTAAATGTAGCCCAAGATCCAGTTAGTTTATTTTTTTCTTGTCTGCTATATCACACTGCTCATTCATATTGAGCTCACAGCCCTTCTACTAAAAACCAAGAGATATTTTTTCAGAGCTTCTAATTATAAGGGGAATTGTGGGAAGATGGTAGAATAAGGAAGGAAAATACCAGGCTTTACCCAATTCCCCCACAAATAACTTAAAATAATGCCTCAAGGTAAATTTTGGCACAGCAGAAACAATTAAAAGTCAGAATAAAGTAGCTCTCTAGCCTAAGACAATTTGGGAGGACATTAGGAAAGCTCTGACCTCCCAGGATGGTAATCTGGCCTGGAAATGCAGATACCATGAGGTAGCTACTGTGGCATCAACACAGCAGCTACACAGCTATATAGGTATAACCTTAGCTTCAGATGCCCCACAGATGAAGGAGGGGTATGGAAGTTGATTTGGGAAATATTTTAGGAGCCTTCCATTGGAACTGGATGCTGGGCCCAGGCATGCTGACCAGACATCATCCCAGGCTGCAGCTGCAGGTGAGGAGGAGTAAGCACACGCTGGTAAGTGAGATTACAGAGAGGTGAGGACCCTGCTGCCTATGGGCACTGGCAGGAGAGCAGAGTCCCTGGTTTCAATTCCAGGGCAGAAAGGCAAGCTGACACAGGTACCTGAGGGACCAGAGGGAGTAAGAACATTTGTGGTGGCAGCAATGCTAGCTAGAGGCTCTGGTTGAGAGTCAGGGGTAGAAAGGAGTACTTGAGGTTACTTATAAACCAAGGTGTGAGCTGGACAACCAGTGACAACACCCAGTACCACAGAAGAACATGAGAAAAACCAAGAGGTCAAAGGTCCCCAGAGAGAGATCAGAAACCAACAGCTTAAAAACCTGAAGCCTGAAACATTATCCCCCACACCTTGGGAGCAAAGTTTTTTTAAATGAGTAAAAAACAGAGAAAACTGGACCATAGATAGTTACTATGGTGATAATAAAGGTCAGGGTTCAAACTCAGAAGAAGACAAAACAACTTCTTATAAAGCTTCAAAGAAAAATGTAAAATGGTCACAAGCCCAAAAAGAGTTCTTGGAAGAGCTTAAAAAGGACTTTAAAAATCAAATAAGAAAGGCTGAATAAAAATTGGGAAAAGAAATAAGAGCAATGCAAGAAAATTATGGAAAGAAAGTCAACCAATTAAAAAAAGAGATCCAAAAACTTACCAAAGGAAATAACTCCTTAAAACTTAGAATTGGGCAAGTGGGAGGCAAATGACTTCTTAAGACATCAAGAAATAATAAAGTCAAAAGAATGAAAAAATAGAAGAGAATGTGAAACATCTCATTAGAAAAACCAACCTGGAAAACATATCAAGAGAAGATTAAAACAAGAATTGTTGGACTACCTGAAAATTATGATCAAAAAAAGAGTTTAGTTACTATACTTCAATAAGTTATTAAGGAAAACTGTCCTGAAGTTCTAGAACTAGAGGGTAAAATAGAAATTTTTTTTAAATCCACCAATCACCCCCTGAAAGCGATCCCAAAACCAAAACTCACAAGAATATTATGGTTAAGTTTCAAAGCTCCCAGGTTAAGGAGAAAGTATTATAAGCAACTAGGAAGAAACAATTTAAATATTGTAGGGCTACAGTCAGGATAACACAAGATTTAGCAGTTTCTACGTTAAAAGACTGAAGGGCATGGAATATAATATTCTGAAGAGCAGAGGAGGTGGCTTTGCAACCAAGAATAACCTACCCAACCAAGTTGAGAATAATCTTGCAAGGAAAAAAATAGATATTTAATGAATTAAAGGACTTAAAGGACTTTTGTGTATTCTTTAGGAAAAGATCAGAATTGAAGAGAAAATCTGACTTATAAGAATCAGGAAAAACAGATGAAGGTAAACATAAAATACTAATTATATGGGATTTAATAAGGTAAAACTGTTTACTGATTATATGGAGAAACTGATATATGTAATTCTTAAGAATGTTATCATTACTAGAGTAGATTAAAAGCTTAGGGCTGAGTTGATTATGACGGGATGATCCTAGAAGATAAAATTGGATAGGAAGAGGTAAAATGGAGCATATTACCTCATACAAAAGAGGCACGAATGGAAGAACTGTTATAGTGGATGGGAGGATAGGAAGAAGCGCAGGTAGCAGGAGAAACTTATTCTCATTGGAACTGAGTTAAAGAAGGAAGAACATACACATTTAGTAGGGCATAAAAGTTTTCTTAACTTACAGAGGAAATAGGAGAAACTTTTAGATGGGTGTGTGGATTAGGAAGGCAGTGGTCAGAAGTAAATTAGATTTCTGAGGAGGGATAGGGTAAAAGAGAGAGAAGGATAAACTGGATAGACTGGAGGGAAATATACAAACTAGTAATTGTAATTTTAAATGTGAATGGGATGAACTCACCAATAAAATGGAAATGGATAGCAGAATATATAAAAAAAAACAGAAAGTAACAATATGTTGTTTACAAGAAACACATTTAAGAATGAGAGACATACAGAGAAAAAATAAAGACCTGGAGTAGAATTTATTATGCTTCAGCAGTAATCAGATGAAAAAAAGAGATAATCAGGGAAACTACATTATGTTATAAAAGGTACAACAGAAAATGAAGTACTATCAATACTAGGCATACATGCTCCAAATGCTATAGCATTCAAATTTTTAAAGGAAAAGGTAAATGAATTACAGGTGAAAATAGGTAGCAATACTATAACAGTGGAGAATTTCAACTTTCTCCTCTCAGAACTAGATAAATCTAACCAAAAAATAAATAAGAAAGAAGTGAAGGAGATAAATAGAATCTTAGATAAGCTAGATATGATAGACATCTGGAGACAATTAAATGAAAAAAAAAAGGAATATATCTTTTTTCTTAGCAATACATGGCACCTTTACAAAAACTGATCATGTATTAGGGCATAAAAACTTTATAGTTAAATACAGAAAACCAGAAGTATTAAATGCATCCTTTTTTTCATAATATGATAAAAATTACATTTAAAAAAAGGACCATGGAAACACAGATTAAAAAATTAAAGACTAAATAATCTTAAAGAATGAATGAATAGATTAAAGAACAAGTCACAGAAACAATAGATAATTTTATTAAAAAGAATGACAATAATGAGACAACATATCAAAATTTATGGAATGCAACAAGAGTAGTAACCAGAGGAAAATTTTTAACTCTCTAAATGCTTACATAAATAAAATAAAGAACAGATCAAATTGGGTATGCAATTTAAAAAAACTAGAAAAAGAACAAATTAAAAATCCTCATATTTGGAAATTCTAAAGATTAAAGGTGAGATTAATAAAATTTAATGTAAGAAAACCACTGAATTAAAAAAATAAAACTAGAAGTTGGTTTTATGAAAAAATTTATAAAAGAGATAAACAGTTAATAACATTTTTTTAAAAAGAGAGAAGAAAACCAAATCACTAGCATTAAAAATGAAAAGGGTGAATATACCACTTATGAAGAAGAAATTAAAGCAATTATTAGGAGTTATTTTGCCCAATTATATGAAAATACATAAAGTGAAATGGAAGAATACTTACAAAACATAAACTCGGAATTAACAGAGGAGGAAATAGAATATCTTAATAAACCTATTTTAAAATTTTTTTTAAAAATTTTTTTGGAGGAGGGAAGGCAAGGCAATTGGGATTAAGTGACTTGCCCAAGGTCACATAGTGTCTGAGGTCAAATTTGAACTCAGGTCCTCCTGACTCCAGGGCCAGTGCTCTATTCACTGCGCCACCTAGCTGCCCCTAAATAAGCCTATTTTAGAAAAAGAAACTGAACAGGCCATAAATAAAATTCCTAAGAAAAAAGGATCAGGACCAGATGCATTTACAAGTTACCATTTAATGATCAACTAATTACAACTAAGATCCAACTAATTCAACTAACTCTATCACTTAAAGTTCAACTAATTCTAATATTAAATAAATTATTTGGAACAATAGGCAAAGACGGAATTCTACCAAACTCTTTTGATGAAACGAAAATGGTGCTGATACCTAAACCAAAAAGAGCAAAAATATAGAAAATTATATGCCAAAAATCCTGAATAAAATACTATCTAGGAGATTACAACAATATATCACAAAGATTATATATTATAACCAAGTGAGATTTATACCAGAAATGCAGGACTGGTTCTATATAAGGAAAACTTAACATAATTGATTATATTAGTAAAAAAAAAAATCACATGATTCTATCAATAGATGCAGAAAAGGCTTCTGACAAAATACAACAAAGTAAAAACACTTGGAAGCATAGTTATAAATGGATTTTCCCTTAAAATGATAAGAAGTATCTGTCTAAAATCATCAGCAAGCATTCTCTGTAATGGGATAAGCTAGAAACCTTACCAATAATATCAGGAGTGAAACAAGAATGCCCATTATCACCAATATTATTCCATAATGCTTGCAATAGCAATAAGAGAAGAAAAAGGAATCAGCATGGGCAAATGAGGTAATAAAATTATCTCTTTTTGCAGGTGATATGATGGCATACTTGGAAAATCCTAAAGATTCAAGTAAGAAACTACTTGAAATAATAATTTTAGTCAAGTAGCAGGATATAAAATAAACCCACAATAAATCATCAGCATTTCTATATATCACCAACAAAGCCCTATAAGAAGAGATAATAAGAGACAGTTCATTTAAAATAACTATAGATGATAAAAAAATTACATGGAAGTATACCTGCCAAGACAAACTCAGAATCTGGATGAACATAATTATAAAACATTTTTATGGAAATAAAGTCAATTTTAATTGGAGAAATATTGATTTTTATGGGTGGGCCAAGTCAATATAATAAAAATGACAATTCTACCTAAATTAGCCTACTAATTATTCAATGCCATACCTATTAGATTACCAAAAAATTATTTTATTCAGTTAGAAAAATAACCAAACTCATTTGGAAGAACAAAAGGTCAAGAACAGCAAAGGAATTAATTAATTTTTAAAATATAAAGGAAGCAGGCCTAGCAATGCCAGATCTTAAATTGTATCATAAGGTGGTAATTATCAAAGCTATCTGATACTGGCTAAGGTATAGAGTAGTGGGTCAGTGGGATAGAGTAGCTGTATAATACACAGTAGTAAATTACTACGGTAACATTGAGTTTATAAATGTCCATAAGTAAATCAGAACAACATGGAACACGTTACCGATAAGATTTATAGACAGAAGAGAAATTTATGAATAAACAAGAGATAGAAAGCATTGTGAGGCATAAATGGATAATTTTTATTACATTAAGTTAAAAGGGTTTTTAAAAACCAATGTAGCCAACATGAAAAGGAAAGCAGAACACTGGGAGGATGGAGGGGAATTTATAGACAGTTTATCACATAAAGGCCTCATATCTCAAATATATTGAGAACTTTGTCAAATTTATAAGAACATGACTCATTCACCAACTGATAAATGGTCAAAGGATATGAACAGACAGTTTTTGAATGAAGAAATCAAAGCAATGTCATGTGAAAAAAAATCCTCTAAATCATTATTGATTAGAGAAATGTAAATTAAAACAACTTTGAGATACACTCTCATACTTTTCAGATTGACTAAAATGATAGATGGGAAGATAACAAATTTTGGGGGGGATGTAGAAAAATTGGGAGTCTAATACATGGAACCAAAAATTGATCAGATCATTTTGGAGAACAATCTGGAATTATGCCCCAAAATTTATAAAACTGCATGTGCCCTTTGACCTAACAATACCATTATTAGGTTTGTTTCCCAAGGTGGTCAGCAAAAAGAGAAAAAGAACCTATATGTTCTAAAATATTTATAATAACTCTTTGTGGTAGCAAGGAACTAGAAATTGAGGAAATGCCCATTAACTGAGGAATGACTAACGAGTTGTGGTGTATATGATTGCGATGGAATGCTGTATTATAAGAAATGATGAGCAGGTTGATTTTAGTAAAACATGGAAAGTCTTGCATGTAATAATGAAGAGTAAAATGAACAAAACCAAGAGAATGTTGTATATAGTAATAGCAATATTGTTTAAAGTGTAAATGTGAATTATCAAGCTATTCTGAGTTATATGAATATTCAAATCAGCTACAAAAGACCTATGAAAGAAAATGCTGTCCATCATCTTCAGAGAAAGAACTGATATAAGAACTGTTTTGTATAGTTTCACATATATATATAATATGTTAAATTTTGGCCTCCTCTAGTGTGGGGTTGGGAGGGGAGGGAAACAGCTTGAAACCCAAATGTAACAAAAATTTAAAAAGAACTTCTAATCATACTTCCCCACTCTGTACTTGGGAAGTTGATTTTTTTTTTTACTCAAGAGTAAGATTCTACATTTATCTCTACTGAATTTTGCCTTATTAGATTCATTTCAAAAGCTCTAAGACGTCAAGAACCTGACTGTCTCCTGATTGTCATGCGTGATGTTGGGTCACTGTTTCCATCAGTGTGTCATTCAAAGATTTGACCATGCCATCTATGCCTTTATCCAACTCATTGATTAAAAATGTAGCACAGGGATAAGCATAATTCTTTGGGGTACTATACTAGAGAAATTCTGCCATATTGACATTGAAACATTAACTACTGGCCATCAAATCAGTTCTGAATCTTTCTGACTGAATTACTGTTTTATCTCTCTCTCTCTCTCTCCATCTTATACATAATAGCATAATACACCTATACCTCATCCTATATGAATGTTATCCATGCCCTCCTCCCTCCATTAAATCCTCTACAGATGGTCTGCCCAATGTACTGGAGGGCCTTTCTTTAGAGTCCTTTACAATTGGCTAGATACCAGTGGAGCATACAGATTTTCCATTGGTTATTCCTCCATCCTCTAAATGATAGCCCATCTTTTCCCCCATCATACATCTCTTATTCTATTTTGGTTTTTTGTTTTCCTTTTTGGAGGGGGGAAGGCAGGGCAATTGGAGTTAAGTGACTTGCCCAAGGTCACATGGCTAGTAAGTGTGTCAAGTGTCTGAGGTCGGATTTGAACTCAGGTCCTCTTGACTCCAGGGGTGGTGCTCTATGTACTGAGCCACCTGGCTGCCCCTTACATCTCTTATTCTATCCTTCTCACTGCTACTCTTGAAAAAATTCTTTGTTGATTTGTAGCAACCTACTAGCATACATGTCTTTCCACTGACCTGAAGATAGTCTCTTCCTAGAATTCTTTGAAGAATGTGGCTTCTTTCATACTTCAAAGATATCGAAGCCTTGATATAGATTTTAAGTGTGTAATTAATATCAGACACTGAAAAATGGGAAATGCATAAAACTACAGAGACCAACAGACTATCTTTATTTTCTAAGAAAGTTTAACTGATGTAAACCAATCTCCACAATAAAAAAAAACCCAAAGGAATCTAGAAATCACCTTAACCATCAAACACTTGATTGTCAGCTAAGAGAGGTAAGACAGCCAAAGACAACACAGGCTTAGATATTAACTCACCTATAAAATCTTACAAATCTGAGGATAGTGGAAGATTATGAAGAGAAAAGAAACCAAGGAGAAAGACAACAACAACAGAAGAAAGACTCATTGAGATATTTACCTAAGCTAGACCTTTTCAAAGTTGTTTAATGGTGAAACTAGAAAGAAGGCAACAAGCTGATGAAAAACGGAAAAAGTTCACAAAAACTTCCTTGACAAACTCTTTTCTCCACGAATGACAGGTGGAATATTCATTTTCGGACTCCAACCAAAAAAGCCCAAACAAATTGCAAAACCCCCAAAGGAGGAGATTTTGAAAATTAAAACCAAGATAAACTGAATAAAACTCTTAACAACGTAGACCAGCAAGTATTCTGCAATTTTTAGTCTTAGAGAATGCCTTAGAGGCATTAAGAAATTTGAATGACATGCAAAGGGTCACATAGCCATTATGTGTCAGTCAGAGGCAGGACTTGAAACCAAATCTTCCCGTTTTCCAAACCAGCTATCTTTCCACTACATCCCACTGCCATTTATATTTCATATCCCATGATAAGTCCAAAATGGACTTATTATGCTGACAAATTTGCCATGGAAATAAAAATTACAAACTTAAAATGTTGCTAAAGTGATTAATGACCAATTTTGGACTATGAGAAAAAGCGTATCTCCATTCCCTAGGTGAAGAGGTAAGAGACTACAGGTTCAGGTTTATAAAAATTCATGCCATTAAAAAGTTAAAGAAGACTAGAAAGTTGTCTTTTCACCCAATTGTGATCAAAAAATGGATCGCTAGACATAAAAGAGACAAGAGGATTTTTTGGGGGCCTATCCATGATTTCAATGTGTAGGTGAAAAGAACTTTTGATAAAGAAATCCCTCCCTCCTGCAGCATATCTGTTGCTATTCTCCAACATCCCAAAACACAGACAGCATGAGCATCTTGTCATTTGCCACACACTTTCCCCCTAACTTCCAGGTACTCCAGACCCTGTGGAGAACTAATCTACTACATTTTGAGATTTGTCTTTGGTATCTACCCTAGTTTGGTAAATCCTCATCTTAGCCCTCTATATCTAGCCAGCCCTGGACACTAAGACCAAGCTTGTATGTCCATCTTGCCATCTGCCCTGCCACTGTGTGTTGTGGAGGAATCTACCTTGCCCCTCCCCACCATTTTCTACCTCTTGGTCTGGTAACAATGATCAAGTCAATATTACCTTTGCTGTTGGAAAGAGCAAGACTATCTATTGCCATATGACACCACTCACAATCCCTTTGTCTGCCCTAGATCAACTCTCCTCTCCCTTGACTACCAATCAGATTAGAATATAAACTCCTAGAGGGCAGGGACTTTTTTTTTTCTTTGTATACTTTAGACCTTGTACAGTGCATGAAACAAAGTAGGCACTTGATAAATGTATACTAGATGAAATGAATTTAGTCTTAGAGAATTCTCAGAGACACTGAGAGGTCAGGTGACCTGCTTGGAGTCACATAGCCAATATGTGGCAAAGTTAGGACTTTCACTCAGGTCTTCTTGACTCTGTCTTTCTATCCACTTCGTGGATTATATAAAAATGGCTTTTGTACAAATTAAGTATATCCAGGTAGAATGAGAAAATGTATGGACTGAGGAAAAATCTTTGCACAAACATTTCTGGCAAAGTTCAACATCCAAAATCCAAATGGAATTGATACAAATCTACAAACTCTCCAATCAACAGCTGGTCAACAAGCAGCATTTAGAAGAAGAAATGCAAACTCTAACCCTCTAAAAGTTTTTAACATTACCCCAAAGAGATCAAAGGAAGAGGAAAAGGTACCATATATACGGACAAAAACACTTATAGAAGATTTTTGTGATGGCAAGGAACTGGAAACTGAGAAGGTACCCATCAATTGGGAAATGGCTGAACAAATTATGATGTAAAATGTCATCGAATATGATTGCGCTATAAGAAATGACCAAAGGGAATGGCTTCAGAGAAACTGAAGAAGACTCACCTGAAATGATTTCAATGTGAAATGAGCAGAATCAGAATAATAATTTATATAATAACACTGCAAAAAGAAATAATTTTGAACGACTTAGGAGCTCCGACCAACCATAATGTCTCATGATGAGGACTCATGATGAGGACTCATGATGAAACATAAGGAGGCTGTTGACAAGAAAGCACTCATCTCTGTGAAAAGATTCAGAGCGGCATTACTTGTGATGGCATAGCTTGGAAACAAACCACGAACCTAATGCGGGGGGGGGGGGGGGGGGGGGGGGGGGGGGGGGGGGG
>CM053586.1:186790901-186842049 GCA_028646515.1 Pseudochirops corinnae | reverse complement strand
GGTTCAACATAACAAAGGCTTAAAACTATCAAATGCACATTTTGGGCAGGAGTAATCAATCATCCTTTGATATTGTTTTTTAAAACTGTTTTCAGGATCATATATCACATAGCAGATTGACACAGAATTTTTCAAAAGTAAAAACCAACCAAACAAAAAAAAACTCAAAACACAAAACCACCCAAAACAAAACCAAGCAGCTGCACTTCTGCCTTTACTTCCTCTTCTCAATCCCCAATAACTTGAGTTCTGATCATACAATTCAAACTGCCCTCTAAAGTTACCAGTGACATCTTAATTGCTAAACCTTCTCTGTCTTCTTTCAGCTTTCATTCTCCTTGACCTCTCCCCACCCAGGGCTTCCAAGATACTGGCTTCTCTTCTTGACCACACCTTCTCGGCCTTCTTCCCAGGTTTAACCTCCTCCTGCTTCTGCTGCTCCCATGAGTGTTCCCCAAGGTTCTGCCTCCTTCTCTTGATGTTTTACATTGATGTTCTCAAGGCTCTGCAGGAGACACTCCCAAAGCCACACATCCACTCGTTATTTATTTCTCACTTAAATTTCAGACTCGTACATCAACAACTGTCTGTGGGGCAACTCACCTGGCTGTCCCAAGAGCTATTCAAACTCAGTATTTTGAAACTGAGCTTAGCATTCCCTCCCAAAATCTAATCCTTCTCCCAGCTTTCCCATTACTGTTGATAGTACCAGTATTCTTCCCAGGTAAGCAGGTTCAAAACCTTAGTCTATCTTGGACTGAGTCATATTTCTCAACTATAAAATAAGATAATAATAGCACTTACTTACAGAATTGATAGAGGATCAAATGAGATAAAATTTGGTGCAGTGTCTAACACATAGCAGATATTTAATAAACGCTTGTCCCCCTTTCCTGAGGCAGCTAGATGTATGCACTGGATAAGAGTGCCAGACCTGGAGTTAGGAAGACTTGAGTTCAAATCTGGCTTTAGACACTTACTAACTGTATGATCTGGGAAAGTCACTTAAACCTCTGTTTGCCTCAGTTTCCTAATCTGTAAAATGGGGATAATAATAGCACCTCCCCCTTCCCTCAATTCCTGTGAGAATCAAATGAGATAATATCTGCATAGTGCCTGGTACAGAGTAGGTACTATATTATGTAAATATGTATTTCCTCCCCAACTTCTGCTCGCTCACACTTAGCTCACACTTATTATTCACAATGTTTTCCCATCATACTTCATCTGGATCTGAATAGGAGGACAGGGTTGGGGGGGGAGGAGAATCAGGATAGCGATGGAATTGGGTTGGAATGGATGAAAGGGAGAGTTCAGGCAGAAGAGATTTCTGCCTGAAATCAAAGGGTTTCTCACCGAAGATGTGGCCTGGATGAGTGGGGTTGCATTTTCCTGTTCCCCGTTTACCCAGTTGACATCAGCTCCATGGGCAAGGGCATCAGCCATGGTGGGAAGAGATGGGGGTGGCCCAGCAGCCCAGAATAGCAAGGCCCCAGGGTGTAAGCATCTCAGTTCACCAGAGGGGAGCGCTGTTGGGGGTTTAACCATTAGTGTGGGGATATGTCCCTCAGCCCTGGCCTTCCATGCTCTGATGTAGAAATGACAGTGCAGAACGAAGAAATATCCAGGTTAAACTACAGGGAAGCCAATCTGGGGATTATAGTAGGGGAGGCAGAAGCTCAGGTCCAGGTGCCTGGATCTAAGTCCCTTAGGAGAGCAGAAGGGAGGGAGCTCCAAAACTATGGTTAGCAAAAAGCATACAAGGCTGGATATGGAGGCACTGGGTTGGATTGCTTGGTCCTACTCTAATTCCTTAACCTAGTTTTAAGGATATTCTGGCCCTGATAAACTCTCCAACCTTTCCTCCTGTACCCCAATATCATCCTTTTGATCCTGACAGGCTGGTCTCATGCATTTAGAAGGGTCAGTGACCATGTCTTTTACTCTACCTTTGCTTACACCATTTCTGCTTGAAACATCTTCCCCATACCCCCAATCTACTCTTTGCAGCTCCAAATCCTTTTCATCTTCCCAAACCCAACCCAACATAGCCTCTTCCAAATGTTCTTCCTTACCACCCTGGCCTACAGTACAGTACCTCTCCCCTCTGAGTAGTGTCTCTAATCTTTACAATCTAGGACATACAATATAACTCAGTTACAGTTTTGAACTTTTCTCCCATTATTTTGGCCTTACAATCTCATTGTCCCTATTTAGATCAAGGTCAGGGACTGAGCATCACTAATAGTATGCCCATAGCAACAGTTTGAAATGTCTCTCCAAGAAGATCTAAAAATTCCTTCCAGTTGATTTGTATACATACCTGGTTTGGCCCCCATGTTCCCTGGTCGAGGTGGAAGCTGGGGTTTAGGGGGCAACGGAGGCTGCCCTTGTGGGTGTCCACGCCCCACTTTTCGTCCCCTGACCACAGGAAGCTTGGTCAGAAATTTTTTCTCCACATATTTGGCATGAATCCATGCCTCCTTCTCCTGCCTTATTTGGGAAGGGGGGGAGGGGAGGAGAAAGTATAATGGAAGAAGGAAGGATGAAAACAGGATAATTTCCCCCTGTAATCCTAGGGCTCCTAATCTTCTCAAATGTCTTCCTTTCTCAGGATCCTTCTTCCTGTCCAAACCTTCAGTCCGTCAGTTCTCCCCAACCAGGGTCACTCAGTCCCAGGAAAACCCAGGTAACTAAAACTCGGTTTCTTATGTCTGCTTATTCCCTTCCTATCTTCCCCCACCCCCAACCCCTTACCGAGAACAAGTTGGTCCAGGTTTCTTCACAGACATTTCCTGTATTCGAGCTTCATAGATCTGGTTGATGACAACATTCCCCAACTCACACATCAGCTTGAGGGAATGGCAGAGATCATGTGAGAGAACAGGCATGAAGTTACAGACAAGACTTTCCTGTACCCCACCACCCACCCACCCCAAGCTCCTGAAGGCTTCCCTGTCCCTCTGCTTGTCTTTCCAATTACTACTCCAATTATTTTCTAACTGTACTGTAATCACCTTCACCAGTTCAGGCTCCCAGGAATCAAGGGTCAGAGAGCGGACTTTGGAGAAATGAACCCCTAGGCTTCTGCAGAAGAGAGACAAGAGAAGGACAAGGCCAGTAGGTCTGAAGTTTTGTATAAAGAGTTCACGAAGAAAGGGGAGGGGGGGGCAGTATTTGAGTGCACACATATACCTCCCCCCAGTCAAGAAAGTTCAAGCTGGTGAGAGACAGAGACCAAGGTAGAGTCATTTAATTTTCTGTGGTTTCCTGATGGGGTTAGACCAACAGCCCAGTGAACTGCATGTTTAGACACTGCTAAACTTTTATTATGCATTTTTAAACCTGAGCCTCTTGGAATATGACAGGCTATTGAGATTAAACCTTCTCCAAATCTTGGTGCTAGGGGCTCTGTGCCTTGTATTGGAAAATTATTTTGAAAAGACTGCTACAGCTTTGAAAACAGGAGAAAATCATGCAGTGTATTCCTTTTTGGTGTTATTGCTAAATAAACTATAAGATCTTCAAGGGCAGACTCTGCTTTTCTCCTCTGTGTTGTCTCCTCTTAGTGCCCAACTTGAGCTTTTAGCCCTTAGCCTGGTGAATAGATCTGAGAGAAGACATGATAGCAGCAGCCACAGTGGGACTTGAGAAGCTGACCCTCACCAAATGCTGCTCTTATTTAATTTCACATTTTTCTACTCTCCATTTTAGGGGGACTGAGCTCCTTTCCAGTCACCACTTTCCTTTTTTTGTTCTTCAGACTCATACCCAGTGAGGGGTGTGGCTCCTGTGTTGAATAAGAACCTTCCAGCCTCCAGTCCTCAGTCTGGAGAAGAGGGAGATACACAGATATGGGGAAAACTATGTAACTGAAGACCGAGAGTCTGAGGAGGGAAAGTGAGGCTTGGTGAAAGGGAGTGGGGAAGTGAAGCACTAAAGCCCTAGGAAGAAAATGAATAGACAGGAGGGGTTATAATATGGGGAAGGCATCTCTGGGCCTCAATTTCTTCCTCTGTTAAATGAGGGGGTTGGACAAGATCAGCATTTCCTTGTGTTCTTTGGAATGCTGGTGTTCCCTGTGATGTGAATGGGAGCTCTGTGTAAATATGTCTACGCCTATGATCTTTTCCCTTGAAAATATTAAATGTGAAATTCTTTTATCTAACACATTTTTACATGTAGTCATTTTTTTGTTTAAAAAAAATTAACTCAATGACCTCTATTTTTGTTTCACCATTTCCTAGACTTCTCTTCAAACCTGTTATAGTCCAAACTCTCAGATACTTTCAACCAGACTGGCATCTGTGAATTCTGCCAAGAGATTTCAAGTCTCCAACTGTTCTTCAGGCAAACTGATTTGGGGAATTTGTGGGCTAGAAATTCTCAGAGGTTCTTTCCACCTTTGGCATCCTAAGGTTTTATGACCCTAGGGAGTGATTAAGGTCTTTGGTCTAATACACCAAGGGGGTAGCACAGGAGTTCCAAAGGGCTTGTATAAAGGATTTGGGGGCCAGGTAAGCAGGATCTTCCATAGTATAGAGAAACAAGAAATGTGTCAAGGGTAAAGAGAGGATGCCCAAGGAGTTCCCTGGGAGATATTCTGAAGATAAATGTTGTAAGATAAGGGTTGGGACCTGTGGATTCCAGAGCATTGGATGCAGAGGGTCACGCCAAGATTGATGCTTGCCCATTCTGGTGCAGGTTCCCGGCAATCACAGCACTGGGCATTCCCCTCCACACTCTGTACCTGGGCCACCACACGTCCTGCCACACTGGACCCTCGGCCTGACCCCCTGGATGCTCCTCCACTAGCCAAGGTGGAGGCCAAGCCTGAGGCCAAGTGAGAAGGGCCCTGCAGGAAAAAAATACCTCAGAAGATACCCCACAAACTCTTGGAGTATGACTAATTAAAAGATTAAGACAGCTCAGACTCCTTCTACTTCCCTCTCAGTCTCCCTTTGCCCTATATGAATAACAATGACTCACATTTAAAAAGAAGCTTTGAGGCTTACAAAATACTTTCAGGTGAGACAGAATAACTGGAGACTTGAACTCTAGAGTGTATAGAGAGACCTAGGATTGCTCTTGTGCTGACCAGAGCACAGGATAGCAAGGAAATCATCAGCAGATTATAGTGATCACAATCCCTGTGAATTGCATAGAACACCAAGGGTAGGGAACAGGGAGAAGAGGCAGGTGAAAGCACGGTCCTAATTAGTTTCACCTACAGAGCCCTGGGAACATCTGCTGGGCTCAGGTGTATGGGGTACAATCAAGAACTAAAAAGGCTCTCAGACCAGATTTATACTTAGATGAAGACCTGGAGAACCAGAGGAGGGAACAGAGGAACAGAGTCAGTTCAAAGATTAGACTTAATCCTAGCCCAGGGGTGGGGAACCTAGGCCTTGAGGCCACTTGTGGCCTTCTAGGTCCTTGGGTTCAGCCTTTTGACCGAGTCCAAGTTTTATAGTACAAGTTTTACTTTTATTAAGGGGATTTGTTCTGTGAAGTCTGGATTCAAAGGGCTGCATGCAAGGACCTAGAGGACCACACGTGGCCTTGAAGTTGAAGGTGTCCCACCCCCACCTAGCCTAAAAGTCTCTGCTAAGGGCTGGGCTGCTTCATGAGTGTGGCTCATTATATCCTCACATTCCTGACTCAGAGAGAAACTCAGTAGTCACATATGATCCAGCAGATGGTAACCAAAGAGCAGCGGGTGGCCCAAGAAGGTGACCAGCTGGAAGACCATCTGAGGTACCCAGCAGAGTAGCACATTTGTAGCAGCCTTGAAGATATAGGCAGATGTAATACAATATAGCCTGTCTGCATTGGGGAGGGATTTGGGGAGTTCTTGTCACTTAATTTGCCTTGTTTCAGTCATCTAACTCTTCACAATCCCATTTAGGATTTTCTTGGCAAAGATACCAGAATGGTTTGCCATTTCCTTCTCTAGTTCATTTTTACACATGAGGAAACTGAAGCAAATGGGGTCACGTGACTTGTCCAGGATCACCCGGCTAGATGTCTGAGGCCAGATTTGGACTTGGGAAGATGAGTCTTCCCGACTCTAGGACCAGCACTCTGTGCACTATGGCGCCACCAAGCTGTGGGATTAAATGTCTTTGCTTTGAACTAACTTGACCCTTCTGGTTGGCCTAGTAAAACGAAAGGAGTTGCTAAAGTTTCACAGACTTTCATTCTGAAATGATGCTGCACCCACAGATTGCCTATAACCTGGTGTAGTTTTCTGGGAGGGGCTACAAGGGAGAAGGGTCGTATGTTGAAAACCAGCTATCAGATAGTAGTTTCTACTTTATAGATGAGGCAACAGAGGGCTGGAGAAATTAACTTGCTGAATGTCACATAGCTATTAAGTGGTAGGAGCGGGGATTCAAATTGAGATCCACTAACTCGGAATCTAGTGTTTTGGGTTTTGTTTTCCTTCGTTGCCATTTCCTTGCTCACCCACCTGGTCTAGAGATCCTCTCTCCTCCTGGGCCTGACTGAAGGCAGTAGCGATGCTGCTTTGCACAGCACTGACCCACAACAGAAGAAGTTGTTCTGAGTCGGCCTGGAGGAGGCAGGACCTGGGGAGGTGATGAAGAGGGTTACAGGGCCAGGATGTAGAGGCACAGACAGACACGGGAAGGATTGCTGTTGTTCAGTTGTGTTCAGCTCTTTGTGAGCTCTTTGTCATTTGGGGTTTTCTTGGCAGAGATGCTGGAGTGGTTTGCCATTCCCTTCTCTAGTTCATTTTGCAGATGATGAAACTGAGACAAACAGGGTAAAGTGACTTGCCCAGGGTCACACAGCTAGTAAGTGTCTGAGGCTGGATTTGAACTCAGGAAGAGGAATCTTCCTGATGCCACTCCATCCACTGGGCCACCTAGCTCCCCATAAGGATACCACCCCAAATTTAGAGAGTTAATTTGTGTTTACAAAAAACTCTTCATACAGTACTCCCATGAAGTAAACAGTACAAATATTATCTCCTTTTTCTCTTAGAGGAAGCTGAAGGTCATATCATTAGTGAAGATCAAGAATCAAAAACTCAAAGACTCAGGTAGAGGAGGAAGATGTGGGGAAGAGGCATGTATACAATTAACTCTGATGAGGTTAGAGACCTGTGGGGCCTAAATGGGTAATAAAGGACAGGCCTTCTTCCTAACTTCTCCTCCCCACCCCACTCCACTCCACCCTGCCATCCCTCACTTGCTGGGGGAGACAACTTCAAAGCAGAATCTTCTTTCAGAGTCAGGACAGAGTTTCACTGTGCACAGTCGAAGATCATCCACAACCACAGTCATAGGATCCTAAGGGATGGAAAGATGTCTGGTCTGCTAGCCATCTCTCATGGTCCTTGGGCCCACCCTGAAGCCAAGGACTCAGACATCTCGCCAATAGAGACCGTCAGTCTCTACCCCTTTCAGGGACCCCTGTTGTGTTTTAAGGCCCCAAACACTTCTACTCACCCTGTATCTCTTCTGATAAACCAGTTGGTTGTTCTGAATGGTGAACCAGCGTCTAGGATGGGGAACTTAGAGTAAGAAAGAATGGGTGGGATGGTGGAAAGTAGGAAGAGGAAGGAAGAAACCAGGGGAACTAGGTAAAAGTGGGGGAACATAAGACTGTTTTTCATTACTTGGTATACTTGAGCAAAGGGCTAAAAGGGGTATGGGAAAAATACTTGGAGGAAGAGAAGAGTGGGGGGGGGAGATATATAACCATCTGCCTCCATAGAAGAATTAGGTATGACATGGATGAAATCACCCTAACAAAGTTAAAATCAAAGAATCATAGAAGGTCAGAACTGGAGAGACCCTCAGAGATCACTAATCTAAATCGCTTATTCTACAGAAGAGGAAACTGAGGGCCAGAGAGGGATAAAGACTGGCCAAAGGTCAAAGTGAGTCAGTGGGAAAGCTTAGTATAGAATTCAGGAAGGGAAGTGGTAGCAGTGACCTCACCTGCTCCAAGTTTTGAAAGCATTACTGGCCCTTTTGAAGAGGTGGCCTTCCATCACGAGCCCCCCTGCTCCTTCCTTCAGGCCTGGTTCAGGTTCCTCTCCACTTAGCTCCTGGAGAGAAGAACAGAGTCCGAAATGATGGGCCAGTGTTCCTGGTAGGCAGAGAACAAAAATTTTCCTGCCCCCGTTCTACCACTCCTCACCTGCTCCTTCAGCAACACATGTCTCTGCTCCATGTCTCTTTTTTGCCTTGCAGACTCCAGGACCAGCTTGTGCAACTGTAAGTAAAGGATAGAGAGGAATCATGGCTGTAGTCACCAAGCTCCCATCATCCCTGGGGAGTTAGAACAAAGTGTGCATGGGGAACGGAGGAAGGTTAGAAGGAGGACCTCACCCACTGCAGCCTGACAAAAATCTCTAATACACACTTCTCTTGTGCCAGTTACTTTTGTACATGTTCCTCCACCCACACCACAGCCTCTTACATCTGCCCTTGAAACTTCTCCCCCCCCCAAAAAAAACCCAACAACTTTCCCCATTCTCAGCTTCTTAACTCTACCTCCTATACCATCCCAGGCATCACTCACCTGAGCCCCCAGCTCTTTGTGGTAGACTTCTAGCCCATTCAATTCTTCATGACCCAGCTGGAAGTATATTGCCTGAGCTTCCACCAATCGAAGCACCTTGGAGGGTGGAGGAAGGAAATGCATAATCAAGGAATCATAGCAGTTGAGTTATGGGGACAGGAAGGCAATGGCTTCCTACCAATAGCCCTAATGTAAGGAACTAACCTAACTTCTTTTCTACTTCGATGTTATCTCTAGATGGCTTATAAAACATGGAGTCAGAACATCTTGAGTTGGTGTTCCCTAAACCAGTCTTCATACAAAAGCCAATTATATTGAAAAGAGGTAGGAGAGTTAAATGGTAATTCTTTATGGAACAATATAGTTCTGTGGATTTTATTTACCTGGGTGGTTTTTCTCTCCCTCTGTCTTCAATCCTCTATGTTTAAGTGTCCAGGGGAATGCTTTTTATATATGTTTTATTGTGCCGTGCTGAAAGTTGCCTGAGTGTTAGGCAAAGAAAATGCCAAAGATTTGGGCAATGATAACTCTGAATCACAAAATCAGCAAAAGATATGTTTGTATCTCGAGGTCCCTGTGATACAGGGATGCAGTGGAGCTAGGAGGAAAGGAGAGCTTGGTATGTGTTGACAGCTCTTTGCTTTTTTTTCTGTCTCCATTTTTCATTGTTTTGTTGCTATTCTCTATCAGGATGTTTTTTTCTTGCACAGAATGAGTTTGCCTCAATCTTTCACCTTTCTATCCCACCTCCATCTTCCCAAAGCCCTATTGACCCAACTTACGAACTCCATGATGTCAAACTTCTTCTTGTCCTGGATCACATTGATCTAGGAACACAGAGATAAAGGCAAATCCTCCAAAGAACTTGGATGGAAGGTGGAGGCGGAGGCAAGATAGGGGGTGGGAGGTGGGAACAGGGAGGAGACAGAACCATACCACTAGTACAGAATCAGAGAATGTTAGAGCCAGAATGTCTTTAAGAAACTCAACTTCCTCAGCTGAGTAAACTGAGGACCATGGGATATGACTCCCCTTAGTCCCCATATCTTCATCATCATTCCTGCTTCTCCCATCCTCAACCTCCTACTCTAGAACACTGGGAGGGACTAAAGCATTGCTAAGCCTTATCACATTGGTGAGAGGAGGAGGAGGAGGAGAAGGACGACAGAGTGTCACCTGTAACACATAGTCCAAAGCCCGCCCTTGGTAGCCTGCTCTGACTGCCTTCAGTGCAGACATTGCTTCTTCTGCTTCATGAGCCCGGCGTCGGGGGACTTCAGCATTGTGACTGAGAGCTGCCTCCAGGGACTCTGCTCCTCTCCAAAACTCTCTTCGGGCTTCCCAGAAACCACGGAGACTCCTAGGGAAGAAATGAAGGATCAAAGACTTACTGCAACCCCTCAAAAGAAATTATGGTATACATAAGGTTAGAGGAGCCCTCTTCACATACTCCCAACTTAGATGATACATTTCTAAACATGAGGCTTCTGGGAAATAATTAGAGATGAGGAGGTCCTATTTCCTTCAGAATTTGGGGCTATGTGTGGAGGCTATTTTAATAAATGATATCTAGCTTTGGAGGCTAAAAATAGGGAGGAATGTAGGGCTGTGTAATGCTCTCCCTTCCTTTAATTTTGGGAGGTTCTTGAGTCTTCCCTTCAAAGAGATTTCCCTGAGGAGTTAGGGGAAAAGGAGACAGGGTACTAGGGAAATGAGAAGACTTAGTATGACTCCAGATGTTTAAAAAAAAAACAACTTACTCCTTCACAAAGCTCTGGATCTGTTGCTTCAGTGTCTGTTGAGTGGCATTCAAGAGGTCCTAGTAGAAAGCAGGGGATTAGAGCCTTTAAAAAAAGGGAGATTTCTGCTCCCTGTAGTCTTCCCCCATCCTCCATCCTACCCCACTCACTTCATGGCAATTGATTTTGTGACTCAGGCTCTCTGTAAATTTATCCAGGCATTCCTAAAGGAAAATAAGGTAAGTGAGACCCCAGTGAGATACATCCCTAGAACTTAACACCGCACTCGGCCCCTGACTTTTGCCCTTTATCTCCAAGTTTAATAAATTCATGTGTAAGAGAGGAGGAATAGAATTAGATTAGCATTTTTCAAATCATGTTCTGAAGAACATTAGAGTTCCTTCTTAAGGAAATGCTACTGCTAGTAATATCTTTTTCCCTAAAATATTAAATATGAAATGTCTGTATTAAACATGGCAACTTTTGGCTTTCTCCTCCCTATTTTGTCCCCAGATTTCCATGTGATCACAAGGTGAGGTTATCTACCATTTATGTTGGTTCTATCAGTATACTTCAAACTCCAAAGTGATGAGTGGTTGAGTTAATATAGAAAACTCTGGCCTAGACCTCTGATGTGTCTTTCAGCTTGTAAGATTTACTATTCTGGGATGATATTGTATTCATTGTGTTCATCATTCCCCAAAGTCTCATTTCTTAAATAAACTCTCTATCTTGGTTAGACTACTCTCTCTGACTTCTCTCCTTTTCTTAAGTTCTTCTTTCTTCCCTTGACTCCTCCCATTTTAAGAAGCCTCTACTACCCATTTCTTGGGTTTTCTTTCCCTTCTCCACCCCTTCTGCTCCCATGAATATTCTTCTTTGAAAAGAAACTGAGCTAGGCTTTCCAATTCCTCCTTCCCTTCTGATGCCTCATCTCTGGGACTTACAGTCATCATGGGCTCTGGAGGACCCAGGTTTGAGAGTTCCTGAATGCCACTGATGAAGGCTCGACTAGTAGTGAGATAATGGCGCCCACTCTCCAGTACGCTAGAACCGAGCTTGAGGAGCTGGAGAATAAAGAAAAAAAAATGGCTCATAAGGGTCCAATTCAGAGCTCCCAAAATCTATTCTCTGACTTAGAGACACCTTTAGGCTATGCTTTTCCACCTTCTTCCCCAAGTATGCCTCCTCTAGATCATCTTCCCTCAGATTTCACCAATCACCCTATAGCTCCCATGATGTGGCAAGTAGGCCAAACTCCTCACTGTTTCTGCATGTGCACTGAGATCTTGGCTTTCGTTCACATCATTTTCTAACCTCCTCATCCTGTCTCCAATTCACCTTCATGCACCAGAATTCTATTTTCCTTTCAAAGCCCAACTTTGGTTGTACCAAGAAGCCTTCCCAGTCCATTCTGGTCCATAGAGATCTCTCCCCTCCTATGAACTTCTAGAGAGCACTGATACTATCTTATTGTTTTCTAAGTTTCATGTACCAATTTTATATTGCCCTAAAAGAGCAAAAAGTTCTTCAGAACACAGACTTTTTTTAATTGAAGAAAGAATCCTGGACGTAAGAGTTGGGAAACCAAGGATTTAAGTCTCAGGACTACCATTTATTACCTTTGTGACCTTTGGCAAATAACCTAATCTCTCCCATTTTTCCCATCTGTAAATGAGGATAGTAATAATTATGCCAAATTACTTCATAATGTTGAAAAGGGAAACATTTTGTAAATTTTAAAGAGCTATGGAAATGGGAGCCTTTTTTTTTAATACCCTGAATGTCTTAGCTTGGTGCTGTGTACACACTAGGTATTCAGCAAACACTTGTTGCACTGACTTCCCTGCTTCCCTAGATCCTCCCTCCTCTATCTAGAATCCCTTCCTCTGACTCAGTTTCTTCTCTTCTGACTCTGTGATCACCTTCTCCAGACGATTCTCCAATTCTGATATATCTGATTCCACCAATTCAATGGAAGCCCTAGGAAGGAAGAGGTCATAAAGTTCAAGGCCTGAACTCACATTCTGTTTACCACCATGGACATGCTAGGGGAAGGCAGGAAAGGATGGACAAGAAAAGACCATGATACCAAGGTGGAAAGGGGACTAGCCTTGAAGTCAGAGGATTTGCCTCTGCTATTCTCTATCTGTGTGACCTTTAAGCGAATCATTTTCCATCTCTGGGCCTCAGTTTCCTGCTCTGTAAAAACCTGGTGATCTCTAAGAGGTCTTTGTTCTCTTCAGTCTAGAGAAGGCTAAAAACCTTGGGTACTTTAGCAGACAGTGGGTAAGGCCATACACAGCCGGAAGGATCAAGAGAAGGGTGGATGTGGTAAGGACAGGAAATTCGTAACCACCCCAGAAAGCAGGTGATGGGGGAGGGGAGCTCAGAGAGAGAAGGATGACAGTTATGGAGATTGAGAAGGCAGAAGCAAACATATGGGCCCCATAGGGTGTAATGTCAGAGTCAGGGAAGCCTCCATTTTGGCCCCCATCCCCTTCCCTTTTCCGTCCTTTCTTACATGAAGTAGGTTCAGAAAAGGGTGCAGGAAATCACTTGGTATCTTTCCCTTGCCCTGTCCTTTCCAGCACCTCCCTCACACTGACCCTTCTCTCTCTCTCTCTCTCTCTCTCTCTCACACACACACACACACACACACACACACACACTCTCTCTCTCTCTCTCTCTCTCTCTCTCTTTCTCTCTCACACTCTCTTACCGGAATCGGGGGGAATCCTTTAGACACTCCTCAAAGTCAAGTTTGACCGTCATCTCTGGTGCTGTGGAGAAGAGGGCTAACTCTCTCTCTGGGGTGGAAGTGGAGATACAGAGAAGACTCTCCCGCAGAGGGGAGGAAGGGGATGATGTAAGAGTTTAAGAAGGAAAAGTGTCTATCTCTAGGGCAGGGGCAATTATGGGGGAGAGGGTTCTCTAATCCCAGGGGGAAGAAGGGGCTACAAATGTAGAGGCTCTCACCCTATGGGGTCAGAATTGACAGGGAGTGGCAGAAGGTGGGGCCTGAGGTTGGTAGAGGAGGTCTAAGATCAGAGAAGTAGCTGGTCCCACCCCTTCCAGGGTATCTGACCCATTATGTTGCTTCCTTCCCCAGGTCCCTGAGTTTCTGTGGCCTTCATTCTCATTCCTTATTCTTTGTCCCCACAATTTCTCCTCCAACTTTCTGTTTTGTTCCAGATTTTCCAACTTCACGTTACTGTTATACCCCTTAGTCATATACCATGTAATATTATTGTGCCTTTTTACCTCACTTCCTGGGCCTTTCTGTACAACCCCATGTTTTCCCTTTCATATTTTTCCCCAAATCCCTCCCTGTTCTCCTGCCATTTTCTTATTCCCCAGCACCCATTCTGTTCATTGAATTCCATGCACCTGCACTCCTGACTCCTCTTTCTTTTTATTGTCCATCTCTGGGTGGCCATGGCCTGGGGGGCTGGGGTGTCTGTAGTGTCTTCCCCTCCCCCTCTTCTCCAGCTTCCTGAGTCTGCTACATCTTCCATTGAACAGTGTCCTCCTCCTGACTCCATTGTAGACGAAGTGTCTCATCTGGAGGGTAGGGGGCATTAGGAGGGATTAGGATTGGGGAGAGTTATTAGGGATGGGGTAGAGAATAAAATGCATTTCGTAGTCAAGCATTCCCAAGGGAGAAATGGGAATACCTATATTGCCGAACCAAATGGCTCCCAACATATGAAAGGGAAAGAGAAGCTCCTATCTTCACCTCTTTCTACTGTTATTCTGAATGTTGCATTTTTAAGGAGCCCCATTATACTCATAAGGCACTTTTACATGTCACTTATTTTAGTCACAGTATGACAGGGTAGTACATAATTATTCTCCTTTTACAAGTAGAGAAATTGAGACCCAGAGGGGTGAAGGAACTTCTCTCCAGGGGGCCTATAGCTAGGGAGAGACCATCCTGGGACTTGACCCTGGGTTTTCTTGCTCTTTTCACAAACTCACAGTAATGATACTTTCAGTGAAGACACCACCTTCTTTCTGTTTACTGTTTTATAAGACACTTTCAGATCATATACCCATTAGGGTGGGAGGGGTTCTCATGAAATGAGAAAGCCACCAGTGCTCCCACCCCAATTTAACTGTGACCTCCCACTTGTAGCCTTAGCTCCCCTTCTACCTACGAGTATGTTCCAGGTCCAATACTGCCCTGTGACTTACGCCTTCATTCAGGCCCTCCTGGGGCCCCCTGGCTTTCCCCAGTATCTTTGCCTGGAATCCTTGTGCTCTTCCAGCTCAGTTCCTTGGTTACCAGCCATCGACACCAGCCAGACATCACAGGGGACCCATTGTGCTTCTGTGTTAGGGTTGTGCCTGGGAAGTTTGCGGGGGAGGAATCAGACCTTGAGTTCCCTGAGCTGTGGGAAGGGAAAGAGGGGGTAGAACCTAGAAGGATCTGGAATAGGGTAACTGGGAGGGTCTAGGAAGGATTCTTGATTGATTGGGAAAAGGAACAGAATTGGGGCTAGAGGTAGGCAAGATGTCTAGGACAAAAACAGCTGGGAAATGGGGTAGGGAATGGAATGTATCATATGATTTCCATGTTCTAGGATTAAAACACAGCTGACATTTATGCTCCTATCTATCAATAATACTGCTGTTAGTTTTAAATACTTTGGAAAAATTATCTTTTTAAAAATTAAAACATATTCCCCTTTTAGGGGGCAGATAAGGAAGGGGGGGCTGGGAACCAAGAAACATTTTAAATGATTTTTTATAAATGCTTACATTTTTAATGGCAGAACCCCCAATCTACATGTTCCTTAGATACTTATTTTTGTATAATCAAATGTTTGTATAAAAGGGAAAAATCAAAGCCTCACAAATAACTCACTAAAGGGAAGGGGAAGGGGAAGGGAATAAGCATCTTATATGGCATCTGCTATGTGCCAGGCACTATCACTAACTTTTCATATATCTCATTCAATCCTCTTAACAACTTTGAGAGCTGTTATTCCCAGTTAAAAATTGAGAAAACAGAGGCAGAGGTTAAATGACTGCCCAGGGTCACACAGCTAGTGCCCGAGGTAAAATCTGAACTCAAATCTTTCTGAGTCCAGGCTTACCTAACACTCTACCAACCTACAAATGTATGTGTGGGGTAGTGGTAAGGATGGGAAACATTCCTCAAATGGATATGGGGGGTGGGGGGTGGGAATGGGCTGGGTTAGAAAGCAGCAATAGGCATAGCTGGGGAAATCTTAGAAAGTAAATGGGTTTGGGAGCAGAGGGAGGCACACTGAGATCTCCTGGGGAAAGGTAATGTTATGGGCCCCCTCACCAGGCTGAGATTGTGTTATAGTGATAGTCAGAGGCTTCTCTGTTGTAGTCTTCTGTTCTCCATTGGGTGCTTGCCCAGCAAGACCAAATAGGTGGACTCCCTGGGAGGTCAGGGGCTTCTCTATCACCCAGGTCAATCCAGAGGTGCCTGTAGGGACCCTGGGGGTCAGATATTGGAAGGCAGCCACCTGACCCCCTAAGCCAATGTCTCCACCTTCCACTCCAGTTAGTTACCACTTGGCCCACAAACCTACTTCCCCTATCTATACATACAGTGAAAGGTCCCCCCACCACCACCTTCACCCTAGCTGTAACAATTATAAAGTATTACAGCTAGAAGAGACCTCACAGGCCACATTAAGTCTAACCTCTTTATTTTATATATGACAAAACTAAGGCCCAGATTACAAAATTGATTTGAAGGTTATACACACAGCAAGGCAGTGCCAGAGCTAGTACTAAAAACTCATGATCCTCCTGACTCCCATTCCATTCCTCCTCCTACAACTCAGGGCTGCCTCACCATCTTTCTGCTCTTTGTATCCGCTTCCAAATCTGTGGGTATTGCCACCTTCAGGAATGTCCCTTTGCTGTAATATTCCTTCCCACGGAGATCAAACTCCCCATGCTCTGGTGGAGGCTGGGGCAAGGCATGGCTTCCCCCATCAGGGGTATCTGAGGATTCTTTCTTATGTTAACCAGGACTTCCTGGCCACCCCTTCCCTTCCTTGTGAGATACATTCTATTCACTGCCTACCTCCCACCCTGGGAGGTCCCAAATCTTAAGGCATTTAATTTAACTTAAATCACTCATTTAGTTTCATTTAGGGACAGCTAAATGGTACAATAAAGTGTCAGTCATCTTCTCGAGTTCAAATCTGGCTTCAGACACTTACTAGCTGTGTGACCTTGAGCAAGTCACTTCACCCTGTTTGCCTCAGTTTCCCATCTGTAACATGAGCTGGAGAAGGAAATGGCAAACCACTCCGGTATTTTTGCCAAGAAAACCCCAAATAGGGTCAAGAAGAGTCAGACAGGACTGAACAACAATAACAACAAAAGTTCATTTGCTTCCCCCATTTTATGATGTTCACACCAATCCTTCAGTGTAACCTTTCTCCCCCTTGTTGTAGCTTCTGTCCCTCTAAATTGGAAAGTCCCCCTGAGGTCCTTATTCCCTCCGGAGTACAGTAGTAGGAGGGAATGAGGAATATTAGGCCCCTTTCTCTGTCCAGAATCTCTTCCCCACAGAGCTTTATGGGAGAACCTAATCTTTGTGGGGAGGGTAAGGAGGGTGAAGAGGAAGAATCATGATCTTCAATACACACATGTTCAACCAATTCGAATTTCTCTTAACTAAAGATGCTGCTTGTCTTTTCTCCTGTGGTTGGGGGAGTGGGGTCTTCAAGAAGTGAAGGATGATGAATGATTCCCATGAGTCCTTGAGACAAACACCAAGGCTGTCTAGCCTCTAAGATTGCTACTATATTGTAGTTCTTAGTCAATCTCACCCATTCCTTACTCTACTTCCTCCCTTACTTTTAATAGACCCCTCCTGTCTTTCCTTCCTACTCACCCCTACAAACACTGGGAATCTAGTTTGGATCTGGGATCTTTCCATAGAGCTTAAGTAGGCCAACTGTTTTCTTGGGAGACCTAGAGGGAACTGACTTACCTGGGGGCTCTTCTTCATCATCCTGTGCAGTGAGTTTCTGAGCTTTTAGGTACTTCCCCTCATCATAGTGAGCCTTACGATGCCACTCAAAATCTTTCTGCACTATGGAATAGGAGAGAACTAAGCTCTTGGGGCCAGTAGTTGAGCTTGACAACCCCTGCCCCAGCCCTTGCCTGAAAGTCTCACTTTTTTTAGATGTTAACTCGTCCTTGGAGCCTGTGTTCTTATTATCTCCAAACTGAAGAACTTTGGGACAAAAACCGTGCAGTGATGCAAGCCTGGGGGAGGGCGTTAGAGGGGGTTGGAGGCTCTGGAAGGAGGGAAGGGTGAATGGGAGTAGAGGTGACAGAGAGCTCCCACTGGGGAGAGAAAGTTACAACTCCCAACATCTCTCAAGGGCAGATGACTCTACCACCAACTCCTTCTTCATGTCCGAGTCTGATGGGAGTTATAGTTGCTTCTATTATATGGGTCACTGAAGGGAGCCCCATAGACCCAAGGATTGGATGTTGGTCAGACTCGCCTGGGTCTTTCATCAAGAACTGAGGCCAGGGAACCCCCACCTCTCAGCAAGCTCTTCAGGTGACACTGCCTGTGAGGTTCCGGCTCTCAGATCCTCATCACTGTCTTCCAGCGTAAGGATGTGGGGTGTGGCAGGGAAGAGAGATGAGTGCCCTTGGGGAGAAACAAGCATCCATCTATCCAGACTAACCCTCCCCCAATTTCTGGTGACTGGCTGGGGTCTGAAGTCTGAAGCCCTGGGGGAAGGAGGGGACCCTGGGGAGAAGGGTAGTGTGAGGTTAATCCCAGTCAAGGTCTGTGTACTGATTTCCATGTACTTGATGCGCAGGGACCTGTGTTTGGCATGTGACCTGTGGTAGGGTGTGCTGGGCTCATCCACGTTTATGAGTCCGTAGTCCTTGCCCAATGGATGGTTATGTGGCCAAGATATTCATCTCGTCCCAGTGTTGAGACTTCTTCCTGGATTGGAAGAGTCAAGGAGGTGTCCTGAGACCCCCACCAGAATTTTCGTGCCTCATCTTCCTTGTCAGTTCCTGGAAGACCTGGGGAACTCTAGGCTGAGGAGATGCTTTCTGGTATAAGGAATTCCACGTTTCATACGTCAAGTTAAGCTTGTTGTCTCAACTGAAGTTGGACTAGATATCTAAAGTCCCCTCTCTTCCAGCTCTAAATCCCTTGATCCTTCAATGTTCCTCACCCCTTTCTTGGCCCCTATCTTCCAGGAGTCCTCAGGGGAGTCGCCCCCTCCCCCGCCCACGTGGCCCAAACCGACCGCTCCTCCTGCCTGCCGCCTTACTTCTCCCCACAGGGGATTCTCTGCACCAGGATGGAGCTGGTGTTCTTCAGGATGCCCCGGGGCCGCTCGTCAGTGGAGCTGGGGATTGGGCGTGGGCTGAGCCCCGCGCAAAGCCAGCTGGAGCTGACCACGCGCAGGCCAGCGGCAGCCCCATCCTGAATGCCGGATATTGTCCCTTTCAGGCCACCACCCCCTTCTGTGGCCCCTACAGCCTCCTGCTTCTCCATCTTGCCCCTCCCCGAACCCGGGGCCCGCCCTCAGATGCCCCGCCCCTCCACATAGCCCCACCCCCGTGACCCCGCCCCACCGCAGCCAGCTGCGGGAAATCCGCACTCCACTCCCCCTTCCTCTTCACTCTCCCGTGGGGCCGCTCCTTCCCTGGCCCCCCTCGCCCCTCCCACCGGGGGAATGGAGGTAGGCGGAGTCACGGTTGGAGTGTAGGAGGCCGAGAGCTCAACTCCCTTCTCTGCTACCCCCTCCTTCAGCCCCCTCAGCACCTCTTTTTTGTCGTCTCCTCTGCTCCCCTCGTACCCAACCTGACAAATCACAGAACTTGGACCCTGGGGAGTCGGGCTTTCGTCATTGTGACGTCACACAAATATCTGCCCCGCCAGTTTAGAGTGGGATTGGTGGGGAGAAAGGGGGACCCTCGGGCTTTTCGTTAAGATGTAGAGATTTAAGTTCTTTTTTATTTGGGTTACCTGTGAGATTCAACATATTTGGGGGTTTCTGAATTTAGCCTCGATGGAAGTAACATTTTGGGCTTAGGTGGGGTAATTTGCCCTTTCCCAGCTTGTTTCCTGTTGTTATTAAAAATGATCTGACTGGAAGGCGTAGGGATGGTGAAGGTTGGACATGATGAGCTCCAAGGTCCCTTCTAGTTATAATTCTCACGCAGCTTCACTCCCAATTTTTGGTTATCCGTTGCTATTGCTACCGCGACTGGTTGCAATGCCATACTTCATTATAAAATAAAAAGTAGGAGGTCTAAGGAAGAAGATTCTGGAAAAGGAGAGGGGATTTCTGCGGATCTGGGACTAGAGTAGGATAGGTAATTTAAGGAAAGGTGTCCGCCACACCGCATAAGAACGACTGTTGCAAGGCAGCAGATTATTTCCAGACAACTGTTGCACAGCAAAGAGGGTATCTAGATGCGAGTACAATAGCTGGGGAAGAGCTCTTTGAGCGAAGTCGTTAAAAAGCTGAGGCTTCACCTGGGACGGGAAAAAGAAAACAGCACAACACGGGGGCCTCGTTACCGTAAAGCAACAGGCTGCACGTTTAGACTTAGCCACTGCCTTTGGTAAGGAATTGTTATTTCTTGGCAGTAACAGGCGGGAGTCGGGTGGGGCAGGGAACGCATCTCGGTAAGGTGCTTCCCGGCTGTCGTAAAGTAAAGTATTGACATACGGCTGTTCTGACGTAAAGCAATCGCTTGCCTTTTGTGTCGCTAGGCAACAGTTTTCTGTGTTGCGAACACATAGGGGCTTGGAACTGCTAACAGTTGGTGCCCTGGTGTCGTAGGATTGGGGGCTGGGCCACACAAGAAACCTCTCCAGGTCCTCCTTCCCCACCCCCACCCCCCACACCAGCGGTCGGTTTGTTCCACGGCCTCGAAAAAACGGTACTTCCTAAGCTCGCGCTTCATTCGCCAAAAAGCGACGGTACCTAAGAGAGGGTTGTGAAAGAGGCATCTTACGACAATCTGATGTCGCAAAGCGACTGCTCCACCGTGCCGTAAAGCAAACTCAGTGACTGCCGTCCTACGCGTTTCGGTTGCCCCCTCTCCTCCTTCAGTGCCTTTTATTTTCGATCCGGTTCCCTGTCCCCGCAGCCCAGGCTGCGCTACACCTCTAGTGGGCGGGGCCGACCTAAGTGCCCGGCAGTGCCGTAAAGCAAACCCACCACCTTCCCTTCTTCCCCTTCGCGTTACCCGTGTAGGTTGCCAGGTTGCCAATAAGCCCAGCTGTCGCTTAGGCCCCGGTGTCAGTCAGCTTCTCAGCGGGCGGCGGCGGCGCTGGGGATGGCGGCGGGGGCGGGGGGGGGGCCGGGGGCCGGGGCGGGCGGGGGCGGCGGCGGCGGCGGCGGTGGAGGCGGCGGCGGCGGGGAACTGCACCCGCGCACTGGACGGCTGGTGAGTCTGTCCGGGGGTGGCCGCACGGCGCGGAGGCAGCAGCCGGGCCAGGAGTTCAACCATGGGCTGGTGTTGAGCCGGGAGCCCCTGAGGGACGGGCGAGTCTTCACGGTGCGGATTGACCGCAAGGTGTGGCCCGGGCCCTGTGTGCGGAAGGGGGGAGGGAGGGAGGGAGGAGGAGAAGGGAGGGGTGAGCGGGTTTCTGATGAATTAGTGGAGCAAACGCTCTCCGGGTCAGTAAGAGAAGAGCAGATTGCACCAAGGTAATAACAGAGACCCAGCCCTTGAGGAGCAGAGACGTGAGGAAGGTAGATGACATCTTTCTTTGTTCTGTTTTCTGAGGACATGTCTCAGTAATGGAGATATTCAGACACGTAAAAAGACTCGGGGGATTGAAAAGACCAAGCAAGCCAAGGACACCAGTAGAAAGACTAGGAAATCAAGGAAGCAGTCAGATAAAAGAGAAGGGACCTACTGTAGGACAGGAGACTAGGAGGGTCTTCAGTCCACCTGAACCATTTTTTCCTATGCCCCTCTCCCCACCCAACTCCTGATTCCCCATTTATAGGTGAACTCTTGGAGTGGATCTATTGAGATTGGAGTAACAGCCTTGGACCCAGGTGTACTGGACTTCCCAAGTAGCGCCACAGGACTGAAGGGGGGCTCTTGGGTAGTGTCTGGGTGCTCGGTGCTTCGGGATGGGCGTTCAGTTCTGGAAGAGTATGGGCAGGACCTGGATCAGCTGGGTGAGGGGGACCTTGTGGGTGTGGAGCGCACATCTGCTGGTGAGCTTCGACTCTGGGTCAATGGGCGGGACTGTGGTGTTGCTGCTACTGGCCTTCCCTCTCGAGTCTGGGCTGTGGTCGATCTCTATGGCAAGTGCACTCAGATCACCGTGCTGCCCCCCGAGCCTGGTCTTGGTACCCCTACACCTCCCCCTGCCCCTGCCCTGCCCCCTGGGGACACCTCTGCTGACCAGGGGGCCGCCGGAGATGAAGGTGAGATGCCACAATGAAAGGAAGAGGGTCATAGATTGGGAGCACAGAAGACATTTGGGAATTTGTGTATTTATACAGGAAGAGGGGGAGTAGAAAAATAGCTGGAGGTGTGGAGGTTGGCACAGTTGGTGTGTGGGAGGGATAGCTGGGAGTAGAGTATGTGTGGAATAGTTGGGAATGTAGTATTTTGAGGGGAAATAGTAGTTGGGTATTTGTGGAGTAAAAGGGGGCTATGGAGTGATATAGGAAACAACAGAAGGGAAGGAGCTGGGAGTAGTATGGAATAAAGAGGTGTGGGAAGAGGAGGACATGGGCAAAATAAAAACTGGTGCATGCAGGACAATTGAAAGGAATGTTTTGGGGGTGAGGGGCTAGACCTGGGAAAGTATCTTGGTTGAGAGAACCAGGGGTAAAGACTGGAGACCTTACACCCTTCCCACCCCCCCAACCTGGTCCCCAGCCCACATGCCGCCCCAAGCCCAGGCCCAGCTGGACAAGTTCCCCAACAGCCTTGAGTCGGAGAATGGTGAGGGAGGGGGTAAAAGGTTCTTGGGGTGAGGGAGAAGAGAGGGGTGAATAGAAGGGAGGTGGACAGTTGAAGGGAAGGGCATTTAAGACAGGGGAAACAAGCTCTTTAGAGAACTGGGACTTTATTTTTCCCTTTCCCAATTTTTTGGCTCCAGGTTTCTCAGGCATGGAACTATCAGAAGTAGTGAGTAATGCCATCCTCTCTGCTTACAATGGTGGACTCTTGAGTGTCAATCTTGGCTCCCCACCTGCAGGAGAAGGGCCAGGACCTGGTGCTGGTGGGAGTGGACTCCCTGCCCCAACATCCCTCACCTCTAATGATGCCCTGCTTTTTCATGAGAAGTGTGGAACCCTCATCAAACTTAGCAACAACAACAAGACAGCTGAGCGTCGCCGGCCTCTAGATGAGTTCAACAATGGTGTAGTAATGACAAATCGCCCACTACGTGACAATGAGATGTTCGAGGTGGGAATTCTAGTGGCTTGATCTCAGCTTTTCTCTTCAGAAATCTAGGTGTCTTAGGTCTCAGCTTAGTCTCTTAAGTCCTGTTCTTTTGGGGACCTAGACATTTGATACAACATCCTTGATAAGTATGGGGATGGGGAAGTCTTAGGATGGGCTAGAGAGTTTTTCCTCTCAGTTAATAGGAGGAGTTAAGCTGGGTGTCTGTCTCCTCCATTGCCATTCTATTCTTCCTTCCTCTCACCTGCTGGCTTTCCTCTACCCTAAGATTCGAATTGACAAGTTAGTGGATAAATGGTCAGGCTCCATAGAAATTGGAGTGACAACACACAACCCAAACAGCCTGGAGTATCCTGCAACTATGACCAATCTTCGCTCAGGTACCAGAGAGCTGGGCCCTTAAGGGGAATTGGTAGGGGGTTTCTCAAGGCCATAACTAAGGGAAGTACGGTTTCTCTTCTGTAGGCACCATCATGATGAGTGGCTGTGGGATCCTGACCAATGGTAAAGGGACACGTCGAGAATACTGTGAGTTCAGCCTAGATGAGCTACAGGTGAGAGCCAGGGTTGGGGCTAGAAAGGTGGTAGGGAGGGCTAGAGGTCTAAAGGGGTGGTTACTCTAGACTTTCTTCCTATCAGAAAAATTAGGTTGTTTACACATGTGAATTTGGGAGAGGGAGGGTGCAGCAGGGAAGACTTTTTGCTTAGTTGGCCTTATTATTGTTAAGTCCTAAGCTCTGTCCCATAATATAGCTAGATGGGAAGACCCCAGAATTTTTGCTGGGGATGAAAAACTCTGAGTACCATGAGATCTCTTGTTACCCTTCCCTCCCCAAAGGAAGGGGACCACATTGGTCTTACAAGAAAAGCCAGCTCTGCACTACACTTCTTCATCAATGGAATTGACCAGGGTAAGGTGGAGAAAACAGGGCTGAGGTAAATCTACTAGGGTGGAATAACTGGGTAGAGGTTGGGACTGAGGTTGATTTAGACAGGTTGTAGAAGATTTGACTTTAAGGAGAATAAAAGATGGTAGTTGGCCCAATTTTGACTTGTTCTCTGCCTCTTTGCCCTTCCAGATTTTGTACTAGTTTCTTTGGGCCTCTCTCTGAGTTTGTCTGTCCTTATGACTCTCTCCTTCCTTCCTTCCTTTCTTTCCTGGTCCCTGGGTAGGTGTGGCAACTTCAGTGACACCCCCAGTGGTATATGGTGTGGTGGACTTGTATGGGATGGCAGTGAAGGTGACCATTGTCCACAACCACAACCACAGTGACCGTCTTCGACGAAACAATGCTATCCTTCGGGCCCTGTCTCCTGAGGGTGCTCATCGAAGGCCCCCTCCTGGCCTTGCTCACTCTGAGCCTGATCACCTGCTTTTCCACCCCAACTGTGGACAGAAGGCAGCAATCATCCATGAAGGACGAACTGCTCTTCGACCCCAGTATAGCCCCTGGGATAGGAAGGGGCTTATTTGGGTCAGGATGGGGGGAAGGTCCTTTGGAGTAGAGGGAGAGAATAGCACTGAAGGGATAAATGGGGTTTCAGAGTTGTCTGACTAGGGGGATCATCTCCCTAATCAATAGTCAAAGGATGGTGGAATTTGGGGGCAGCTGGAAGTTTGGGTGGGTCTTAGGTAGAAGAATGGGGCTGATTTCCCCATTTACTCCACTCTCAGTGCAACTGATGACTTCAATCATGGTGTGGTGTTGAGCAGCCGGGCTCTTCGGGATGGGGAACTGTTCCAGGTTCGAATTGACAAAATGGTGGACAAGTGGGCAGGTTCAATTGAAATTGGGGTCACCACCCACAATCCAGCTTACTTGCAGCTGCCTTCTACTATGACCAACTTGCGTTCAGGTGAGAAGGACTCTTGCTCCAAGGGTGGGACAAATGTTGGGAAAGGGATGAGTTTGGATAAGGACCAATAGAGGGATGAGTTCTAGAAAGGAAAAAGAAGGAGCTGAGGATAAGGAAAGTGGATGTCCTCCAGTACCTTTGACTCCTGCATTCCACTAGGTGGAAAATATAGATATAAAACCATATAGAATATTTAGAGCCTCTAGTTCAACTCCACTACTCCTTAATTTTGAGAAATAGGCCCAGACAGGTGAAATGACTAAATCAAGGAAGGATTTGGAACTAAAACCGAGGTCTTCAAATTTAAAATCCTAGTCCTGTAATATACCTTTCTTTGTTCCTTCTATCTCATTGACCTCTTAATGACATGGACTTCTCCCAACCCTCACCTTTTCTCACCAGGAACTTGGATGATGACTGGGAATGGGGTGATGCACAATGGGACAACCATCCTGGACGAGTATGGTCACAACCTTGACCGACTCAAGGTCTGGTAGGGAGTGTGGACTTTTTTCCCCCAAGGGGTATAGCAGGTGGGACTGGAGTATTAAGATGATTTCTCACCCTCACACTGCCCTGGGGGAAGAGAGAGTATAGTGTGGTTAGTGGTGGGCAGTAGATAATATCCTTTCCTTCACTCAGCATGGTTCAAGGACTATGGCTGACTTTTTATTCCTTTCCCCAAGGCAGGGGACACAGTAGGTGTAGTCCGTCGAGAGGATGGCACTCTCCACTTCTTTGTCAATGGAGTGGCCCAAGGCCCTGCAGCATGGAATGTGCCCCCAGGGGTTTATGCTGTAGTTGATCTTTATGGCCAGGCTGCACAAGCCACCATTGTGGATGACTCTGGTGAGGAAAAAACATAAGGACTGGCTAGAAGCATTTTGTGGATCTAGAAGGGGAGGTCTAGGAGGAGTTGGAAACCAAGAAACATGAGGATGTGGCAGCTGATTCCCCACCCACTACCCTATCCCTAGAGCTACTGCCGCTCCCTGATGACATTTCTGAAGGAAATAACCAGCTGTCACCAAGTTCACCTTCATCTGGGGCAGGAGCCACTGACCTTCGATTTCACCAGCTTCATGGCAGCAATGCTGTCATCACTAATGGGGGCCGCACAGCTCTCAGGCACAACTGTCGAAGTGAATTCAATGATGCCATCGTCATCTCCAACCGGTCAGTCCCATAATAGGGGATGAAGGTATCGGCTTCCCCTTCCTTCCTTCTCCCTCTCCCTCTGTCAGGTTCTTGCATCCCCGATGCCTTCAGAGACCATCTTTGAGTCTCCCCCTTCTCTCTGGTAGGGCCCTTCGAGATGGAGAACTCTTTGAGATTGTTATCCAGAAGATGGTTGACCGTTGGTCAGGGTCTATTGAGGCTGGTATGTTGGTTAGGATGCTTGAGGGGAAGGTTGAAGCTTAAGGATGGTTGCCTGAGCCATAAAGGAACTTCTTTTTCCCCCTGCAGGAGTGACTGCCATACGTCCGGAAGACCTAGAGTTCCCTAACACGATGACTGACATTGACTATGACACGTGGATGCTGAGGTGAGGCAATTTATTCATCCATTCACTACTTCTGTCATTTCTTTAGTGCATTCTTAGCTAAGGACTCTGCTAGGCCCGGGATGGGATAAAGGAGGGAGAAGACAAAGCCCAACTGACTGACCCCTTGGGATGGAAAACATTTTTAGGTACAGTCCTTTGCTGTGGAGGAGCTTTGTTGAACGTGGCACAGAGGTGTTGATGGGGACTTTCCATAACAGTGGTCTGTTGCATAAATGTAAGGAAATAGAATACATCTCTTATGGAAGGTAGCAAAGAATGCAACATAGCATGTAGACACCATGGTAGGCAGACATTTCAGATTATGCTGAAATAGGTTTAGGGTCAGGTCACTTCACTAAGATGATATCATTGAAGGGAATTGGTGTTGGGATGCAGGGAAAAGGACTAGGCTAGGAACATATTCTGGTCTTGATACTTCTATTAAGACCTTGGGGAAATTTTTTGATAACAGGATAGATTTCCCTGTTTTGACAAGGAGGCTGACTTCCCCTTTCCCCTACTTCCCTCAAGTGGCACAGCTATAATGCAGGATGGAAACACCATGCGAAACAACTATGGCTGTGATCTGGATTCTCTAGGCACTGGCTCTCGGATTGGCATGATGCGTACTGCTAAGGGTGACCTGCATTACTTCATCAATGGTCAAGACCAAGGGCCTGCTTGTTCTGGCCTCCCTGCTGGGAAAGGTGACCTCCCTGTTCAGGGGTCCAAGTGTCTGGCCCTCTAGCGTCTAGTTCTCCAAACCAACCTTTTCCCTTTAGGGATGCAAGACATGTCCTTAATCCACAACCGTTTTTGGGGACTCAGATACCTTAGTCCTCATTCCCTTTAGGATTTCAGGCAACTGGTGTCCCAGCCCCTGCCTCTCCCTCTGACCCCAGAGGTGTATGCTGTGGTGGATCTCTACGGCCAGTGTGTCCAGGTCTCCATTACCAGTGCTACAGGCCCCATGGATAACAGCCTTTCAACCAGCAATGCCACTGAGAAATCTTTCCCTCTTCATTCCCCAGGTGAGAACTTCAGGGAACAAGGGATCTGTAGGTTGTGAGGAGAAGGAAGCGACATTATAGAAAAACAATAGACTTGTGACTTGAGGAATTACTGTATATGGGAGATAATACCTGTGGTTTTAGGGATTGTAGATGAGAAAAAATTCCCAAGGATATAGTGGTGGGTTCAGCAGTACAGATTATGGGCAGTGTACTTTTGGGTGAAGGGGAAGACTTAAGGATTCAGAGAGAGAGAAATGGAAGAGGGATAACCAGTGTTTGCTTTTTCTTTATGAAGAAGTAATGTCATAAATCCATGAGCTTTCAGACTTGGGGGCAAGGAAGTGTTCATTTCAACTTTTGGTTTGGGGAGCTTTTTCTCTCTCATAGAGGAAACTATTGCTGTATGTGCTTGCTGACCCCCCCCCCCTTCCTTTCCCCCCCACCCCTCCCAACCCCCCTCCCGTTTCCTGTTTGAATAGGGAATAGTCTGCTGAGTCTTCTACAGGGGCAGGCAGCCTAAGTTTGGTGCCTCTCTGGTGAAGAGACAACCTCATAAGACTTTCTTGCTATTGACCATTTCAAGATTGAGCAATGTCTAAGCACTTTTTGACTAAAGTACTGAAATTTACATGCCGCTTCCAGCTTAGAAAAATTACACCTCCCTTGTTTCTATACCCCCAACTTCCCTCTATGTACTCTTCCTCTACCAGTGGCAGGTGTGGCTCACCGATTCCACAGCAGCTGTGGGAAAAATGTGACATTTGGTGAAGACGGTACTCGGGCCATGAGGGTAGCTGGCTATGCTCATGGCCTAGTCTTCAGCATGAAAGAGCTCAGGACTGATGAAGTCTTTGAGGTAGGATGAGGATGGGGTTGGGGGCCTCCAGGGAATAGTGTCAAAGAGGACTATTAAAGGACAGATGTGGAGGAAACTCATGACAATTCATTCTTCTTCATACTTCTGTTTCTTTCCTACTGATTTTATCTCATCTCCTGACTGCTTTCCTCCTCTCCCTACCAGGTGCAAGTGGAAGAGCTGGATGAGAAGTGGGCGGGTTCATTCAAAGTAGGGCTGACAACACTTCTGCCAGGGGACTTGGGGCCTGGGGGAGGGTCTGGGGCAGGGCCAGGGCTGCCCACCTCACTGCCAGAACTACGGAGCAAGACCACATGGATGGTTTCTGGCTGTGAGGTGAGACGTAATGGACAGCTTCAGCGGATGAACTATGGACGAAATCTGGAGAGGCTGGGGGTGAGCAGGACCTGGAGGAGGGAGAAGGGGTAGATTTTATATAGACCACTGGGAGGGCTGAGAAATAGGGGAAGTAGGAAAAGGGGGTGTTGTTAGGTGAGTGATGTGAGATTATGGAAGGGGAAGACACAACTCTGGTAAAGGGGCTAGAAGAGAAGAACACAATGTATAGTGTTGTTGAGTTATAAACCCGTTTGAAATCTCTGTGCAGGTGGGAAGCCGTGTGGGAATACGTAGAGGGACAGATGACACAATGCATGTTCTGGTGGATGGTGAAGACATGGGGCCTGCAGCCACGGGCATTGCCAAGGTACTCCTGTTGGATTTTTTCATTTCTCTGTCTTCTATTCCCAGACCCACATCCTTTACTTTTACTACTTTTCTACCATTGTGGTTTCTGGCCTTTCAGTCCTCCTTAAGACCCTTTCTGTAACATCTTTCCACATTCTCCCAGTCACCTTTAGGCTTCATGTTTTTACTTTTTTCCCTTCCCTTAGTCTAGTGGTTTCTCAATGCCTTGACCCTTTAATACAGTTCTTCATGTTGTGGTGACCCCCAACCATAAAATTATTTTCGTTGCCATTTCATAACTGTAATTTTGCTACTGTTAGGAATCTGATATGCAGGCTGTATTTTCATTGTTACAAATTGAACATAACCCACAGGTTGAGAACCACTGCCTTAGTCTTATCTTCTTTTGAGACCCTTGATATCTCATCTCTCCTTTAGCCTTGTCCCTCAGCTTTTCTCCCTTGTTGAGTGTAGGGTTTGTGTGAAGACTAGCAGTGTGGGGAGAGGAGGTATGCTGTAATACCCCACTCCCTCACCCATGTGTGCCCCCAGAATGTGTGGGTGGTGCTGGACCTGTACGGGCGGGTGAAGGTCATCTCCATTGTCAGCTCCTCAATGCTAGAGGAGATCGAAGGCACCAAGCCACCTTCCCTCAGCTCAGATACTGGCAGTGAGGGTGAAGAAGATGAAGATGATGAAGAACCAGGCACCATGGTAAGAGCTGAGGTTTGGATCACAAAGGATGATCAAGTGTCTATAGTCTTTGCTGTCATCTAATTGAAATCAAACCTCTCAACTATATCTGCATGTCTTGGATATTGGGGGTTGGGGGGAGGAGGTAAAAGTAGATATCCCATTATCTCGTGTGAGCAAGAGCTGTATACCTCAGCTTTCACTGATTCTCAAAACGGGAGTAATCTCTATTAATTAGACTAGGACTTGTGAGAATGGAAAAGGATTACTTGGAGCCCTAGCTGACACCCACGTGTTCCTTCCAGCAGGGCGAGAATGAAGCTGTGGTTACCCCTGCAGCCCTTGAGTTCCTGGAGAATCATGGGAAGAACATCCTCTTGTCCAATGGGAACCTGACAGCCACACGGGTGGCCAGCTACAACCAGGGCATAGTTGTAATAAACCGGCCCTTGGTTCCTCAGCAGCTGGTCCAGGTGGGCTGGGGCCACATCCCTCCCTGAACAGGAAGGGAGGGCCTTGCTCTGAAGGACTTATTCCTCAATTCCTTCCAACCCTAGTTGCTTCCTTCCATAAGAATGAGAAACAAAAGGCCTGTTTCCTTGTGTTTCCCTTCTTGTTTAATAGAAAGTGTAAAGAAGTTACAACTTGGTAGTTCTCCTGGAAAGGATGAAGTAGAATGTTGGTTTCCCTTGATGGTTAGAAGAGGGTATCATCTGTTTCATAGCAAGAGAAAAGTCAGAATTCTTGATTCAGAACTTCTTTTCTTACTAACACTTTTGCCTAGTGAGCCTTACTTTTTTTCACCTAGAAAGGAAAGCTCTGAGGAGAAAATTGTGTCAAAAACCAAAGTTAAACCACTCCTCTTCCTATCTGCACAGGAAGCGATATGTCCTGTTTTTCCCTCCCCTGTCCCACCCAGTGAGACTATGTCCTATGCGTCAGTGGCTGCTAGGAGGTAATCTCCCCCTCTCCCCAGGTGCGATTGGACTTCCTGAACCGGCAGTGGACTTCATCCCTGGCCCTAGGAGTCATTGCCTGCCCCCCTGAGCGCCTCAACTTCCCAGCTTCAGCTTGTGCCCTCAAACGGGCTGCCTGGCTACTTCGGGGCCAGGGTATCTTCCATAATGGCCTCAAGGTGGGCAGGACATGTAAAGAAGGGGAACAGTCCTGTAGGCAAGGCAGATCCAGTGATTGGAGATAATTGGGATATCAGGAAAGGAAAAGGCCCTGAAAATGAAATGATATAGGAATTGGGGAGTCATTGGAGCAAATGGGGTAAAATATAAAGGTAATGTGAACCTAAAGGAAAAGTAATAAGTAGATCCAGAGGATGGGCCCTGACTGGACAAGAGGTAGGAGCAAGTATTGGGGGGAATCATAAGGAGGGAAACCTGGGAATAAGAGGGTAAAGGGTGTATAAAGAAATATATGTTTGAGTGGGGGTTGACCAGATGAGAGAATATTGGAGAATGGGTATTGATATTTGAGGGGGTGGGTGTTTTTGAGAAGTGCCTCACTTCTCATGCTTCTGTCCCCCAGATCTGCGAGAAGTATGGGCCAAACCTGGACACGTGCCCAGAAGGCACGGTGCTGGGGCTGAGGTTGGACGGGTCTGGGGGGCTGCACCTCTATGTCAATGGTGTGGACCAGGGTGTGGCTGTGGCTGAGGTGCCCCAGCCTTGCCATGCCCTAGTGGACCTCTATGGCCAGTGTGAGCAGGTCAGCAGGGGGTGGTTGATTAGGAATCGTGCTGGAAGGGGGGAGGAATCTAGGAAGTTAGAGGAGCATGGTGGTGGTGGTGATTTTTAAAAAGTTAGAACTGGGGGTGTAGTGAAGTTTTTATGGGGTCGATGGGATGAACCGGGGAGTTTAAAGGGGTAAAGGAATTGAGACTGAAGGGCTGTGGGGGAGGGGGAGGGGTGTACAATGGGATTGAGAAAATCCTTTTTGGTAGGGGACAGCCCCAGATCAAAGGTTCACCAACCCTTCTTCTTCTCCAGGTGACAATTATGAGCCTTGAGACAGGAGCAGCCAGTGGAGAAGGAGTTGGAATCCAGGGGGACATGGAGAAGGCTGATGTGGTAGATGGTGAGGCTCAGGGAGAGCCTGTACTGTACAACCCCGATGGAGAGTACCTGGTTACTCTGATTCTACTTTTTCTGGATGCCTGTCCTTGCCTTCCTAATGAAGCTCTTTGCTTTTCTTCCCAACTCCTTTCCCCCCACCTCCCAAACACAGTCATTTAAGAAGTTGAATGAGGCACACTGAAGGCAGGAGAGATGTTCCCAAAATAGGCCCTAGTCCTATCTCTTTCTCCCCCACTCTATTTGACTGTTCTTCCTCTCCCCACTGCTTTCCTACTCTGATTTGACCCTACCTTTCAGGCATCAAAGAGAGTGTGTGTTGGGCCCCACCTCCAGATGCCAGTCCTTTAAAGAGTTGTGAATACCATGCTCTCTGCTCTCGATTCCAGGAGTTGCTGCTACTGCCAGGTGAGACTCTATCCCTGAACTTTATCTTCACTATCAGGTCCTATCTTCTTGGGATACTGGGGTTGCTTTACTCAAACTCCCAAGTAGTTGGGGGTGAGAGGAGGGAATGGGCTCATTTCTGAGGGTTGAAGACACAACTGAGATGTAGAAATAGGATTTTTTAGGGAAATAATAGTCCCTGAATTAAACCTTTCTCTTCGTTTGCTAGAGGATTACTTTGTCCCACCCCCCAAACGAAGCCTGTGTTACTGTGAGTCCTGTAGGAAACTTCGGGGAGATGAGGCACATCGTCGTCGGGGGGAACCACCACAAGAGTATGCCTTGCCCTTTGGCTGGTGCCGCTTCAACCTCAGGCATGTGGCTTGGGGTGGGAGGAGTGGAAGGGGTGGGAGGAGTGGAAGCCTAGGATGCAATGCCCAGAGAGGGCAGGTAGAGTTTGCTTTTATCCACTGTACAATTTCAATAGTTTATAGAATTTCCTTTTCAAGGAAATGGCATTAAATCAAAATTTGCAAGAGGTGTGCCTTTTTTTTTTTCTTTTTTTTGCTGCCCTCTCCCTAGTCCCCTTTTAAGGCCTTCTTAACTATCCTTCCCCACCCCACCCCCACACCACTGGAAAAAAAAAGTCAGCACAGGGAAGCAAGACAAAGCCATAAGCTGTACACCTAAAACAAAAAAAAAGCTGTACATAATTGAAATCTGTAGCTTCTTGTACAATTCTCTGCAAATACCTATTTTATTTAATGTTTAAGTTCAGAATTTTTTTTTTTTAAAAGGGTTTGATAACAATTAGAAGTGCCTGGCCTGGGAGGTGGAGGACCTGGGTTTGAATTCTGATTCTTTCTAGATCTATGCTCCTAGCATCCTATTTCTTACCAGGCAATTTTCGGCAAGACAGTTGGACAGAACAAGTCTATCTTGTTCTTCTCTCAAGAAAAAGGGCTTCGAGGGGTAATCAAGGTCAGGACATAAACATTTCTTTCCTGCAGAGTGAATCCACAATTGGAGACAGCAACACTATCCAAGAAGTGGCATATGGCCTATCATGGGAGTAGTGTTGGGGCTGTTCGGAGGGTACTGGACCGAGGGGAGCTCGGGGCAGGTAACGGGATAGACCAAGTTGAAGGACGATGCTGAGAGGAATGGTTGGGGGAACTAGGCCTGTTTTCCCTGATAAGGAGGTCACAGAGGGGAGGTTATAGAGGGTGGGGGAAATAAGAGGGAAGACCCCTAACCATTACCCTTTACCTTTAGGCAGTGCTTCAATCCTAAGCTGTCGGCCTTTAAAGGCTGAGCCAGGGTGTGGGTATGGAGAATCTGGTGAAAACTGTGTCCCTCCTAGTGAGGAGCTGCCCCCTCCTGTACTGCTTTCTCCTTCCCTTCGGCATGCTGCTGGGACTGATGCCCTTGCTTCCAAAGTGCAGTGAGTGAAGGAGAATAGAGGGGGTGGGAACTGAAATTGGGGTAATTAATGGGGATATTGGTGAAACCTGGAGGGGGGGTCCCTCTAGCCCAGCTTTTTTTTTTTCCCAAACCCATCCTGTTTCCAGTCTCCTTCCTCCCACTTTTCTGTTGCCTGTTGGTTTCCCCATAGCTGCTCTTCTTTCCTTATTCCACAATTTTTCCACTGTCTTGTTTGCACATTTCCACCCTTCCTTCCTGTTTTTTCCCCCCCTCATACTGTCCCAACAGGGCCTTCCTTCTTTCTTGTCTTTAGATTCCGGGACCCCAAATCTCAAAGGCCATACCAGGCCCAGGTGGCATTCCAGGTGTGTGTACGTCCTGGATCCTACACACCTGGCCCACCCTCTACAGCCCTTGGGGGACCCTCTGACCCCCACTTTAGCCCTGCTGAGCTTGAGTGGGTGACCAAGGAAAAGGGTGCCACATTACTCTATGCCTTACTGGTACGAGTGGAGTGAGAGGATATGGGCCCATATTGCTAAGCACAATGGCAGAGAAGGTTTATGGACTTGGGAAACACCAACTTTTTATACATTCCCCCAGCCGTTCCCAGGGAAGAGAGCAGACATGGTGGGAGCTCCCCCAGATTTCCAGGGGGCTTTGCATTTTTGATTGGAGGAGTTCCCAGTTTTGGGGGGGTAGCACTTCTGGGTTGGGCACAGATTTGGGGGAATTGTGATGGTCCAGAACACTTGTCTATTAATTGGGGAAGTCCATGGGGGCCGAAATTGGAAGGCCTCTTCCAATGAACTCTTGCTTGACCCCACTGCTTCCCTCCCTCTCCTCATGCACTGATTTGGGGAAACTCCCATCACTTAATTTATTTCCCTTGTTTCTGGTTAATGTGAATCCCCAGGGGGAGTTGTCTCCCTTCCCTCTCCGCAGAAACTTTTTCCAGTGGGAAGGAATAGCTGGGGGACAAGGGGCCACCCCTGCACACCCCTATGCAGAGCTGTTACATACTCTGATTTCTTAAAAGAACTGAAATAAACGTCCTGTCTTGGATACAACCTTGTCAGTCCCAGTCTCCACTTGCACTTATCTAGGGAAATCCTAACCCAACAGAATTCCAAGAAGATGTAGGCAGTTAGGTGTCCCAATGGATGTCAAGAAAGCCCAGGTTCAGACCCTGCCTTAGACATTTAGTAGGTGCTGTGTGAGCTTGGGCAAATTATTTAACTTTTCTCCGTCTCAGTTTCCTCACCACAAAATGATAAGGACATCTATTTCACAAGGCTGTTGTGAAGAGGCATTTTGCAAACCCTAAAGAAGCTATATAAGTAAACAATACTTGTTATCAGGTGGTTTGTTTTGTGTATTTATGCTCTCTCCTGTGTTACTAACGGCATAGTGTGGAGTCAGGTTGTCTTCTCTCGATGCTGTTTGCACCTAAAAATGCTTAGGAAAGAACGAAGAACTGATTGGAAGCCTTTCTCTGCATGAATGTGCTGTCCTCAATTCATGGCGCCCTTCCCAAGGTTCCGCAGAACCTCTTGCTTCCCTTGTTTGGCAGTTAGCACTCACTCCTTGATTCCTTTAATTCTCTTTAGTTAAGAATTTCTCCTTTACTGTTTTTGAAGCACCATTCATCCCGTGGCCTCCCAGGTGACGGGCTGGGAAACACGGGGCAGCGTACTGACGGTTGGAGGACGTGTCTGACTCGGCCGCTTCCCAGTGTATGACACTGGGCAAGTCCTCTTTACCTCTCTGGGGTTTCCTCCGTAAAATACGGGAATGAAACTGAAGTGATCTCTTTTGGGTCCGTTCCAGTTTATTAGCTCTTTGGCCCCACCCCCTGCCTTCCAGTAGGAGCCGTACTCCATTTAGGAGTTTAGGTTAGTTAAGAGTTAGGTTTTCTCGGGGAAGAAGCCCCTCCCGGCCCTGGGAGTAGACGCGAGGTCACGTGGTGGAGGAGCAGGGCACCCCTCAAAACGTCCCACTTGCTTTGGATCCTGATTTACTTCCCCCAAGCGTACTACACGTCCCACGGTTTGTCGCGGCGCGGGCCAAACGACGTAGTTTGATTACTCCAAGCCGTGAGCACCACGCGCAGCCGCTGTAGTTTCCCTTTTTCCCAAGCCTCTTCCACCTCACCTCTCCCCTCCCCCCACTGAGGCAACGTTCAAAGCTTCGCTATCGCTCCTCAGTGGCCCCGGAAGTACTTACTCACGAGTCAGGAAATGACGAAGTCCCTGAGGCCTGTAGGAGGGCTGAAGTGAGAAGGAAGAGGAGGTAGGTAGGGAGGGGCTGGCGGCCTGGAGGTCTGGTTCGAGACTTTCGGACCCCGGTCGCGCTTGCGCAGAGTGGGATCACTGCTGGTAGCTGCTGGACTAGGGGGGAGGGTGGGGAACCCATTGTGGCACTCGAGTCCAAACCCGCAGGCTGGAGCAGGTGATGGGTTCAAGGGGATGGCAGGGCGCCTGACGGGAGAAGCACGTGACCCGCCCCACACGCCCCAGCGGTGTCGCCTCCGGATCCCTAATGCTCTCTCCGGCCCCGTCCTCCTTCGGAGCCCTGCGGACTGAGCCCCGGGCCGAAGCAGGGGCGGGGCGGGGGTCTTCACTTCCACCCAGGAGTAGGGCTCTCAGCCCACCCGCCTCACCGCCTGGCTGCCGGATCGCGGTGCAGCCTGGTTTTCCCACCACATTTTTTCGGGATGGCGGGAAGGGCTCTTTTCTGCGAGTGAGAGCCTCTCTACATCTCTGTGATAATGCTTATCCTCCAACAAACCAGATTTCTGCTGGGTGACTAGATTCATTTCTGGGACTGGATTGTCAGTGATCAAGCCCCAGGATCCGAACCCCAGTCTATGTGACACCACCCTGCGGGTCACCATGCCGGCCCTTCTGGAACGCCCCAAGCTCTCTAATGCCATGGCTAGGGCATTGCATCGACACATAATGATGGAGCGGGAGAGGAAGAGACAGGGTGAGTGAGTGAGGGTGCTACTTGCTCAGCGCTCCGATGGAGCAGCAGCACATTGCAATCCCAGACTGAGCCTTTGGTGTTAGAGATCTGTCTTCTAGTTATATCGGTGGGAGAGGGAGGGAAGGAAGAATCATCTGTGTAGATAGCTCCTATAAAGCAGCCTTGCAAGAAAGGTGAAATTATTCCCATTTCACAGTTAAGACAAACTCATACCTGTTAAGTGACTTCTCCAGGGTCACACAGCTGAGAAGTGTAGGAGGCCAGATTTGAAAACTAGTCTTCCTGCCTCCAAGACCACTGCCTCAAGTTCTTGGTTCCCATAGTTGTGGGAACTTGAATTGTGGGGTCACTTTCCTTATCTAGGACTGTTTTGTGTTTAAAATGAGGGGTTGATGTCAGAGATTGCCTTCTAGCTTTAAGGTTTTAACCCCATGCCCCTCCTTCAGAGGAAGAGGAGGTAGACAAGATGATGGAACAGAAAATGAAGGAGGAACAGGAGAGGAGGAAGAAAAAGGAAATGGAAGAAAGGATGTCACTGGAAGAGACCAAAGAACAGGTAAGCAGAATTTTACACACTGATCTCTTGTTCTTTACTCACCCTGCTCCCCCCTTCCATTCTGGAGCATTCCTTTCACTGTCTCCATGATCTTCCCAGATCCTTAAACTGCAAGAGAAGCTCCTGGCCTTACAAGAGGAGAAGCACCAGCTCTTCCTGCAGCTCAAGAAAGTTTTACATGAGGAGGAGAAAAGGCGTCGTAAGGAGCAAAGGTGGGGACATGGAGACAGGGCCTGTGCCACCTGTTATAAATCTTAGGGAATCTAATTCTAAAACTTAGTTTCATTTTACTTCTTTGGATCCCAGTTTTTTCAGCTGTAAAACTTATAAGGTTCCTTCCAGTTTTATAATCTTTGATAGTAAAGTCTTTGATCTCACTTTCCTTTCAGTGACTTGACAACACTTACATCTGCAGCATACCAACAAGGTCTGGCTGTGCACACAGGAGCACATCTTCTCAGCATGCAAGGTGAGGTGGACAAGGGGAAAAAGTGGGTATAGGTGGGGCAAGGATCATGGAGGTGGTTTGAGACCTCCTTAGAGCCTGCAGCCTTCTGAACCCCACACCTCATCATAGGCAGCCCTGGAGGACACAGCAGACCAGGAACTCTTATGTCTGCTGATAGGGCCAAGCAGATGTTTGGACCCCAAGTGCTCACGGTAAGCAGATAGGAATCCCTAGTATTTTAACTACCAATGGCGCTTAATGTACTGTGATGAAGGTAAAGATTATGGATTCATTTATGTGATTTTAAGAGGTAGATAAGGTGATGGACATGTCTGTCTTATACTTCCTGTGGGATCCTAGCAAATTACTTATCCTCTCTGAAGTGGTTTCCTCATTTTTAAAATATGGAAATGTACGTCATTTGCTTTGCAAACTTGATAGTCTATATAGCTAGTTATCATTATCTCAGTGTCGTGTAACTTATCCTAACATCAATGTGTTCTATTTAGTAAACTTGTACCTAATATTGAACACTTTGCAATCATAACTCTTCACCATCTTTTCCAGACCCGTCATTTTGTGGGATCAACAGCTTTTGCAGGAACCTCAGAACATGGGCAATTCCAGGGTAGCCCAGGAGGGGCCTATGGGGCAGCCCAGCCCCCACCTCACTATGGACCTACCCAGCCAGGCTATAGTCCTAGCCAGCAGCTCAGAGGTGAGGGCAAACAAACGGGTCTAGAAATGGGAATGAAATGGGCAGGGATAGGGGGGAGGCAGTGAAGGTTTTTGTGAGAATTTGGCTTGTGGGTGGGCCTTTTATCTCTTGTCTTTTTCCCCTAAGCTCCTTCAGCTTTTCCTGCTGTTCAGTACCTCTCCCAACCTCAGCCACAGTCCTACGCAGTACATGGCCACTACCAGCCCACACAAACAGGTAATGCCACTTTGTTCCCATTCCTGTCCCTTCTGTGCTGCTCCCTGACTTCTTTTTACTGTATTCACTCATTGATTTTTCTAGGGTTCCTGCAACCTGGCAATGCCCTGTCCCTTCAAAAGCAACTGGAACATGCTAACCAGCAATCTGGCTTCTCTGATTCGGTGAGACCCTACTCTTGGGGGTGGTTTATAGAAAAGCTTGAGTAATCCTGAAGTTCTGACCTGTCTATCATGTATTACAGTCTTCTCTGCGCCCCATGCATCCCCAGGCTCTGCACCCAACCCCTGGGCTTTTAGCCACACCCCAGCTTCCTGTACAGATGCAACCATCGGGAAAGGTGAGGATTCAGGTGGGATTCAGACTTTTTGAAAATGGGATTATTCACACTGACAGCTCTGTGTTTTGCTCCCCAACAGTCAAGCTTTGCAGCCACCAGCCAACCAGGCCCCCGTCTCCCTTTTATTCAGCACAGCCAGAACCAGCGTTTTTATCACAAGTGATAAAATGTCCTGATAATAAAGTTAAACTGCCACCAGAGCCGTTTCCTGCTGTCTGAATTGCCCTCAGTTTTGGCGTCAGAAACCCTTGGTGAAAGCATATGAAACTTGGGCAGTCATATTAAACTTGTAGTTTTATTCAGGTTTGATTTTTAACAAATGTGTCAGGGAGAAAACCGCAAGGAGGGGTAGGGGCCCTCCTGGATGCCTGAGGAGGGGAATAGAGCCCCTCCCCACTCCTGTCCCTTCTCCCACTAAAGAGATTTGGGGAAAGACACAGGTAGGTGGGGTGGGGGTGAGGTCTGGTCCCCTGTTGGAGGAGGGAGTGGTGCTAGGTGAGGTATAGGGAACCAGGGGGCCAGACAGTTTAGGTAGGGAGAGAGGGCAGAGGATTTTTGCCAGAATCCAGAATCCACAGCTTTCTGCTTCCAGATTGAATAAAAAAGAAAAAAACTAAATCTCGGAGCCCCCAATCCCCTCTCCCCCACCAGGGCTGTAGTGTGAGGTGGGGGAGAGAAGGGGGCAGTTTTACCAACGCCCTGCCCCCCTCTTGTCCAAGGGGTTGGGGGAGATAGGGCTGGAATAAAAGGGTAGGGGGGTGGGGGGAGCTCCCCAGATTGACAGGAAAAAAAAAAAACCAAAATAAAACATCAAAGAAATAAGAGTAGGCGTCCAGCCAGAGTGGGGCCAAAGCCTGACCAGGCTGGGGAGGAGAGGGAAGGCCTCTTCAGGTGCTGGATCGCTGCTGCTGCTGCAGCCACCACCACCCTGAATATGGAAAGAAAAGATTAGGACAAACAATACACTGCCTGCAACACAGATGAAGTATTACAGCAAAAGATTTAGGGGAAGGGAGGCAAAGAAAATAGGGTTCTACCCACCTGGGGGCCAGTTACTTTGCCATGGCCTTGATTGCAACAGCTGCTTCCTCTGTCATGGCTGACAGCACCGTTATCTGTAGGAAAAGGGATGAGGGTGTAAAACTCACCATAAGATTACAAGCATTGGAAATGGATAACAAGGGTAAAACGGGAAGATTAGGACTTACCAGGATCTCTTCTCCACAGTCATACTTCTGCTCAATCTCCTTGCCAAGGTCACCCTCAGGTAAACGAAGGTCCTCCCTTACCTCCCCACTGTCCTGGAGCAGTGACAGGTAGCCATCTTGAATCCCAATCAGCTAGGGACAAAGAATAAGGGATGGATAATCCAAACAACTCTCATTCTACTTTTCATCATGAACCCCACCCCTTAATTAGCCTGACTTTTCTTCCACATCTCTCAACTTTAAAATCCAGTACTTTTGTTTCTCATACCTAAGCTTCCCCAAAACCTAGGTATTCTGGTTCAACCCCTTTACAAATACCTGGAAATCATTTCTCTTGATATTGGGCACATCCATGTTGTGAGTTGAAGGGCAGATATCTTCATATTTCTTCCCAGTAAAGATATCGATACCAACCAGATGAACCTGGATGTGCACATATATATACATATATATGTGTGTGTATCATGTTAAGAGTTAGAAATCGGCAATTTCTGACACAGGGAGAGAGATGGCTACAGATTTCTCCCCCTTCTTCCCCAAATAAATCAGGCAACTCATGGCAGTAAGAATTAATGGTCTCAAGAAGGAAAGAGGGGCAGAAAGATAGGCATATAGAGACAAAAATAGGTGGCACTTAACCATAGAGTTACTAAACAGGGAAAGAGATTAAGAGCCGAAAGCTGAGTATGTTTAAAGGGTACATGGAACCCATAGTCAGAAGGATAAGAGGTCTGGACACTTGGGGAAAGAATGTGTTTCTAGGAAACTGGGAAATGAGATGGGAAGAGACAAGAGTTTGGGACAGATACAGACAGAACCCAATCTCTAAGGGCAGGAGAAATTACCACCAGGAGGCAAAAAGCTGAAGAGCCTAGAAAAAAGGCTATGACTGAGGGTGTTAAAGGAATAGGAAGGAAATCAGAAACTGGGGATAGACAGGGAAAAGACTAATAAAAGAAATTACAGAACTTAGGTGAGAAGAATGATACTAGGCAAAGTCTATACTGAACAAGCTCAGCTATCAGAGAAAAGTTAGCTTTTCAGAAACAAAAGTAGGATGAAAACACAGGTAAACAAGGACAAAAATTCTGGAATTTCAGCATATATTGGACATGGTATTCCTTTAGCTCTTTCTAACCCTGGATGAACATTCACCAGAGGGAAAGTTGCATCTAGTATTGAGGAAATCTAAACTACTCAAGTAGATAGAAATAAAATAATCTAAAAAGGGTTTGAGGGGTAGAAAAAAGGAGAAATAAGAGGAAATGAGGAACCCAGGGTAAGGAAGTAAAGAGGCTACTGAATGAAGCCAAATGGTAGAAAGGGCCTTTGGGGAACCCAGTGAAAGAGATGGGAAGAGAAACAGGGAAGGTCAAGGTGGAGGAGTAGAAATGCAGAATACTGAAGTAATGGTTAAGAAGCCAGAAAAGCAAGGTTGAAGGCATCAGAGATCTGCTAATCTGGTACAGAAAGCAGGTTTTGGGGAAACCAAGAACCAAAAGGAGGCAGGCTACAAAGGATATAAACAGGCTGGGAAGCAAAAGACAAATGAGGAAGAGTTTCTGACCTTGGCATGGCCATGCTTTCCAGTCTTGGAGGTGGACATCTCAACTATCTTACAGGGCCGGCCCTTGAGCACCACAAAGCCATTCTTGCGCAAGGCAGAGCACTGCATGGGAAAGGTAGCTGATGCCCCTGCATCCCCCGTCTCGAAGTCCAGGTCATCTGCCATTTTGAGAGACTTCTATTCCAACTGAGAGAGGGAAGAGAGAAAAAGGGTGTTATTAATAGTGCTTTAAGGCTTCCCATGACTCTTCCCCCAATGATAACCCTAACTTTTGGATCTTACTAGGGCCTGGAACTGGAAGGGTGGAGAAGACAGGGGAACAGATGGGTATCTAAACTGTGGAGGATGGGAGATTTAGAGTAATACTGATAAAGTCCCAGAAAGGAAGAATCCATTTTTTTCTTCCCCCCATTTGTCACTCTCCTCTCTCCCCCCCCCAAAAGGGCACCAAAGCTATAATTAGTTAAAGAGCTCTGAGGAACTGGGTGGAGTTGGGCTAATGCTAGGGGACTGGGCGGAGACTCCAAGATCAGGGCTCCACCCACAGTTGTCACACACCCCTACACCTACCAGTGGTACAGGAATCCACAAGGCACCTCAGCCAGGGAGATTCCCAGCCACCCAAACCTAAGCTATCAGCTTTTGCCTGGGGAAGGTGAGAAAGGAAAAAGGTCTACTCACCCTCTGACAACCAGTCACAGCTCCCTCAGGAAACCCAAATACCAGGCCTCCCCAAGGGGCCCTCCCACTTTTCCCAGCATGCACCTGTACTGTAATAGGCCTCAGGCCCAGGCAGCACATGGGGTAAATTTGGGGTTACAAATCCAACCAAAGGGCTAGTCTGATGGTATTAAGTTAAGGGTTTCACCAAATATATTTAAAGAGATAACAGGGAGACAGAAGTCCTAATTTAGGAAAGGATGGAGATAGGAGAAAAACTGGCTACCTGGAAACCGTGTCATGGTTTGAGAACTCAATAAAGGTTACAAAGTACTACCCAAAATTAGTAATGGAAGACGCTTTTCTTTTCTGCCTCACTCCTTTTTAAATAATGCAAATAGATTAAGTTTGCCAAGGTCTAAGGGAGTTACCCCCCTCCAATCTTTTCCTTCTATCACTGTAATAATCTCCTCATGCCTCCTTTCCCCTACCTTCTCCAATTTCTGGGATAGTTCTATTTAAATGCAATTCCCTCACTCCAAAAGCAAATGGGGGTAGGTAATACAACAGGATGATATGCGGCCTAACTGGCAGAGTTAACATATGCTAACAGGAGCCTGTCCAATCTACTTTAAATGCTAGTGCTGATATTGAAACTAACCGAGATTGCCAATTTGGTCCCTTAATTATCTCATATACCTCCCCCTTAAATGTTCCCTCCTCTTCTTTTTATCCTCTGGACCCTCACTCAGGATTTGGGGGATGGGAAAATGGCCTGCCTTCTCCCTTGCCCTCCTTTTGGTACCTCCCTACCCTGGGCCCCTCACCCTTCTGTTGGAGGCCTCAAACCCACGATATGGCAGAGTTCTGGCCACATCCATGGGATCCCCCTCTGCCTTGGATTTCCTGCCCCCTCCCTCACGACCTAACCTAGGCCATGTGGCCTTATGGTCCCCTCTCCCACTCAGAGCCACCTTCTCCAACAGAGGGAAACCGAGAGATTTCCCCCAAAGCCCTCCCCAAATCCAACTTCCTGTACCCCAGAAGCCCCTCCCCCAAGTCTCTTAGCTCTCCTATGCCTTCTGTCCCTTCCTGAGTGTCCCACCACGGCCCTCACGTGCTCAACCACCGACCCTGAGAGCAATCTCTCCCCCATCTCACATGTCCTCGTGGGGCGACCCCAAATCCCTCCCCAAGTCCCAATCCCAACCCCAACGGTCCCGCGTGGCTCATTCTCTCCTCCTTCCCCCTCCAACTCACCCACGTGGTCTCATTCCCTCCCCATCCCGCGAGATGAAACCAATCTCCGGGTCCCCTCGTGGTCTTCTGCTCCAGGTTCTCCAGCGTGGCGGCCCCGCGCTCGCCGTTCAACCTTCCCCCAACACCCCCCCTTCACCCTGCGTCGCGCCAACGTCACTCGCCCGGACCGTAACCGCCGCACCACGCGCCAGACCCGCAGGGCGAGCGCGCGCTCCCGCCCTTTGCTTCGCGCTCTTACCCCAACCCTCCCTTCCCAGCTCGGGCCCCGCGAAGCGATCGCCTGCCCTTCCCCTCCCCCGCCTGTCCGCCGGCCCCTCCGTTCCACTCCATTCCATTCCCTCCTCTCAGCCTCCCCGACTGGGGCATTTGCGCACGCGCACACTACCCGCCCTCACCTCGTGCGAACGTACCGACTGGACCCCCGTCCGCCCGCCGCAAGCTCAATCGCTACCGCCAAACCTACTGCCGCCGCCGCTGCCGCTGCCGCCGCCGCCGCCGCCGCCGCCGCCGCTACCGCTGCCCCTGCCGCTGCTGCTGCACACGGGCCCTAATGCGCAGGCGCTGGCTCCCCACTGACCAACCAAGCAGCCGTCTGACAGCCGCGCAGGCGCTCTCCCTTTCTTCTCCCCCCACCCCCTCCGTGCTCCACCCCCGCACTACGCAGGCGCACCGGTTGACTCCCCGCTCCTCCCCTCTCCCACCCACCTATGTATCGATTAATGCGCTTGCGCATATTGTTCTTCTGAAGTTCCCCAGTAATCCCAACCCACGAACGACGCGCAGGCGCATTTTACCCCCACCCCCACCCCGCGTTCTCTCCTCTTGCCAAACCAGGTAGCCTTTGCGCCTGCGCACTGAACCTCACTTCTCGCCACACCCTCCTAAAGCAAGTCCGCACCTTAGGGGCGCATGGGTATTATGCCGCCCACGCCTTCCTCTGCCGACGTCGCTAGTAACCCAGTGCGTTGGAAAGACCTCGCCACTCCAGCTCCCGTAGCCTCCAGAGAACGCCCTACCCAAGCTTCACCACTGCTCTTTTTGCGCATGTGCTTCAGTCAACCCCGCAGCGTACCTCCCCCCCGCCCAAACCGAGTAGCACCCGTGTCAGACTTGCGTACGAAATCGTTTTACTGTCTCTTGGCTTCTTGAGTCTTCATTGCGCGTATGCGCAACGAAATCTCTCTTCTCAGCTTCCCAGATCCAACTTGTTCACCCCCGACTTACTATAGAGTTACAAGCGGAGGCAAGAGTGAAACTGCCTCGGGCCACCATCTTGTTTCAAAGACCCTTGAATAGTTTCTATGGCAACTATGAAGGCCGTTCCACTCTGAATATTACAAAAATGTGTAAATAGATTAAAACACACGATTGTAAGCAAACTACACATCCTGCTTTGTCTGTGAAGGGAGGCCTGGGGATCCTCTTTGGAAAAAATTTTTCGTCACGGAATAGTTGAATCTTTGAATTGCGAAAAGCACTTTGAAAAGCAATCTGGAATTATTCAAGGTGACTAAAATGTCCATACTCTTTGACCCAGAAATTCTACTTTAAAACATGTACCCCGAGGAGGTCAGTGACAAAAAGAAAGACCATAGAGAACTGCCAGCCATCAATTGGAAAATGGTCAAATTGTGATACATGAATGTAATCTACTGTACTACAATAAACAGTGAATAGAAGAAGCAGGTACAGACATGAACTGATGCGAAGTGAAATAAGCAGTGCCAGGAAAACTATGCAAAAGGACTATGAGGATGCAAATGGAAAGAGTAACAAAACTGACAGCTGCAGAATCGTAAAGATCAAGTTTGGTCCTAAAGAAAACGTGAGAGGATACCTCTCTGACCATCAGCTGTGAAACTGCTGAACAAATTATGGTTGTGAGTGTGCTAGAATACCATTATTGTGCTCTAAGAAATGAAAAAGGGGATGTTTTCAGGGAAACCTGGGGAGATTTTTGTGAACTGGAAAAGGAGTAAAGTGAGCAGAATGAGAACAATTTATACAATAAAAGTACTGTAAAGACAACTTTAAAAGATTTAAGAACTCTGACCAATCATAATTCCAGAGGACTAATGATTAAAAATGATATCCACCTCCTGGCAGAGAAGTAATAGACATATTGTGTAGATAAAGATATTTTTCTGGACAAAGTCAGTGAAGGAATTTGTTTTGCTTTATTATGTATATTACAAACATATTGCTTTTTCTTTCCAGTGTGTGTGTGATCAGAGGAGGGTAGATTTTTGTTAATTGAGAAAAAAATTAATTTAAAAAGATACGTCTTTTCTTTGCAGAAGTGGGAGACTATGGGTGTGGGATTCTGCCTGTCAGATTTCTTTGATGTATTGTTTCTATAGTACTCCTTTCTCCACCCTTTGGAACATACTCAATTGACATTCAGGGCATGGAAACTTGAGGTAAACATGTTTCTAGAGACATACATATCAGAGAGGCACTCTCCTTGCACCCCAACACTTCAAGACAGGCTTAGATATTTTCTGAATGTCAGTCATGATGAGTAATGGGTTTTATGCTGTGCAGTGACAAAAAGTCTTTAGATTGGCTTTTGACCAAAACTTGTGGATATATTAAAGGTGAAATCAGAGTTCTTAAGTCTTTCAAAGTTGTCTTTGTCATATTGTTGTTGTATAAAATGTTTTCCTGGTTCTGTTCTCTTAATTCTATGTCAGTATGTATAAATCTCAGACTTCTTCTCTTGGCCAGTCTTGAATTATCAGGATGACTTTCTGCGCTCTGCAATGAGTCGGGTGGGTAGAGTACACTTCCCCCATTTACTTCAAATTCCTGAACTCATGAACCTTCTAGATGAGCTTAGACTGGGGTTGGGCTGCCTCCCATTTATGTCTTCTTTCCTTTGACTTTTGGAGCTAGTATGAGATCTTAAAGACAATTGATACCTTTTTCTTCCCAGGTACCCACACAGCTGGGTAGCTAGTCCTGGAGCAGTTGGGGGTGCAATAACAGTAGACACACACAAGCAGAAAGGAAAGAGAGAGACAGAGAGAGAGACAAAGAGACAGAGAGACAAAGACAGAGATTATCAGACAAAAAGATTCCAGTTAGGGTTGATAGAGGTACAGGTGAAATATAAAATTGCTTTTAAAAAAGTTAAAAAAAAAATCTGTTTTCAAATGTCACTTCTCAAGTGATTCTCAACTTCTTCAAATGATTGTTGCTTAACATTCCTTGTTCCATAAGCTAATTTATGTCTTAACTCTGGGTACCGTTTTCTTCCTCCTACCCCTTTGTTGGAGAGGACACCATAGACTAACTGAAAAAATAAAATTATTCCTCAGAATTTGAGTTGTGGAATTGAAGCATGGAACCACTGAGGTGAGGTGGGGGGAGGGGGTTCCTCTCTTAAGGGGGTTCCTGTAGTTCCTCTATTAAGAAGATAAGCAACACTAGAGTGTTGAAGCCCCCCAAAACCACAAGAACAGGTACAGGACAGGAAATGGTAAAGGTTTCCAACCATCAGCTGAGCAGAGCCTATGTTAAAATCATTTCTTTTTTAGTAAAATTTTTCTTTATTCATAAGGGGAGGGAGAAATACAATAGGATATAGAAGTGATGTAGAAAAAGCTATCAATAAAAATTTACTTTAAAAAAGGCAATTTTTTTGTAGGAAATCCCTTTGCCCTTCTCTTCTTACAGACATTCCAGTTGGCAAGTTTCTTGCCCAGCTGTTTGGAGCCCTGTGGTTTGACAAAGGGAACTGCTAACATTAGAAGGGGACCTCTTGTCCCATAGGTCAATAAGATTTTGACACAGTCACTGGGCAGGTGGTTGAAGTATAGTGCCACATGGTGGACAAATTATATATTGCACTCCATCACTGGTTAATGAATAAAATGACATTGTAGGTTTACAGAAGATTGTCTAGAAGCAGTAGGAGGCTGCCATTGCTACTATAGCACCTCAGGTGTTACATGGGACACCCACTAAATACACCAACAACCTGCATCTATGGTAATACGTTTTTACCATCTACTTCAATTAATCAAAGGCAGCTAAGTGGATCTGGATCTACTTGATATTGTTGTGAGGACAGCAATTTATCTTCAAATGGTTTACAAGTGAAAGCTATTTTTTCCCCTCAGTTTTTATTTCAATTTCAAGTACCAGATAATTCATTAAAATATTTTAAGAAGTTAGTTTCATAGGTTTAGCTAGATATGGTAGTGGATAGAGTGCTGGGCCTGGAGTCAGGAAAGCCTAAGTTCAAATCTGGCCTCAGACACTTACTATTTGTGTAACCCTAAACCTTAACCACTGCTTGCCCTTAATCCAATGGAGAAGGAAATAGCAAACCACTTCAGTATCTTTGCAAAGAAAACCCCACGGACAACAATCAAATGCCATGGTCCATATGATCATGAAGAGGCAGACAGGACTAAACAAGTTACATTGTCATATAGAGTGCAGTGATTGGGTTGGATGGCTGTAATTAAAAAGTAGTGGTTGAATTCTGGAATGTCAAGAGTTCTCTGGAGTTCTAGTTTACCACCATTTTCTCATTGCTCTTATGGGATCCAGAGGTCATTTTTTATATGGTTCTGCTACCTGGGATGGTATTGAAGGCATTTAAATCTGCTGAACAAATCAAACAGAAGTGCCAGGTTTTTTTGATGTGTTGGAGTATGGCTAAGTAGAGGTTAAGGCAAAAATGTAGGCTTTGGTGCTCTCTGCCAAGGTTTCCCCATAAGTGAAGTTCATTTTCAAAGACTGAATCTACTCCTAAAACAAAACAACAACAACAACAACTGGTCCAAGCTTTCCTCTGCCACTGATATAAGCTCCAACTTTCCTTTCCTCCTGGCTACCTTTGATGAGGCACTCTAATATTCTGTCCTACCTATAGTCAACCATCAAACCTTAAAATAGTGCCTCACTCCAAATTATGATATTTTTTTATTTGTCTATGTATCTATCTATCCTTAGTCTACATTTGTTTTCTGGGTACTGGGAAGAAGAGGGGGTATTGATGAAAGAGACTTCATCTATGAAATTGGGAAGCTTTTCAGATGATAAGGAAGAAATGGTCCCATTTCCTACCCTCTAGCTCTCAAGGGCCTTAAAGTTTAATGAAAAGAGGCAAAAGTCAGAATACAGGTAAGAGTCAGAGAAGAACAAGAACAATTGTATTGTGTTATCTTCTTCACCATTTGGGATATTGGCAGCTAACTTTTTGGGACTGGTGGGTAGCCTCAGTTGAATACTACCATGACACAATACCCTCTCTTTGGTGACCAGTACCCAGGCAGAAAGAGCTCAGACTAGTACTATGGAAGTGATTAATATAATGGAGAAAGAGAGATTAGAATGAGGGGGGAAGAAAAGGTCACAAAGAACCCTAGACTGTCATCTATTAAAAAGCATCGTAGACTGTTGAACTCTGGGTGAGAAACCTATCCCCATCCCAGTACTTTTTCCTTCCTTCCCTTGTTTTTACTCCATTCCCTAGATTTTGAATTCCAAATAAATATCTTTTTCCATGATTTATGATTGAGAGCAATTTGGGAATTCTCTGGTTTTATCTGAAGAACTGAGAAGTTAAATGGGAGGCAGAAGGATCTATGTAAGAATATTTAATGTTTTTCTTTTTATTTTTATAGAGTTCAATGTTGATGTAATATGATGAGTACCTATGTCTTATGAATGTAGGCTGATATAGGTCTGAGGTGGTGTGGGATTGAGGCTAGAGCTCTAGGTTTCCTATTTTAATTATTTTGAGCAACATTTCATATTCTAAGAAAATGGTGCTCTAGTTAACTTCTGAATCCAACTAGCATAGGTTTTATCTGCACCACCTCATCTTGCATCTTCCTGTAGCTGTTGTTGGGGTGCCCTATGGTGGCCAGAAGGGATGCTGCAGCCTCTGGGGAAGCTATTTTACAGAACAGTATGGACCAGAGAAACTCTTTGGAGTGCTTGGTTGTTGGCTGGAGGACAGTGCCACCTAGTCAGAAAATTAGATGTTGGACTCCCTTACTGAATAACTGGCACGATCACACATTGCCTTTCTGGAGGCTTGGGGAAGTCAGCACGCCAGCCAGTACTGGTAAGACACTGCTGTGCCGCAGGTTTCTCAAAGTATACAATTAAAGTATCACATAAGGTGCACAGATGTCACAGAATCATATACATTAAATTCCAATTGTAAGTGCTGCTTCTTCAGAGGCCATAGAAAGAATGAGGGCAGTGAGATAAGACAAGGAAGAAGTATTGTTCATTTGTTTATTAATTTAGCAACAGTTTTCAAATGGCTCACATAGCACTTTGAGGTTACAAAGCTCTTTCTTTAGCCCTGACTGATTATTCAAGCTGATCTTAATATTCCTTTTGTTTCCACATGGAACTGAGTTCTCTGGAAACAGAATGTAGCAAAGATGTACCACCATGCCTGCGCCTGTCTGTCAGTTTTGATTAGCTCCTGAATTTCTGTATTCCTGATTCTCTAAGCAGCTACTCTTGTAGCTGGCAGATAAGTGGCTCAGTGGATAGAGAGTACTGGGCCTGGAGCCAGGAAGACATCTTCCTGGGTTCAAATTTGGCCTCAGACACTTAACTAGCAGTGTGAATCCGGGCAAGTCACGTAACCCTGTTTGCCTCAGCTCCCTGAAGGTAAAATGAATCAGAGAAGGAAAGGGCAAACCACTCCAATTTCTTTGCCAAGAAAACCCCAAATGGTGTTACAAAGAGTCAGGCACAAAAAGTAACTGAATAACAACTTGTGCCTTTGTGTCCTTTATTTCTCCTGTGTGCAGTTTGCTCCCCTCCTTGTATCTGCTCATTTCCTTCCTCCTTTTAACTGTCGTCTAATGCCTCAGATTAGGGCCTCATCATAATCAGTGACCCATCTCTAATTTATGATGTCGAATATCTACCTTTCTATCTTTGTGCATGCCCAGACCACCTAAGATGGAGGTGATGAGGTGCAGGCTCTGAGAGACCACTTGAGCTCTCCTTGAATCTTCCCACATAAGCATTTGCCTGAGGCCACTGGCCTTTCATTGTGGCTCTGCCCAAGTCTTTAGCTAGCCCTTTTGTCCAGCAATTTCCCACCCTTGATCCTCCTGTTCCACCCTTGAACTGGCCTAGCCCACAATTGTCTGTCCTCTCCAGGTAGCCTCCAGCAACTTCCCATCCTTAATCACTCATTACTGGAGTGTATCTGACTCCAGAAGACTCTCCCCAAACTAGTCTGATCTCATCTGACTCCTCCTGAAGACCCTCCCCAAACTCCTCCTCTAGACCACCCCTAGATTCCTTCCACAACCTTTATCCCATCTTCCCTTCATGTGGTGTGAGAGCACCATAGAATGACCTAGTACAGACTTACTCTGTGTCAGACTTTCTCTGGCCCACTTGCCCAATGCAAGCGTCACAGATACCTAGGTTCCTTAAGAGTCTACCGAATATGGTGAACTTTTTTAAAATTTTATTTATTTTCTAGTTTATATCACTCATTTCCACGAGATTGTGAGTTACAAATTTTCTCCCCATCTTTCCCCTACCCACCACCCCAAAACAGTGATCCCATTGTATAGCCCCTCCCCCAATCTGTTCTCTCCTATGTCCTCCCCCATCACCCCTCTGACGTTCCGGGAGGGCAGGATGGGTCTCCCTACCCCAATGTCTGTATATCTTAATTCCCAGTTGCATGTAGTTAATAATAATAATAATAATAATAATAATATATGTATATATATTCTTAACATTTTATTATAGAACTTTAAATTCTAGATTCTTTCCCTTCCTCCTTCGTCATTCATCCCTACTGGAAGGACAAGCAATTCAATATAGGCTGTACATGTGTAATTATGCAGAACATCTCCACAGTGGACATATTGTGAAAGACTGATTATATGTCCCTCCTTCCTATCCT
>CM053586.1:186763585-186790401 GCA_028646515.1 Pseudochirops corinnae | reverse complement strand
GCTCAGTCCCCCTGCTATCTGCAGGCCAAGGGCGGGAAGCTACAACGCGGAGGCGGGTGCAAAACCTCTGCCTTTCGCTTTTCCCGCTCTGGAGACCTTTTTGGCCGGACTGATTATTTCCCCCTTTCACAATCCCCACTCGCAGCTGGTGCTAATCTGCTCACCTGAAAGGGTTCTCTGCACCTCCGGCCCAGCCGCCCCCGGGGCACAGCCGAGTTTTCAGGCCAGGCTGGTTTTCGGTTCGCAGTGCTGATATGGTTCCTCGTAGCTGAGCTGACTTTAGTGGGAAGTATCCTTGTGTGCGTTTTGGAGTTCTAGGATTGGTTTAGAGTCCTATTTTATGGGTATTTTGGGGTGGCTATGTGAGAGCTGCGATATGTTGCTGCTGCTATGCCGCCATCTTGGCTCCGCCCCCGGTATGGTATAACTTTAACATTACATGATTCTGTGATTGATGGCTTCGCATTACAATCCATCTTTTCACACCAATCCAAAATAATCTTTCTAAAACCCAATCCTAATCATTGTTACTACCTTGCTCAAAAAATGAAATTTGCTCCCTTTTGCCTACATAATAAAGTATGAAATCTCAGTATGACATTAAAAAACCCCTACAATCTGCCTCCAAACTACCTTTCAAGTCTTATTTCATATTATTCTCCTTTCACACTACACCTCAACTCAGCTGGACTCCTTACTCACTGTTTTCGTAACTTGACATGTTGTCTCTCAACTCTAAGAATGTGTAGAAACAATCCCCATCACGCTCATGTAAGTCTTGCAGAATCATTCGTTCAAAGCTCAGTGCCCTCATTCTCCCTCCCCACCCTCTACCCCACCCCCCACCAGCTGTGATGATTTTTCTTAATGCTCTTCAATTTTTGCTGGAGAACTTGGTCTGGATTTCTTGCCATCACCCCTTACATTGTATTATTCTTATTCACATATATATCATATCCTGCCCTCCAGGATAATACAAGTTCCTTGAGGTCAGGGCCTATAAAATGTTTCATCTTTTTATCCTCAGAATAGGGCACTGTTTGTAGTGGCTACTTACTGTTTGTTTAATTAAATTATATGGAACCAACATTCTCATCTGGCCCTCAGTCCTCCCCCACCCTGATTGTCTAAGGAGCCTCCACTCCAAGGGCTACTGGGGAATGGTTCCCTTCTACTTCTCTTCTGCTGCCACATGTTCTTGCCTGGTCTCTAGGGATTCCAAATGCCTTCAAATCTCCTGATACCCATTTCTAGCCTAGGAATGTTTCTTTGCAGGTTCTTTGCTATAAGCTAATATGTCTAATTCAGATCCAAACTTCAGCCACAATCTCTAGTTTCCTCCTCTCACTCCATTAACATACTTGGTTCTTTAAGCTGATCTGCCTCTAGTAATTCTCCCTTATTTTCCCACTTCCTTTCTCTCTGCCAATCCAAGTTTCTCCCTTTGCTATCCTTCCAAACTCACCTCAAAACTCACCTTATACAGAACATCTTTGAATAGCCACACCCCATACTAATTGTTCTTTTATTCTTCTCCTCTTCAGATTTGATGTGCTCCCAACACACTTTCGGGAGGAAACTGAAATCCAAAACTTGGAAGATGTAAGTGGGACATCATTCATCTAATATGACATCCCTATAAGATTCCTGGACTTGAAGTATTTGCTTACATGTCCTTAAACTGGTGACAGGGGAACAAAGTAGAGGTTTAGGGTCAGCAGAGGAAGCTTTGAGAACCTAAAAATTCAAATGTTGGGAGCCACCAGCAATGAAAGATTAATCCCAACTGAGCTTGAAATAAAGAGCAGTGCTGATGTAAATCCGTGGGAAAAGGTCTGGATGTACAAAGAATCAGCAGTCTAAATATAACTTTTTAGGACTGTAGCAAGCAAAGGTGTAAAGTCAGAGTTCTATCTATACTCATTTCCACTCTGGTGATGTGATGGAAGGGGCCAGTAGGCATGATTCCTTGGAGCAAGCAGATATTCCCCTCTCACTACCAGGCCAAGTGACCATATGAAAGCTGGTTAGGTCTGCTTCTGACCATGTGGGATTCCTTGCTGAGGGGTTTGCCCTGTGTAATAATGAAGAATCCCCTAATTGGCTGCTAATACAGAGGAGCTGATGACTCAGGGGATTGAAATGGGAGATGACAAATTATTATTCATTACCAAGACAGAACTCAGCGGATCTACAAAAGAAGCAACATGAAACCTCCCCTCCCTACCACCTCTCTCTCTTGCTTTCTATCTGTGGGCTATTTCAGCACAGTTCCACATGTCAGGGAGGGGAGGGTATGACTTCCCACTCAGTCTCCCCGTAGCTGTGATCACATAGTTATCTCTACCTCTTGCTCTTTCCTAATCTTAAGTAAACAAATACTCCAAGGGAGAACAAGACTGTCAGAAATCTTGTGAGTTGTAAGAGGGTTAACTCGTCTTGGGAGGACTGTGAGACAACAGCTACAGTGTCTCCAGAGCAGTGATGGTTAGCACACAAAATATCTGAATTGATAGTGGGGAGATACAATGAGGACAGACATGGATGGAGAATGATAGTAACCTGAGGGAGGAAGCCGTATCAAGAAGTATCCTGGTGAATGCTTCACTTGGCCAGTTAGCAGCTACTTTTCTCTGCTGCTTCCTTCTAATTATTATATGAAAAGGAAAGGTAGGACGTCTATTCATTTCTAAAGGAAATCTATTCATTTCTAAAATGTGGATGAAAGGGTAGGACTCAAGGAGAGTCTTGTGTCCAGTGTAAGAAAATTAGACATTTTAGGGGGAAAAGGGATCCTGTATTTTCAATTTTGAAATGAGAATTTTATTTTATTTTTTGATGAGGCAAGTGGGGTTAAGTGATTTGCCCAGGGTCACAGAATCAGTCTGATCAGAGGTCAAATTTGAACTCAGGTCCTCCTGACTTCAGGGCCAGTACTCTATCCACTGCACCACCTAGCTGTCCTGAAATGAGAATTTTAGACAGGAACAAGAGGGAAGCTATGAACTGCAACCTAGGGACTATGGGTGACACAGTCTTCAGATAACATCCTGAAATTCTGGGCTAGGGGTGGGGACAAGGTGTCACCCCTGGGAAAACAGGCCTAGGGTTTCATTGGAACTGCCAGTGCATAGATAGATGAATATATGGATAAACAGATCTCTCTTTTTAGGAGTTGGCATAGGTATTCATGCTGTATATTCATGTAGACAGCATTAGAACAGTATGTAAGGGGGGAAAGGTTGATGGTGTTGGTATATAGGTGTAAGAGACAGAGGCTAGTGGGGGAGAACTGTGGTTGGATGCCTAATCCAACTTCTGTTGGACAGAGATGTGACTCTAAGCCATATTGGAACAAAGAAGTGAGAAATACTGGACCCTTTAGCTCTTGGACTCTGTGGGAATCAGAAAAGGAAGACAGGTTATGACCTCTGGGCTCTGTTGTAGGCATTGTATGGAATGAAGGTACAATCTTTCCATACCTATTCCTCTACTTCTAATCTGGTGTGAAGCAGGGTGGTATAATAGGAAGAGAAATACAATTGGGTCAAGAAGCTGTAGGGTTGAGGCTCATTCTGCTACTAACTAGCTTTATTACCTTAGACAAATCAATTCAATGTCTTTAGCCACTCAGCTTCAGTTTTCTCATCAGTGAAATAAGGATAATCATCCTTCTACTTCTCCCCCTCCCAGGGTTGGTGTGAAGAAAGCACTCTGCAAGCTATAAAATACCACATAAACTCTGAAAGGGTATTAGGTTCTATCACCATGAAATCTTCCTTTAGTATCTAGGATCAGGGAAATCCCAGACACCAACTACGAGCTACCCCTTATTTTTCCACTTTATTATTCTCTACTACCACTCCTCCAGGGAGTGGTATATCCAGTCCTGGCTTGGCTTTTCAAGAGAGTCTGGGGGGGCATGCATGGGGCAAGCTGTCAATACTCCTAATTGCCTCCCATACTTGCCTCTTGTTTTTCCAGCCGTGGTACATTACATGGTTCGTGGAGGCCATGGGAATGCAGTTTAGAGGGCTGACTGTAACCTGGTGGAAGAACTAGGGGGAATATCCGTACATGTCTGGTTCTACACTCTCTTTGCAACTCTGAGACTCAGCATTATGTGATGAGGGCTTAATGGGGTACACACAAGCTTCCAGTCCCATCTCGGACTTTGCTTCCACCCGCTTGGCTGATCTTCCCAGGTATCTTTGGAAATGGACCCCAGGGGAGGGGGACAAGCTGATAAATCTTTCCAGTGTGCCTGAGGCATTGGAGAGTCCCAGTCATATTGACAATTGCCAGGGCAACTGCCAGGGTGCCAGTACTGGGAAACCTTGTCATCTCCATTGGAAAGCCTGGCACCTAGACATTGGTTAGGTTCTGGTGAGAAAATTGAGTGTTTATGGCAGGAGCCTGGGGGGGCCAGGTCAAGAGTCACAGATTCCATACTGCAGAGGTCACAGACAGCAGGGCTCTGACAGACAGCAGGGTTCCGATGAACAGCAAGATTCCAACAGACAGTAGAATTCTGACAGACAGAATGGTTCCAACAGACAGGAGGCTTCCAAAAGACAGTAGGATTTTGACAAACAGGAGGGTTTCTACAGACAGGAGGGCCCTGATAGACAGGAGGTCTCTGTGTCTGCTTCGGTGCTGGAGGCCTGTGGATGAGTAGTTTCTTGGGTATAGGGGTCAGTTCAAGCATGTTATCTGCAGACTGGGAAGGGGAAGGTGAGCAGAAGCTTCCAAAATGGCATATATCCCCTGGAGAAGTGGGAACCATGTCAGAGCCAAGGGCTAGGTACTGGGGCATTCAGACCCCTGAGAGGGACCATGAATTCTTGAGAAAGAGCCAGGGTCTGAGGGGAGGAATCTCTGTGTCTTTGACCAGGGGAGAGGGATAAAGAAGTACACTGGGACCCACTCAAGACTCTGTCACTTACCTTCCTGAAAAAAATTATGGAATATTTGGTTCAGAGAGCCCTCAAGGCAGCACTGGAGCTGAGGGTCAGGGAAAAGGAAAGAGTAAACACCAGGCATCCTGGTCTTCTCACCACTAAGAACCCTGTAACATATTCTCCAGCCCATGGCTTTCCCTTCCTCCATCCCTCCCCAACCAAGGTTCTGGTTCTCTGACCTATTCCCTGACTCCCCCAGGAACTCTAGTACCCAAGCCCTGACCAGAGTCACCACATTGATTCCAATGTTGATGGAGATGATGAAGCCCAGAAAGACCAAGATATATTCGCCTAGGTTCTGGCAGCTCTCAGACCCAGGAACTGAACAGGAATGGGTCCCTTGCTGGAAAGGGTTACCCATGATGGGGGGGTCCCAGGGCCACCTGGGGCCCCCCAACCCTCCACCCTACTATGAACTTGTTCTGGAAGCCAGCAGTTATGGGGAAGAGGTGAGTCACAATGAGAGGGAGCCATCACAATAACCAGGCTACCAAGATATTAATGCCTTCCTCACCCTTAGGCTTCTGCTGTGGCCCCAGCTGGACTAAATGTTCCCCAGACCTGACCATTGTTGCCTCACCTTTTCCCTCTTTCAAGCCTTCAAGTAGGCCAGTCTTCATTGCTAGACTATGCCCCTCACACTTTCAATACCCCCCCCCCCTTTTCAGGAAGCTCCCTTGAATCTGTTTTCCTTTGCATTCTTAGCCTCTGCGTGAGGGTTTGCAGTCATCAGGATGCAGCTAAAGGCTCTTGATGACTCCCTTCCTTTTGTATGGAGGTAGCATCCTATCTCCTAGACTGGACAATAACTTCCCTTGATGAGGACTCTGTCCCTTCACAGCATTAGGTTTGCACTGACTGAGATCATTCTAACTAGCCTAGCTCCCCCTGTCCCTCACCACATAAGGATGGGCAAAGGAATATTCTGATTGGCAAGAGGGCTGGTGAGATGGTATAAACAATTCCTACTAACTCAGGTATAGGTTAGACCAGATGATCTCTAGGGTCCCTTTCAATTTAGAGATTCTGTGCTTTCCAAGGACAATAATAAGCTGGATTGGGTCCATACGAGGATGGTTGAAGGATTACATAAAGATTATTTGAAGGGAAGGCAATTTGGCCTGAAGATGAGAAGACTGGGGGAAGATATTAGCTGTCTTCATATTTTTCAAGTAACTGAGGAATTTTTATTTTCCTTGGCTCTAGAGGGGAGAGCTAGGAGCAAATAGGTGGCAACTGCAGGAAAATTTAGGTTTGTCATAAAGATAACAATTAGGGTTACCCGAAATGGATTGAACAGCTACAAGAAAGGATTAGTTTCCTCTTACTAGTAGGAGGCCTTCAAGGAAAAAACTGGACAACTAACCTTGTCAAATATCTCTCATCAAAAGTATTCTCTCCCTAGGTCAGGAGTTAGACTGAATAAGTTCCCTTTTTACTCTTGATATTCTGTGAAACTGGGTTTTCAGACTATTTTTGTGTGTTTGTTGGAGGTAGGTGGAGGTGAAGCTTGGGTACCTACCTCCTTCAATCCCAGGTTGTCTCTGCCCTCCTCTGCTGGAAACTCGCTCCCACTCGCCAAACCAGTCTCCCTCAGAAACCCATATGTGCACCAATACCCCATAGCAGGCATAACTAACAGTTAAACTTTTATATTTACAATAATTCTCTTCATCATCTTTTGCCAGGTTTAAAAATGTGTACAGAGCTGCTAGGGCACGGAGATTGTGGGCAAGGAGGGCAGGAGAGAGATGAAGACTTAGGGGAAAATTGGGGGCCAGGTGGTAGAGTCCATGGCTGAATCATGGGATACCCCAGGTCCATACCAGCCTCTCTCTTGTGCCCCAATGCTGGAGGTATAGCTACTGGGTTTCAGGGTCAAGGTCCCTAGAATCTGGGTGTATGACTGTCCAGAGAAAATGAGGGATCAAAAAGACTAGGTTGGGGACCACGAGGTGTGTATGGAAAAGGTGTATGAGGAGGGAAGCAAATTCTAGGTCAAAAGTTGGGAAGACTGGATGAGAAGTCTAGATTTGGGGTGTCAATGGAGAGGCATAGGTTCCCCCTGCTCCCCAACTGGTTTGGCACCAAATGCCCCCAAGAAATTGGAGCAAATTTTTATTCCTTTTCTTTGTTCCCTCCAAATCATTAATCACTTTTAGTCATCTCCCTTTTCAATTCTTCCCCACTGGTGACCCAAATCCTTATTATTATTATTTTTTTAGAATTTTTCAGAGGAGAAACCCCATTTCACCTTACTACTTTCAAATTCTTCCTACTAATGCCTTCCTTAGATACTCCTGGCAACCCTGGAATGGGTTTCCCTATTCTTACCCCAGTATCACCTCCCATGTAAGCCCCACACTGTACTAGACCTCTGTTCCCTGCTGATAAGTCTATTCTCAGGTCAATTTCCACCCCCAAACTCCCCACCCAGCCCAACCAAGGGCTCAAGGGATTTGAAGGAGAGGGTGGGAAAGAAAAAAAAAGTCTATCTTAGGCAAGGGGAGAAAGAGATGGAAAAAAATTTTAAAAAGGAAAAATTAAAACCATAAAAAGAGTTGGGGGGGAGGGAGAGAGGGGAATAGGAGGGGGGAGACAGAGATTTTCAGGGAAGAGGAACTGAAGCAGAGAGAGAAATGGGTAGGGGCACAAAGTTAGGACTTTTAGCTTTGTTTACCCTCCCCATATATCTCACTGGACCCCAGAGCCTCCTCCCTCCCCCTTCCCTGGGAAAGAGAGTCCTTGGCACTTGGGGGTAGGGTCTGACACACTTCAAACCCTTAAGTTTGGCACAGATGAATGCTGGTAAGAGGGGTAGGGGGAGAACTGCCCCCTAGACCCTGGTCTGGGACTTTGGTCAAACATGCATCGCCATCTTGTTCCCCACATCCACCCCAGCCCCCTGTTACTTCAACATCTCTGTGAGTGGGAAGGGGTGTATCTCCTCCCCACCCCCTAGAATTTGTACAAAATAAAGGGCAACTTTATTATGTTGTCTGCAGCTAACTCCCCATGGCTTTTCTTGGCCTTGAATTTCTTCTTATCCAATGTCCAGGGAGGAATTTAGGACTGGAGCCAGTTCACTGGGGATGGGGGTTGGGGATCAGGGGAGTCCTGGGCAGACAAGGGCATCCAGATGGAAAAACACACATCCACATGCAGTAACATGTCCACACAGGAAACGTACTTTCCCCATATGACACGTCCATATGGGAAACCGCATGTCTGACACTCACAAGAAGCATGGGTCCACATAGATCCATTCCTTTCCCTCCCACCCAATGGTAAGTCTGTGCCTATATGTGGAAGACTCATGTCTACGTAGGAGAACATGCTTCATCAGACCAATGCCATTAGGAAAAACATGGTTCACTGGGTGTCCCTGTGATCACCTCATTCATCTTTTCCTGGGTGTCAACTCCTTGAGTTGATAGGCAGTCCAACCTTACATTGACAGGTATAAAAATGCCCACTTTCAAGGTCTCCTTTAGAGGGTAAGAGGTCAGGATTCTGGAGTCCAATCCCTGCAAGGAATTTCCTTGAGAGGGCCAAAATGTGTCCAGGGTGGCCCAAAAACTCCACACTCTGAACATGGGAAAACATGCCCCATTATAGGAAAATATACCTCCATGTGAAAAAGCAGGCCTTAAATGTGAAAACACACTTCCACACACCATAAGACCTTTGTCCCAGTAGGAAAAGTCATCCTGCAACAAGTCTAAAGGCTGATGTCCAGATAAGAAAACATATCTCCATGGGCAGAGTGCGCATTATCTTGAGGTGGAAACTCATGTCCACCTTAATAAGGTGCTTTGACATGCTTGGGTAGGCATCCCAGCACCCACAATTCTCCTCAACCCAATCCCTAGGCTCCATGACTATTATTGAGTCCCCCTTCCTGTCTAGTTTGGGTAGAGATGAGTGGCGTGCACTCCCTCCCCCAATGCTGCCCCCTATACCCGGGTGGTAGAATGGGGATGGGGTAGCGTGTTGTTGTGGCTGGCAGTGGTTGGGGGAGGCAGAGGGAAGGGCCCAAAAGGGTGAAGGGTGGGGGGTGGAGGGGGTGGGGGTGGACCCAGACCACTTGGTAGCAGGGTCAGGGCACCAGGGGCAAGGAGAGGCATGTCATCCGGTGCCCGACGAAGGGCAAGTGTATAATCAGGTGGGCAGGATGGGCGAAGGGTCTCTCCTGGGTCCCCTCCTACACCTCCCCCCCGCTTTAGCTGCAATGACACCAATTCCTCCTCAGGTAGCTCCCTGCCAGCTGTAGGAAGCAGGGGGCCCCCACCAAGCCCTCCAGAGCCTGTGCCCCCAGGTGGGCTGAGCCGCCGGCATCGTAGCTCCTGTCGCCGGTCCCGCTTGTAGTACAGGGCAGCAAAGGCTAGGATATTGAGGAAGAGAAGGGAGGCACCAACAGCCACAGTGACACTCAGCTCTGTGGAGTAGTCCCGAGAATCCCCTGGGAAGCGGTCATAGGCCCGGGGCCCCGGGTCTGGTTCAGGCTCAGGTGGAGTGGTGGCTGGTGGTGGGGGCCGGCGGGTGCCTGTGGTCCCAGGAGGTGGACGAGGGGGCCAGCGCGTAGCATAGGGTGGCAGGCGGGTGGTAGTGGATGTAATGAGTTCTGTGTGCAGATTGTGAAGGTGGGGCACCAGCTCCAGCCAGAAGGCCACTTTGTTGGCACGGTAGTTGTCCCGGACTCGGGGTTTGAGGCCTATATGCAGGTACTGCTTCTCCTTACTGTTGAACTTGCTCCACACGACCTCCTCAAAGCGGTTGGGCTTGGTGTGGATGAACTTGGTATCCTGGGGAACTGGCTGGTTGGGATCACTGCAGGGATCGGGGAAGGAGAGTGGAGGAGTAAGATTCAAAGGTCCAGAGAAAGAGGCAGTGACAGAGACAGAAAGAGACTTATCAAGAGCAAAGTGATATGTACTGTGAAAAAGATGCTGAAAAGAGAAAGAGACAGGTAGGAAAAGAGATGAAAATAAAGAAAAAATAAGCAGAGGTGCCAAAGCTAATAGAGAGATGGATAGACAGAGCAATTTAAAAGGACTGACATACAGAGAGTATCCAAAAGCTTAGAGATACAGAACAAGAAAAAAGGAAAGATTTTTTAAAAAGGAAGCATAGCTGGTGGCAGAACAAGATGGGAGAGAGATTTGGGGATGAAAAAGAAAGGGGTAAAGTAGGATGGGGAACAAAGAAAAAAAGGAAATGAGAGGAAGAGAACAGCAGTGAGCAGAGGAATTGGGGGAAGGTGAGTAAGACAGTGGAAGATGAGAAAAGAGGCATAAACAGGGAGCAAGACATGAAAACAGATAGGAAAAGACTGAAACAGACACAGAGACAAACAGAGCCAGAGATGGGGAAAGAGGTAGAAGGGAAGAAGAAGGGAAACAAAGAGAAAAATACACGGGGAGTCACACAAGAGGATGGACACTAAGAAGGGAATTGGAAGACGGACAAAGGGAGACAAAAAAAAAAAGAAGGGGAAAAGGAAAGAAGAGAGAGGGAAAAGGACAATAGTGGGGAAAGGAGGAAATAAAAGAGAGGGGAAGGAAGTGATACACAGAAATATAAAGAATAGATTCCACCACGGGGAGGGGGACAGGGAGATATCCTGGACCTCCCTATCCCTTCTTCCTCCTCCAAAAGGGGACACCCTGCCCTCCCTCTGCCTCCTCCCCCTCACCCAGTCTTGGCGAAGTTGGTCCAGTAGGTCATAACAACAGCGCTGAGCATGACATCATTCTTGGAGAAGTTGCAGGGAAAGAGATCTGTGGCACCCACCATGGGTACCCCAAACACGTAGGGCAGCTCATCACCATGAGCTGCATCAGCCCATTCAGGCCTGCCCTCTGCCTGGCAATGATGGTAGAAAGTATAGAAGTAGACAGGTGATTGGTAATCTGCATGAAGTTTTGCGGTAGCTACGGCTGGGGCCACCCACTGGTGGTCCGTAAAGAGAGCTAGGAGTGTCTTCCGCCTCATTTCACCATTGTCCCGGTCAGCCCAGTCTGTGTACATGAACTTGATGGTTTCTCTCAGGACATCCTTGCCCTCAGGGTAGCCATAGAGATTGTCCACAAAGTTGGAGACTGTGAAGTCAAAGGCGCTAGCTGATACACCATCCTCGCTCTCTGCTGAATCCTCTACAAACTTCAAGCCCTCACCCTGGTTGACGCCAATTAGCATGTCATAGTTGAGAAATTCACCCTGCTGCATCAGTATCTCTGGGTCATCTGGGACCACATCACCATCCACCACTGGACCAAAGGCAATGTGATAGCTAGAAGAAAGCCAAGTCAGGTGTTTAGGAAGATTCTTGAATCCTCCTAGGTTAGTCAGGCCACAGGCCCACTAACTCTTCCTAGATCAAATACTGCTATAGGACCAAGTGAGAGTCTTTCCAGAATTCTTATACTTTAGACACTTCCCCCTCCCTCCCCCCACATATATGCTCTGGTCCAATAGCACTGATCTACTTATTTCTCAACCAGTATATTCCACCTATTGACTCCTGATATTTTTCACTGGCTGTCTCCCCATTCCTGGAATTCTGTCCCTCCTAGCTTACCTGGCTTCCTTCATGCCTCAGCTCAAATCCTACCTTCTATGTGAAGCCTTTCCCATCCCTCTTAACTCTAAGTGTAGTGGTGGGGAACCTGTGATCTGGAGGCCATATGTGGTCCCTCTAGGTCCTCAGGTGCAGCCCTTTGACTGAAGCCAAACTTTGAAGAACAAATCCCCTTAATAAAAGGATTTGTTCTGTAAAACTCAGACTCAGTGAAAAGGCCACACAGCCAAGGACCTAGAAGGCCACATATGGCCTCAAGGCTACAAGTTCCCTACCCCTGCTCTAGTGCCTTCCTCTATTGGTCATCTCCAATTTATCTTGTATACATCTTCTTTGCACATAGCTGTTTGCACACTGTCTCCTCTGTTAGACTGTAAGTTCCTTGAGAGTAGAGAATGTCTTTTATCTTTCTTTGTATCCCCAAACTGGCCCTTTAGCCCAGTGCCTGGCACACAGTAGGCACTTCATAAATGTTTACTGAGTGACTAATAGGATGAGTCCTGTCCCCCCAGGCCCTGAACCAGGAGCACCATACCGAGCTGGTTGGACATCCTGATCAACAAGCTCCCGAGAGGGTTTTCTCCGAAGACATTCCACGACCTCAGCATTTTCTTCCTGGTTACAGCCCACCTTGGCTGCCAACAGTTGTGTGTATTTGAGTGGTTGGTAGTTTACAGACCAGCTGGAGATGGCTGTACCACTCTGGGCAATGGCTTTCTGGAACAGTCCTGGTGGTGGGAAGTAGGGAATGGACATATACACACAGAGGAAGGAGTGTAGTGGGTGAGGGAACTCTGCAGCACTCACCAGCAGCAGGGATGGGACTGGAGAGATAGACTAGATGCAGCTCAGCTGAGGGTGAAGGAGCCAAGGAAAAGGAGGGTGTCCCCCATGTAAATTCAACTGGGATTAGGGAGAGCAGAACAGTGGAAACTTTTAGGAGAGGGGAGTAGGAGATCCCTGGGACTGGCCTAGGAGGGATCAGGGATGAAGACACCTGGGTTCCCCCAAAACAACATGCCAGTACCTTCAGAGTGGTGAGAGAGAATAAGCAGGTTAACACATGAGGCTCCAGCTCCAGAGCCAAAGATGGTAATTCGCTCTGGGTCACCTCCAAAGTGCCCCACGTTTTCACTGAGCCAGCGAAGTGCTTGGATCTGGTCGAGGAGCCCATAGTTACCCTTGGCAGCCTGGTCCCCTGTGCTGAGGAACCCTAGGGCAGGGTCAGAGGGTGAGGAGAGAGGGAGATCTCAGGGAGGGTGATGGAACTCGACCCTTCCAAGGGGAAACCTCATCCACATCCGTGCACGCAGAGCAGACCCACCCGTATTTGACTAGCCATCCCCCTTCTTGGAAAAGACACACCCCTGCCGGTCCAGAACATCCCGACTCTGTCCTCCCTCCTTGCATCCCCTCCATCCAGCCTCAGAAAGTCCTGCGCTCTCTACCCCACGCACATCACGCCCTCACCGAGCACACCGAGTCGATAGTTGAGCGTGACCACAATCACGTTGCCATAAGCGGCCAGGACGGAGCCGTCAAACATGTTCCCCGTTCCCTCCATGTAGGAGCCCCCGTGGAGGAACAGCATCACCGGTTTCTTCCCCGAGTCCCGGATGTCTGGTAGGGGCGGAGCCACAGCGAGGGGTGGGGTCAAGGAGGAGCCACGGGGATGAGGTGGGTTCGAGGGTTGGAGCCACGTTGAAGGGAGGGGTAAAGGGCAAAGACACAGTGAGCAGCCAGGTAGGGGCAGAACCACCAAGAGGGGTTGGGTGACGGAGAAAGGTGGGGTCGAGGAAGGAAACACAAGAAAAAAGGGTGTGGGGAGGATATGAGAGACTCCAAGAGAGGGGCAAGGTGGATACAGGTGTTGTGGGGAAAACCGCATCGCATTTGGCTCCCATTCCTCTGCTAGAGGGTGAGGGGTAATTCAGGGGGAAATAGTTCTCTTTCCGGAAAGGCAAACAGAATGAGGGTGCTGGGCCAGAAGCTAAAGAGTAAAATCATCTAATCTAGCAATAGAAAGAGAACATCTGTAAGTCAAAAGGTCTACCACTCCGTGGCAGGGCATCACCCAACCTCTTAACATAATTTGTATCCCTCTTGTGATCCCTTCTCATTTCTAAAGGGACTCTTGTTGCTAAAATGGAGCAGACCCTTTTGGAATGGGGTGAAGTTACAGGATGCTCATTTCCATAGGCCTCAGCCCTCTGCTGTTCCCTCAGCAGTATGCAAGGCAGGAAGGGGAGGGTGTCAGGTTCTGGGGTTCTTGGGGGAGGGTCAGCCTCCTCCTCACCCTAATTCCTTTCTAGGGCAGCTCCCTAGTTGTCATGGCAGCACCCCCAGCCTAATTAATTTGGCTGAGGGAGTGTTGGGGAGAGGCTATGAATGGGCTAATGAAGTCAGTGAGAATCCAAACTTCATCAAAAACCTATATTCTCTATATATCTCCCATGGGATAATGTATGTCAATCAATTTACATATCTTAAAGTGCTATGAATATTCTTCTTCACCCTCCACCCCAGGAAATTGGTAGAGCCTCGAAACTTTAGGGGATCTCTGAGATATGACACCTCACAAATAGAAGGGGCCAATTTAACATGAGGGGATTCCTTCCTCCTCTTCATTCACTCTCCAAAGTTATACAAGCTAACAACCAGGATAGAGGTGACTTATCTAATTCTAGGACATTTGCCAGAAGAGCCCAGGAGCTTCCTCAAATCCTGAATGCCCTTACCTATTCCAGGAACCTCAGCACAGCTCTCCAATATGCTCTTCTCTCCCCTGCAGGAACCCCATTCCTCCCCAGATCCTTGGTACTCCAGAAACAGACTCTTAAAGTCTGTTAAACTTCTGTACTTTACAAGCCTCAGGCATACTTGTCATCCCAAATTTTTATATACTTCCTTTCTCAGGTCCCCTTGTTAAAACTTCCTCCAATTCCTAAAGTTCACTTCCTCGCAATTTCCTGTTCACCCTCAAAAGGTTGTGGAAACATCTTCCCCTTTGCTCTTGGACAGAACTGAACCTAGTCAGAGCATTTCTCATTGTCTATCCTTCCTTTTGTCTTTTTACCTCCCCTCTCCCAACTCTTCATCCTAGGTCAGAGAAGCATAGAATGTCAGACTTGGAAGGAACCTTAGAGACATCTTCTAGTTAAACCTCTTCTTTCACAGAGTAGGAAGCAGAGACCCAGAGAAGTGACTTTTCCAAGTCTACACTGGGTCTGAGTAACCAAATTAGGACTACAGCTCAGGCCATGTCAATGCTCTTACCAGGAAGACCCTCCTGCTCTTTCACTTGCTAGCTAGCCCCAACTCCAACAATCCAATATTTCCAATGAAGAACACAGACCCTCCCATCTACCCAAATTCCTATGTCACAGGATAGTTTCCTTAAAACAATTGCCTTCTCTTGAAAGTCACAGCTGTACTCTGTGTTTCTAGTGCTGATCTCCTCTCCCCAACATGCCCTCCCCAGCCCAGCACCACCACTCTCCCAGTGTGGGGGGAAAGGGGAGGCAGAGGGGTGCAAGGCAGGGCAGGGAAGGGTAGGGGCAAAGGGCAACAAGAATTCAAAAACAACAATGACAACAAAAAAGAGATCAAGAAAGAAGAAAGAAAAAACCCCAAAAGCAAGAAAATCATGGGCCAGATTCAACAAGAAAAGAAAAAACAAAAACTTTTTTCGGGGGGGGAGAAAAAGAAAAAAAATATTTTCATTTTCAAAATTTTGTAGCAAAATTTGGGTCCCGTTTTTAAAAAGTTTCTACTTTATATGACTGGTTTCAAATGTCACTGTTTTCTGAACCTCACTTATTTTTCCAGTACTTCAAATTGTGTCAGTTTCTAATTAAAAATTTTTTTCCACTTTCCCCAACTCTCCCCTAATTTCCAATTTTCTCCAGATTTCCCATTTGGCTCAAAATTAAATCCCTCCAAGATTTTACATTTCCAAAGATGTCTAAAGTACCAAAGTTTTGCCAGTTTCTTTTAAGCTCTAAAAAATTCCAATTTTCTTGTTTCTTTTCATGATTCTAACACTCTAATTTCCTTTGATGGTTTTTTATTAAAAATCTTTAAGAAATTATTGTTTTTCATCCACATTTTCAATTGGGTTCAAAAGTTTTTCCTCTCCTCTCCTCTCCTCTCCTCTCCTCTCCTCTCCTCTCCTCTCTTCTCCTCTCCTCACCTCTCTTCTCTCTTCCTCTCCTCTTGCCTCCGTTCTCTCTTTTCTTCTCTGTATAGATGTGTATGTCTGAATGTAAAGAATGATTGCAAAGGGACCTTAGGGACTATGAGAGTTTAGTCTGGGTTGTTTTGGGTATGGTGGGCCAGGGATCCTGTGTGTCATTGTCGGCAACCACATGCAGCAGCGGCATTTAAAAAAATCTACCTGTGTCTGGCGGGGGCGGATTGAGCGTCGACTCGTCACGTTTTTTTGTGATCGGACCTAAGACCGGGAACACAAAACAGAGAAAAAAGGACAATTTTGTGGGGAAAGATGGGGGGGCGGGTCGGGGAAGTAGTGGATGGGGGAGGGAAGGAGAGAAAGCAGAAAAGGGGGTGGGGCGGGAAAGCAGGGGGGAAAAAACGAGCCAAAAAAGCAAAATGTGTTTGCAAGAAAAAGAAACCAAGAAAAGATAAAAATGCTTCTACATCCCAATTTTGCTCCCCCCACCTCGGGAAAAAAACACACCCAAAAAAGGCTGTTTATTCTTTTTTGTGAGGGTGGGGTTGGAGGGGGCAGGTGTAGCTAGGCCTGGGGTGGGAGGTAAGTGGGTGGGCTTAGACCTGTCATAAGAGATATGTTGAACTTGATTGGAAAGGACTTGTTTCATTCAGTCTGTTGGCTCATAGCTGGAAAATTAAATGATGTTAGGAGGTGGGGTGCCTAGGAGACCCTGCTCCCTCCCCCTCCCCATGCTAATGTCACCTTTTCCTCTCCTTTCCCAAGCTGGATAGGATGGATATGGGTGAGGATGAAGCCAAAGGAGACCCAAGTATTTCTATTCAAGAGGGTGGCAGGCAGGAAACATGACCCTGTTCCCTCTGTACCACTTGCCCAAGGCTGGTTAGGTTTCAGGTCAACACTAGTTTTACTTCTAGCATTTTCCTTCCTTTCTGACTTACAGGCCTGGTTTCTCCAACTTCATAGCCCCAACCCAAGTGCTCCTTTCTTTATGAACCCCCTCTTCAACTCAAGGTGGGATAAAAGGAAGAAATAGATAATCTAAATTTTGTCCTTCTCCCTGCTCCCTCTCAGGGATCTAAACCCTTCCCTGGAGCACCAGTTCACCCTCTTCCAAGATACTGCTCTCTTCAAGGAGAAAGTGGAAACTGTTTACTGGAGTAGTCCATAACTCTAAACTTCATACCCCACTTTCCATCCCCATTGTCATTCCCAAACCCCACATTCTCAGAGATCCAGACCCTGGAAGATGAAGGGACCTATTTGTCCTGGGAGGGAGTACATGGAATGAGAGAAGTACTTAGAAGACAGGAAGGTCAAGCTCCAGAGAAGAAAAGGGTAGGAGTAAGGACTAGAGAGGAATAGAAACCAAGGTCCCAAATCCCTGGGAAAGCCAATCTTCTAGCATCATGATTCATGCGCTGTGGCAGGAGCCAAAAGAGACCATAATTCTAAGTGGATTTCTCCAACCTGAGAACAAAGTACTCTCTGGTGATAGGGTGGGGAGTGGGACCACATCCTTCTACAGGGCAGATAGGTTTACACTAGGGATGTCAGTGGAGTGAGTGCAATTTCTATATCTGAGTGATATTGTGGGGGTAAAAAGAAATGTTGGGTGGTAAATTGCAAGGCATTTGTGGGACATTGTGTATGAGAGGAAGCTGAGATACTTTTAAAGAAGTTTTGCTGTAGAACATATGCATGAAGTTTGGGTAGATTGTATATGTCTAGGAGTAGTAAGTTATGAAGATGTTAGAGATATTCTAACTGCATATATATGTATGAAGATTTTGCGTGTGTGTGTGTGTGTGTGTGTATAGGGGTATTTGTGTGCAAGAGGATTAATGTGTACTGTGAGAAGCAATATTGGGAGTAAATTATATGGGTCTACAGTGTAAGTGGTAGATTGTGTATCTCTAAGGGGGATGCTAGGGGTTCTTTGTGTGGATATGAGATATGAGGGATAAATTGTATATGTACAGAAGTGGATTTTTAGTGGTAAATAGTATGTGTACTGGGAATGTGGGGGAATTGTTTATGTGTGTTGGGAAATAAATTATATGCATGTAAGGGAAACATTAGAGTAGACTGTGTGCATATAGGGGAATACTTAATGGCGATAGTTTATAGGGAGCTATGATACATGTTTAAGGAGATATGAGGGTAGTTTGAGTATGGGAAGAATATGAAGGACAAACTGGACTTGCCTCAGGTAGTATTGGGAGGAGTGTAAATTAAAAATGTAAATGGGAATTAGATTGTATAAATGCATGGGATTAAATTGTGTGAATATAGAGGTAATTTTAGGAATAGACAATCTGGAGTGATTGTCAAAGACAGTCTGTGTACAAGTGTCAGCATGTTGGGGATAGATGATATGTGAGAATTGGGGTGATTTGTGTCAGGAAAAAAGCATTTATTTGGGTCTTACTCTGGATATTTAGAAGTTGGATTGTCTAGAAAGCATTTGGAGAGTGAATTGTAAATGTTCCGGTAACGGTCAGTGGGGTTTGGTCCCATGATGTGTTATTTAGAGAGTATTTTCTGCTTTCTTGGTTAAGAAGGTATTGAGGACTGATTTTGGAGCCCAGGGTAGATATTTTTTCTTAAAGGTAATAATCACTGGGAAATGTTGGATTCAGGAAGTTACTTGATCTTCGAGTGGGTAAGTAGTTTGGAAAATGCCTGTATGCTTCAGGAATATTTGGCTGGAGAGACAGGACAGTTGGAAGCAGGTAAAGGAAGTGGGAAAGGGAAATGGGAAGGGAGAGAAGTAGGAGATCTTCCTCAAATAGAAAGATCATCTTTATCAAATGATGTGGTTTTCTCTTTAGGATAGTAGAGGGCTCAAGTGTCATATTTATTTATGAAGTGAGCATATATGGAAGTGTGGGGGCATATATGTATAATATGTTGTGGGAGTGTTGAGGCATATATGTGTATATGTTTTGGGACTTGCTGTGTGACCTGTGTAAGGGAAATGTTTGAGTGTATTTTCTGGGAAAGGGATGTGGTGTAAGATACGTGTATGGGAACACAGAAGTATATCTGGGGGGAGAGAGAGAGAAAGAGAGAGAGAGTGCCAGTGGGGGCATATGAGTGTCAGACCTAGGGAAGGGGGCAGATTTGTACCACCAGTCTCTGCCCTTACCATCCTCAGTGGGCACGTAGAGGTTGAGGTACAGACAGTCCTCACTCTGGTTCTGCACGTAGCCAGCCGCAGCCTCCAGGTTGTCCGTGAACCAGACCGGGAGCATGATGGCTGGGAGGGCGCCGTGGAGGTTCTGGGGGCAGGCAGGCGGGAGGGCGGTAGCGTTCCTCACCCCAGGCCAAGAGGCTGGTGCCTCAGGGGGCTGGAAGCGTCGGGCCCCCAGAGGGGGTGTGGCATAGGGGACCCCCAGGAACTGCATCACTGGGCCCAGGATCTCGTTGTTGAGTTCTCTGCGAACTCCCCGCACGCGCCCATACGCGGTGCCAATCACTGGGAATCGTTCCTCTCCAGCCCCAGGACCCCCTGGGATACCGCCTATTGGACCACCTCCTCCCCTTTGAGCCCCCACCAGCCCCACCAGACACAGCACCAAGAGCCACATGCTGATTGGGGGGGACCCCCCCTCCCTCCCCGGGATCCCCCCCTCGGAGAGAGAGAGTAGGGGGGGAGAGGGAGGGAGGTCCCCCCCTCTCCCCAGGGGGAAGGATGGGGAGGGGGAAAAGGGGGAAGGAAAGGGGTCAGGGAGAGAGGGGAAGTTAGATCGGGGAGGAGAGAGGTCTGTTGCGCTCCATGGAGAGAGCAAAGGGTGGGGAATGGGGGGGGGGGGTAGATGGTAAATGGGGGAAGACGGCAGGACCTAGAAAGAGATAAAAGAGCAGGCTTGGAGATGGAGAGACAGAGGGATAGAGAAAAGGAAATACAGGAAGAGGGAGAGATATAGAAGGAGAGAGAAGAGAAGAGAAGAGAAGAGAAGAGAAGAGAAGAGAAGAGAAGAGAAGAGAAGAGAAGAGAAGAGAAGAGAAGAAACATAAAGGAAGGGAGGATTAAGATAGAAGCAAAACAGGAGGGGGGAAACAGAGAGAAGAGACAAGTGGTTAGTCAGAACTCAGGTTCTGCATTACTCCCATCCCTCCCACCAATCCCTCAACCCTACCACCCCCAGAACACATACAGGGCAAGGGATAAGAGGAGCCAGGTTATGGTCAGTAAGTGGTTAAGGCACTCAGGTCAGCATAGTCTCAGTTCCCTGAATCCCTATAGAGCCACTGTCTTTGGGGTTAGGGATTCAGGTCCCCATGTAGGATCTCCATACTTTCTAGTTCTGGCTTTTTAAAGGGACTGGGGTGTCCAGGTTTACACACACACACACACACACACACACACACACACACACACACACAAGGTGTTGGTCTGGGGGAGGAGAGAAATACACTTGAAGGAGGAAAAAAAAATACCAATTCATTAATTAGCAGGAAGTGGTGGTTTGTTTATCTGTGTCAATTACTTTGGAGCTATAATTTAACCACCACAGCAAACTCTCCACTCCCATCACTTGTTCTGAGGTACTGCCTGGGACCCAGGTTTCCATGCCTCCAGCTTCTTTTCTTCTTCATCCCTCAGTACCCAAGGGGACTTGGGTATCCAGCCCTACAGCTGTCACCCATCTTTTACATAGTTGCTTTCTTTCTCTTTCCCCTAAGGTTCAAAGGTTTCTCGTGAGCTAGGGACTGGACAACAGAAAGCATGGATCTACTGACTGGGGTTTATATGGGGGTGGGGGGCAATTTCTGGGGAAGGATGTGTGATCCTGGTACTGGTTGCCAGGACAACTGGATGCTGCCCCGCAATGTTACCGCGGCAACCAGCTGCAGCTTTAACCCTGGAAGGAGGCTAGGGGGTGGGGAAGGGGGGCATGAAGGGCTTTGGGACCAGAGATGCTGGGGTCTCTACTAGAAACAGGGGTTCGAGGAGTAAGAGTGGGAAAAAACCCAAGGACTGGGACACTAGACTCCTGGGTCCTTCCCACCCTTAGAGCTAAAATAAAAGAGCCTGTATTGTGGGGGGAGGAGTTGGGGGTGTCAAAGAGGCCTGAAGGCCCCGCCTCATGCCCCCCTTGTTGGCCAATCCTAGTATAGCACTAGTGACCCAGGCCTGCAGACTCTAGTGAATAGGTAGGGAGGTGGAACTACTGATGCTGGAATGGTGGGGGTAGGTAGGAGGCTTGAGATGAACACAGCAACTGCCCCTAGACAGTGTTAGTTTTTGTCCACCCTACTCTTCTAGGTCATCTCCCCCAAAAAAGAACTGGAGGTTCCTTATTGGCACTAGGGTTGCCACCTACATGTCTTACCTATCCTTTCACCTCAATCTAGTGCCTCACTTCTGTACTGGCTCCAAATGTAGCCTTTTCTCCTTTCTAGGGTTTAGACAACCAGCCTATCTGCCTCCCTTACTTCTCCTCTCCCAGTTCAATAAGATGGAACCAATTATCACATATTTGTGGGTAAAGTACTTGGGTCCCCTGAAAAAAGCAGGATGTAGGGAAGGGGAGAAATCCAGGGTCTAGGGACCCAGACACCCGGGTTATTCTTATATACTCTTTCCTTCCCTCCCCTCCCACTGCCAAAGCTGTTTGCTGACAAGATTTCTTTGGGTCATTTTTGGAGCCAAGAATGTTTGCATGCCTGCCAGACCAGATCTCTCTGCAGGTGTCAATTTATTTTGGAGATGAGGGTACAGGAATCCCCAATACCACTCCAGTTCTGTCCCTTTCTCACCTTACCTATCCTGCCTCCCCACCAACTCTCTATTCTATTCTTTCAGGACCCTGCCCTCTCCTGGCATTTCGTATCCCAACTCACTTGGGTCTTGTTTCACTGCTCTCCATCCCCACAATTCAGCTACTTCTCCACTCCCCAATCTCTCTACTTCTCCCTGCTCTTCTCCTTCTGCCTCCTTCCCATCAAATCTCCCCATTTTTGTTTCTTTTTCTCCCTTACATCTCTCCCTCCCATTCTCTCCATCTTCCAACACTTCTGATCTCTATCAGTCTCATGCCTTTTCTACCTACATCCTTTTCTCTCTCTCCTTCATCCCCCTTCCCCCCCTCTCCATCTTTCTCTCTTTCCCTCCATGTCTCTATTCATTTCCCCCCTGCATATCCCTTTTGCTTCAGTCTGTCCCCGTCTCTCTCCCCTGCCCAGTTTCTTTTTCCATATCTCTTTCTCATTTCTTTTCCCTTCTTTTCCGCCAATATCTCCCTCCCTTCTATTTCTTATACTCATCTCTCCCCTATCTCTCTCTTCCCATTTTATGTCTCCATTTCTCTTCCAATCTTCCCTCCCCATCCCCCCTCTCTTTTCCAATCTCTTCCTCCCTCCATCACCTGCTCAGGCCTGACTCCCAAACCCAAAGGGAGTTGGGGGACAGGGGTTCAGGCCTCATCCCCCTCCCCTGCAGTGGAGAAATGGATTGGCCAGGAAGGGGGAGGGGGAGGGGGAGATGGGAACACACGGGGTCTGTGGGCCCATTGAAAGGATCATTCATGGGCTGGAGAGAGAGAGAGACAAAGAGACAGAGACAAAGTGACCAAGACCAAGAAAGAGAGGGAGAAATAAAGATACAGAAATATAAGGACTGAAGATGGCCAGAGAGAGATATGCAGAGACAGGCACACGGCAGACCCTCTGGGGCCCCTCCCCAATCTCTTACCTGCCTCAACCCCTAGGCCGTGGCTTGTCCATCTGGGGCTCGGAGTGGGGGAGGAGGGAAGCAGACAGGGTCCTTAGGGGTGCAGGGGCCTTAGAGCCTCCAAACCCGGCAGACCGGGCCCCCGCCCACAGCGCCTCACCCTACTGGGGAGGGGGATTACCCCAAACCCCGGGGGCGGGCCAGGATCCAGTCGATTCTCAGGGAGAGGAGAGGTAGGGTATGAGGCCAGGGAAAGGAGAAACAGATGCCCGCCTAGGAGGGGGCTGGGAACCAGGAATCCCGCAGCGGGGGTAGAGTACGATGGATTGGAGATCGCTGGATCCCTGAAGATATTCGAATGGGGCTGGGGGCGTCTCCCGATGGGACTTGATTGAGGAAGAACTGAAAATGGGGAGAAGGTGGCGGATCTCACGGATCCTGAGGGATCGGGGATGGGGGGAGGGACAGAAGAATAGTCTCCGGAGATCCTAAGGGATCTGAGGGCTGTCGGGAAGGCCCCACGCTGAATCCTCTGAACAGGAGGGAATTAGGTCGGAATCCTTACGAAGGAGGAAGAGGGATCCACTTGGTCTCGAGCAAGGGGCCAGAAAATCCAGGGGAGATCAGAAAAGGTCGGGTTTGGGGTCCCTTGCCGACCTCCCCAACCCTGGGCTAGGGGTTTGGGAGCTGGATTCCAGAGATGCTGGGATTGGGGAAGGCAGAGCAGGGACAGTGTCCCTCGGGGGATGGTGGAGGTAAAGGAGAGGAATGGTGGGGGAAGCGCTTAGCTGCTGGGCGGCCCGAACTCCTGGTTCTGCGAGCCGGGGCCCGCCCGCCCCTCGTCCATCCCAGCCCAAGAGTGATGAGCCGCCGGCGGAGCAGCCGCAGCAGCCACGCGCGTCACAGCCCAGCTGCCTCCCCCTCCTCTCTCCCTCCCCCCAACCCCGCTCCAGCTCGCTACTTCCCTCCCTCCCTCCCTTCCTTCTCTTTCCCCGGCCTACAGAGCCTTGCATCCCCTCACTCTGATGTCCTCTTTCCTTCCACCCATCCCTTCCCTTCTTCGCTCCTGCCTCCCTGCTTCTCTCCTATCCCCCTTTCCTCCTCCCTCTCCTCCCCTACCTCAACTTCAGGTACCCCTCGCCTCTTCTCCCCACTTTGGCCCCACCTCTCCCACGCCTTTTGCTTCTTCAGAAGTGGGGCTCAGGAATGGAGGTGGAAGAAAGGAATGAAAGAGGGAGGAGCGGTGACATATAGAAACCTAGAAGCATCGAATAGGCTGAATGAACCTAGTCGGACTAACAGCAGAGAAGGAGGTGAGGAGAGGAGGAAGCGCGAGACAGGTGGGACTGAAGTGAGAAGATGAAAGAGCTACCTGGGATTAGAGTGGGGGTAATTCCCTCTTCTGGACACTTCTCCCCCTGCCCTAGGCTCTGGTTTGGCCCTGGAGATCTGGGCTGAGGGGAGGCCGGGACTAGGGCGCCTGGGTGTGGCTTGTAGTAAACTTGGGTAGGGGGCAACGCGAAAAGAGCAGGGGGAGCCCGTAAAAAAATAGACCTCCCGATCTCTTGAGGTAGGGAGGAGGAGTCCTTATAGACAGTGGGTGGGGCCTAAAAGAAATAGGGACCAAAATCCTTTCGCCAAAGGTAGGCAGGGTTTGCAGCACATGAGGCGGGGCCAGTGGTAGTAGGTGGGGCTTTGAGGGAGTGATTTCGGACTTTGAGTCCAGGCCTAGGTGGGGGGTCTCTTCGCTTCCACCCGCCCCTTGCCCACCCCCAATTGGTTTTCAGTTCTTCCGGCCGCAGGGCACCTCCGCCATTCACCAGCCGCTTCACAATCTTTTCATCTTGGTTGAGGGGTGAAGGTGGTAGACGCTAAAATTAACGCAGTTAGGATTGGGCAGTGAAAGACGTCATTTGCATAGACGGTTGGGATTGGCCAGACCCTCGGGTCTCTGGTCCGGAATTCCTAAATTGCGTGACCTTCTCCTGCCATGGCTGGACTTGGTGCTGCTTTTCGCCGCCTAGGCGCTCTGTCCGGAGCCAGTGCCTTGGGGTTGGCCACTTACGGGGCGCATGGTCAGGGGGCCGGGCCGGGACTTACATTATCGGTATAGAGGGGAGGAGGAAAGGGCCAGGAGTAGGGGGTCTTGGAAGTCAAGTGGGTAGAAACTGGGAGCTGGGCGGACTAAAATTGGTCGATGGAGGGCTTAACAGGCCTGGTTCGAGCCAGTTTTCGAAGCAGAAGACCCTTCCCCAACTTACCCAGCCTCACTATGATTGGCTACCCTGACTGTCCGTTTACTGCTTCTGCCTAATCAGAAGCCTGTAACTCCCGACTGGTTTGAAGGACCCCTTTTATCTAAGACTCACAGGTTAGGCATGGTCACGATTTCATAAAGTGCTTGGATTGGTGGATCGGTATTAATTTTTGCTATTGTCTTTCACAGGTGCGAACATCCAGGACCCGTATCGTAAGGAGGTAAAAGAACTGCCCTACCTTTGCTGCTTGCTGGCCTGGGCCTTGGGGGGTGGGGGAAGTTGATGATGGTTCTTACGTGTAGAATTCCCGAAAGGAGCACTAAATCCTAGTTTCATGGGCCACGGAAAGAACTGGGGTTGGGCAAGCCGAAATGTATGGTTGTCTGTGTGCGCGATGCTCAGTGGGGGAGTGCCCATGGAAACCTGGTTATTTCTTAGAGAAGGTCGTACTAGGGGCTTCTATATGTCAGGGAACCCTTAAGGGTGTGGAGAGGGAACTACATTTATTAATCCCTGAGAAAAATGCAGTTCTTGCATCTTCTTGCATTTTCTAGCTTTTTGAGAAAACCAACAAACACCACTTCTTCCACAGTCTGGCTCTGCTCTGCGTTCCCCTCTGTAGCAAACCAATTTGGGTAAGTTTCAGGGTGCCTCCAAGCCTGCTCATCTTCTAGTCCGCCCAGGGTGTCCCGTCCACCAAAAGCTTATCTTCAGAGAATAACAAGAGCTGTCTTTATTCGGGGAGTGAATGCTGTTACTGGGCCGGTCGAGAAGAACAAGTCAGAGACTGAAGGAGAGAATGGAGGGATGAATCAAGGGCTGAGGACTTGTAGGAACATTCCCCTATCATAGAAGGAACAGAGCTGGTGTAACCCGCTATTCCTGCCCTTCAGAATTTCACATGCCTGTCTTCTCCTTTACTCCCAGGCAGGGACTCTGCTTACCTCTGGGATCTCATTCTTCTGTGGCAGCTTTTACTACCAGACCCTAACAGGAGACACCATGGCAATGCCAATTGCCCCAGTGGGGGGCTCCCTGCTTATTCTTGGCTGGCTTGCCCTAGCTCTTTGATCTTCCCCTATATTGTCCCACCCGACCAGTCTTCAGACTAACTCTTTAGGCAGGAAGCAACAAGCCTGTTTTTGTAAGGTTACTCCAGTTATTCCTGGGAGAAGCCACCAACATGAGATGGTATGCTGGGAAACTTGATTTCTCAATCTTTGCTGGTGTTTTGTTTGGAGATTGGGAGTGGGAAGAAAATTAAAAATGAAATGCAGAAAACTTTGGCATCTTTATTAATCTCACCTGGGTTGTACGATATGAGAGGAATTTGACTTGAGGGACTCTTTTTTATATTTCTTTTGGCAATCTCATCTACTAGGCTGGCTTCATCTATTACCCTTATATTAACCTCATGTTTAAAAGTCCCATGGTTTTCTTGTTAGCTCTGGTAAGTTCAGTTGCTAATGTTACACAAATGACTCCCATTAATCTCTCCCTATCTCCAAATCCACATCATCAACTCCCTGCTAGATACATCTACATTTCTAAACTAAGCGTATCTAAAGCAGAATCTTTCCCCAAAACACATCACTTCTTCAAATTTCCCATTAAGAGCAGCACCATCTCCCAGATAGCCAGGTTTGAAGCCTTAAAATCATCTTTGTCTTTTCCCTCTCCCTCAGCCTCCATATTGAGTTGCCAAGTTTAGTCAGTTGTATCTCATTGACCTCTGTCATATTAGTCCCCCTCTTTCTACTCAAATTGCCACTAACTCAGTGCTTCATCACCTCCCATTAGGCTATTGTAAATAGTCCCCTAATTGATCTTCCTGATTCTAGTCTCTCATTTCTTCAATCCTTCCTTCAAGCAGTTCCCAAAATAATCTTTAGTTCAAACAAGTACCTACTATGTGCAAAGTACTATGCCTCCATGTCCTCTTTGTAAAGTGGATTGGATGAGATGATCTGAGGATCCCTTCTATTCTGACATTCTATAGGTTTACATCTAAAGCTAATGTAGTCTTCCTTCCAGTCTGTTACTGATTCTCCTATTTTGAAAGTCAAGGTTGAAACCTTGGTGTTTTTGTTTCCTTTCTCATCTACTTCTAGGTACCAAGTCTTGTTCACTGTGTTTTCAAAAT
>CM053586.1:186702880-186763085 GCA_028646515.1 Pseudochirops corinnae | reverse complement strand
TGTTTAATAGTATCTTGATTTCTCATAAAGTCATTTGCTTCCATTTGCTCCACTCTAATTCTGAAGGAATTATTCTCTTCAGTGAGCTTTTGAGATTGTTTTTCCATCTGGCAAATTCGGCTTTTCGAGGCATTCTTCTCCTCATTGGCTTTTTGGGCCTCTTTTGCCATTTGAGTTAATCTATTTTTTAAGGTGTTATTTTCTTCAGTCAGGTTGTTGACTCTCTTTTCATGATTTTCTTACATCATTCTCATTTCTCTTCCCAACTTTTCCTCTACTTCTCTTACTTGGTTTTCAGAATCCTTTTTAAGCTCATTCTATGGCTTGCCACCAGTTTACATTTTTCTTGGAAGCTTTTGGTGTGGAAGTTCTGACTGTGTTGTCTTCCTCCTTTTCCATGCTTTGACCCTTTTTGTCCCCAAAAAAGGAATCTAAAATTGGATTGCTGTGCTTACTTTGCCTGCTCATGTTGCCAGTCAATTACTTGACTTTTGGGCTCTGTACAACTCTGATTTCAGAGGAGAGAGCTTTGTCCCAAATCGCTGGGGTTTTCATAGCTGCCAGAACTATTAGGGGACCACCATCTCTGCAGCCCCCTCCAGCTTTGGCTCACTGGTCACGCACCTCAGGACCACCACCCAAGACCACGATCCCAATCCAGGCAGGTTAAGGCAAGAGCACTTAGCCTCTGAATGATTGCTTGGCCCCCCTGCAATCTGCAGGCCGGGAGCTCTGAAGCAGCCACGTGGAGGTGGCTGCAGGGCCACCACTTCTGCTGCTTTCTTGCCCTGGGGGCAGACGGCTGGACCCACTCCTTTCCCCCAAATTTAGCTGAGTTCCACTGACCTTTTACTTTGTCCTTGGCTCTTATGAGTTGATAATTTTGGAAACTGCCACAGCTGCTGGTGATCCAGTCTCCCACGTGCTCCAGCCGCGGCTTGTCCTGGCCACCCTGGGGCTAAACAGTTTCAGGCCAGGGTGGGCTCAACTCCCAGTGCACTGTGATGAGCCCTTCCCATCCTCCTGCTAGGCTGCCTTCAATGGGAAGTTTGTTTCTCTGGTATTTTGTGGGTGCTGGAGCTCTAAAATTTGTTTAGAGTCATATTTGATAAGTATTTGAGGTGGTTATGGTGGGAGCTCGTGGAGTTCTCCTGCTTCTATGCCGTCATCTTGACTCTGCCCCCTATCTCTTCTTTTGTAAATACCTTTTCTAAATAAGCTAATTAACTCTGGCTGGCTAAAAGGGAATTTACACTAGTTGGGGCTCATGAGCAGTAGTAGTAGAAACTGAAACCTTCTGGTTACCCCTAGAATCTTGAGAATAGTAAGTGGACCCCAAACTAAATGTAAGTGCACATTAGAGAGATGACTTCAGGGATTCTAAGAGGTAAATGTGTAAAGAGGAGACTAGGATTGTACAGTCCAATTTAGCAGCCATTGTTGTCAAGGGGGTGGGGGGGAGAAGGAAATCTTTTCAAGAACTGAACTATGGAAGAAGGATGTAGCATGTATAGAAAGGGTACCCCACATATGGTGAGGCCACATGTGTGATGGGGGCTTGTCCCCTGCCTGTAGCAGGGGTTGTTGTATGGCTTGAAAGGAGGCTCTTCCCCCCCCCCCCCCTCACCTTTCTCCAAGGGAGATTTTAATTTCTATCAGGAGAGAAAGCAGGAAGTTGGGGCTGGAGGCTACCACTCTGTTCTCTTCAGAGGAGTTACTAGGCTAGAATTATATCTGTCTGATCCCTTAAATATTGTTAGTCTAGAGTATATGATCAGGTTCCGTTTAACTTCTCATTGCTCTGTGTCATTATTGGGGAAGGGTAACCCAAGCTCTACATCCAGAGCTATTTCCTACCAAATACCGGTTTCACAAAGAACACACTTCATGAATAGCAAAGAAACTCATTTATCAAAATCGTAGCGAAAGGTAGGAAAATAGATACTAGAGCCAGAAGTGGGGAACCTGTGCCTGGAGGCCACATGCAGCCCTCTAGTGTGTAGCCCTCTTACTGAATCCAAACTTCAAGGCAGCACTTGAGGACTTAGAGGGCCACATGTGGCCTCCAGGTCATAGGTTCTCTACCCTAAAACCAGACTATACAGAGTGAAAGATCTCTCCCATTAGGAGCAAGGTAACTTAGCTCAACAAAGAGAGAGAGTCCTGGATCTCACCCAAGAGGAAGCTCTCTGATTTCTAATGTAGCAAACTGGGAGACAGGGACATGATGGAGTTCCTCTCATGTCTTCCCAGAGTCTTTTTCTTCAAGAATCTGAAGTAGGATTGTCATCTTATATCTTCCTTCTTGACCTGGAAGCCAAAAATGCCCAAAGTGAGTAGCAGCTGAAAGAGTCCCAAAGAAGACTGAAGAAGGCTGGAGCTCTCTTGCTCTCACCAGGTCTACACCTGCCCCTCGAGAAGGGCAGAGTATTCATCACTATCAATGAGGAGAGAATTTTATACCAATGAGTCTTGGGACAGGGTTTACATTCTTCTCTTGGGCCAAAACTATGCAGTTCCTCGCAGAGATCAACTGGAGCAAGTCCAAAACCTGTAAATAAATATATGGTATAAACATAAACATTGGTGCTTGAAAACAATAAGGATGTTTTTTCTGGCATCCCAGATAACCATCTTTCAGAACCACTGAAAGAAAAATAAAACAAATGTCCATTAATAGTACATGCAATAGACCTAGCATTATACAGAACATAACCTAGGAGGATAATACACTACATGTAGGATATATACGCCTGTCAAATAGTAAATAGCAATCATTCAAAAGCAATAAGCATTGCTAATTAACAAAGCAAAGCTAACTGCAGCAATAATACCTCAATAGGCCTGTATATAAAGCATAACTTATCTCTAAGTGTTAGCATGTATGAATAACAGTTAACAAATTGCTATACTATGAAAATAGCACAAAACACGATCAAATGAACATAACAACAACATAAAAAAACAAGCATACAGATACGTTAGAGGCAAGAAGTAAAGGGGAGAAAAATGTTTTAAGTGATTCTAATTTTGGTACCTAGGAAGATGGTAGTGCTAATTTCTCTGAGGAAACTGAAGATGCTGAAGAAGGATGCTGAAGAACATTGATGGGAAGAGGTGGAAAGGAGTCAAGGCATCTAAAGGAGATACTATCAGACAAATGAATAGACAGGTGCAGGGATTAGAGCCCTCAGTAGCTTGCTTTTCATTGTGACCCCCACTGCCTATCCCTATTATGACCCAACTCTACCCCCTTCAGGAACCACATCTCCCTCCACACAGGAATCCTGGGCCTCCTAGCTCTTGGCATGTGTGAGCTGTGGACAGGGCCCGGGGTGGGGCCAGGTGACCCCGGGACCCCCCGCCATGGCTGAAAAGATGCACTCTGGCCATAAACCTACAAAAAATCTTGATCCTATAGATGTGATCCTTCTACTCTTAAGCCTCATCATCCTGCTCCACCTTGGGATCAATGTGGTGATTCTGGTCAGGGATGGGTCCTGGTCAGATGCTACCTGGCCTTCTAAACAAGGGTGGAGCCTGGGAGGGTGGGAGAGAACAGCTAGGGGAGCCTGAGGATTGGGAGAGAGTAGAGGAACAGGGTGGGGCCAGGGGCCTGGGTCTTTATTAAACAATAACAGCCTTAGTGCAATATGCTTTCACACCCATTATCTTCTTTGATCCTCCCACTTCCATCACTATCTCTCAGATCTGGCGCAGTCTCACAAGGTCCCTACACCGAATATTCGATTACTTTGAACCTAAAGGTGAGTGTGGGGTCTGGGGAGAGACCCTGATTTCCTTCTTTTTTGTCCTCTGATACTCCCAGTCCTGTCACCTGCCTACTTCCATTCTCAAAGGGACACAGACATCTGGCCCTATGGCCCCTCCACATCCCACACAATTACTCTCCACAGGGAACCTGTGTATTCAGCTATCCAGCCCCCCTCTTCAATTTCACTGCCTTTACCCTACTCCCAATAGGTAAGATTCTCAAGAAGCCCCAGCCTTCCATTAAGAAGCCATCAGGGGTCCCAACTCTGTGCATCCACTGCACCTTGGACCCCGTGGCTCTAAATGTGGCCCACCCTGCTACCAATCGACATCGCCGCCGCCATCAGCACTCGGGAAGTGGCTGTGGCAGCTACTGGGGAAGCCGCCATAGCCGACACCGCGGCCGCCTACGCCATCTTCATTACCATCATCACCCTCGTGCATCCTTGCCCCCACCCCCTTCTCCCTCACCTGCAACCTCACCCACTTCCTTCTGTCACCGAGAAACTTGGGACACAGACTTAGAAGACAATAAAGAGCCCTGGAACCAACAATCCAACTACCAGAAGATTTGGGACAAAACTTCTCATCCTGGAAACATCAGGCATTACAGGGAATACTGGAGCAGTTACTATCCAGGGGGATCAAATCTCTCTCCTCAAGACTTGAGGGCTCCCAAAAGGGTGGAAGCAAAGTCTGAGTTGAGGCTAAAGACTTATTATCAGTCATCTCCAAACAGCTGGCCTCAGAATCTAAAAGAAAACATGAAGCCTGGCCCTATCTCCACCTCCCCACAATTCATACACAGGTTCCCTCCTAACCCATCTTGTATGCCTGGCACCCACAACACCCTTCCTCCAGGTGGCAAGGTTTTTTATGACAGCTGGGAGCTGAGACAACGGGTTCGAGATGGGAACAAGAGGGCCAATGTCCCCAAGACTCCCCCGTCTGTACCTCGAAGCCCTGAGCCCCAAAGCTATGCTGAGAATGTCATACCTAAACACTCTGTGCGGCAGACCATAGTGCCTCTCATCTCAGCGCACATCCCCTTGACTCGGACCCATGTCTCAGCAGGACATTTGCCCTTCAGCAGTCGGGATAGGCCGCAGATAAAACGGTGGGATGGAGAGCACAGAGAGCCACTGCCCCACCGGACCTCAGTGGGCTCATCCCCTTCCTTCAGCAGACTCCCCAACCATGAGATACAAAACCACTTCTGCTCTGCCCGAAATGAAAACCAGATACCTGAGGTCTCTCAGCCCTTGTCCTATGTCTCAACACGTGTGCCAGTCAGAGTTCCAGCCCCTGACCCAGGCCATATACCTGCTTTCATCCCCCTTAGTAGGAGCCCGGGGGGCCTCACCAACTACCAAGTGTATGATAGCCAGGAGCTGAAGCGGCAAATTCAGGAAGGTCATGGGCGTCGAGGTGAGGTCTTTTCCTGCTCCCCTGCCACACCCCGAATAGGTGCTTCCTCATCCTGGCACTCTCTACACAGAACCAAGGCTGGGAGGCTGAACTGAAAACCTTGAGGATAGCTGATCCATGTAAGGAGAGATGGAATGGGGAATAAAGAGGCCAACAGGGATTGTGTGCTTCCATCTTTGGTAGGAAAGGTCAGGAGATCCTAGCTAGAGAGTCTGGTAGGTGTTGTTCCCAAGACCTGATTCCTCTACCCCACTGCCCCTCAGCCCATAGCTTTCCATCCTTCTGGCCATGGTTGCTAAATCGAATGATAGGGAGGCAAGGCAATATTCCCTGCCAATAAGACTTAATAATTTCTTATCTGATCACCCGAACTGGCCAAAAGTGATACCCTAGGGCCCCATCACCCTTCCTTCCTTCCTTGGATTCTGTCCCCCAGTATATCTAAGAGGACCCCATCAACTCTTTGCTCCTTCCCTCTGTCTCCACTAGGGATTGTATATATCTACTGGAATTGTAAGGAGATGGTGTTCCCTGGTCTCAGTGTTCTTTTGTAGGGAGATCTGAGGCCTACATAGACCCTTCAAGATTAAGTTATGACATAAACCAGGAGACTTCTCTCCCTCTGCCCCCAAATTGGTTTAAATGCTGACTCTGGCACCCAAACCTGGGTAGGCCACCAAAATATCTAGTACTGGTTTAAGAACTCGGGGCAGCACAGCTTAAAGAATACATAGGGGAGGTCAGGTTTCTGGTCTTAGCTCTGCCCCTAGGAACTGTGTGACTTTCAGCAAGCCACTGACCTCAGTTCTCCTCACCTGTAAAATGAAGGAGTTGAACTAAATAGGGCCTCAAGTCCTTTCCACCTTTGACATTCTATGTTCTGTGGTTCTATAATTGCTTAATTGAATGAATGAATCAGCCCAGAAGCCCTGGCAGGAGCTACTGCTTTTGGAACTGGCTACTAAAGAACAAGAGGCCTAGGAGCCTAAAACTGATGGAGGCCTGATGTGGGCTCCCTTTATTCATCTCCCACCTTCATTGTGACCCTTCCCATTGTGACCCGGTGCCTCCCCATCTCCTACCACAGGAACCTCAGCTCCCAGGGTATGCGGGCAGGGGCAGGGGCTGGGGCACCCCAGGAGGCTCTGGGACCCCCAACATGGGCAAGCAAGTCCTACAAGTGGGCCCAAGTACACTCAAGACCCAACTCCAAGAAGTGCCAGGACCTGGGAGACTCAATCCTGTTACTTCTGGGGAGCGTGATTCTGCTGAATGTTGGAATGAATGCGGTGATACTGGTCAGGGAGAGCACAAGCATCCCTGTAGATAAAGCAGGGGCTGGGGGAGCAGTGGGAGGGGTTAGGGAGGCAGGGGGAAGACAGGGAAATTGGGCACTGAGGGAGGCAGGATATCTGGGGTCCCTTGAGGGGAGTAGGGGGTAGAGTTGGGGATAACAAAAATGGGAACTGGACAGCATATAGCTATTTGAGCCTGGAGGTTCAATCACCTGGATTTACCTTTGTTCACTGTATCCTCTATCCTGTTTCCTCCCCAAACCCCCAGCTCTGGCGTCATTTGAAAGCCTCCCTCCGAATACTGCTCCATCACTTTTGTGAAAAATGTGAGTGTGGGGCCTAGGAGAGGCACCCTGAATCTATTCCTCTTGTCCTCTATCCTTCTCCTCCTCCCCTTTCCTATAATGACCCAAAATCCCCTTAAAAACTGAGGCTTCTCTTTCCCCACCCCCAACTTCTTCCTTCTCCCCTCTCTCAGACCAGCAACAATGCCACCTAACCTGCATCTGCTGTACCATGGACCCCAAGAGTCTAACCCCCTGGGGCTCTTCCCATACTCATCAGCATCAAACCTGCCTGATGGGCCCTTCTCACAGCCTGGAATGGGCCCCAGACACAGATGATGAGAAAGTCTCACAGTGCCGATGGCTGCCACCCCAGTGTGGCCACTCTGGAGACCCAATGATTTCCCATGGACCATGGAGGCAGGGAAAAGGATTGGTGCCCAAGGCAGGAAAGTTTTACCATTCTCAGTCTGCTGGAGTTAGTGCCACCCCACTCCTGCGCCCTGAGACCCTTTTCTACCTTGGCCAAAAGCCTCAAAGCTCAAGGAACAGTAAGGATATAGAGTCCCAATCTGCCAGAGATATTCAGAAGCCATGCCAGGTTTTTTTCTCTCCTTCCCCTGTTCCTCATCCCCAAGCTGGCCATGTAGTATATGATGCCAGGAAGATGAAAGGCCCAAACTGCCAGGTGGGAGAATTTGTCGAAGCTTTGTCCCTTTCCACAGGGGGAAGCTCCCTTCAAGGGCTCAGTAAAAAGGGCCAAAATCTCATCTCCCAGAACCTGGAGAGGGCCTCCAATCTGCCCACTTTCCCTGTTGACCACCCCGTGGAGCACACAGAGTACAGGGAGCAGAGAGCCAGCTTTCCTGAAGGAAGGAATAAGGGCACGCTCTCCTGCAGCTCTAAGTCCCATATTGATAAAGGTTACTCTGAGAAGAGGATTCTACTTCTCCCAAATTCTGCCTGTTTACAGCCCTCTGACCACCCCACTTTTCCCTGCCATACTTCTACCCCTTCCCAGTCACTCTGTCCTTCTGAAATCCCCCTACTTAACTGGACTCCATTGCATCAACAGCAGCCTTCAAAGATTCTTGTACAACCTCTAGAAGTTTCAAAGGGTGAGATGGCTTGTGATAAACAGAAACTACCAGAGGTCTCCACTCTCACTCAAACCCACTACTCCCAAGGACAGAACAAAAATTGGGTGTACAAGACTCTGGAAATGCCCATGCAGAATCGGCCATCTCTCCATCAGATGCCTCTGAGGAAGGGATCTGGTTTGGCAACTGGTCATGTGGTCTTTGATGCCAGGCAGCTCAGGCTAAACAAGGAACATGCCAGAGGCTGTTTCCCCAGGGCTTCCTATGGCCCTAAAGCCCCTCTGACTGTTCCAGGGAAAGGCAGAGGAAAGACTGGGAATACCAGTCCATGACAAAGACTTGGGAGAAAGCATGGCAATAAAGGGACAGGTATAAAAAAGGAAAAAGATTTGCATGGTGGTATTCAGGATCCAGGGAAGTCCCAAACCTGATCAGTCTCTATGATCACAGAGAAGACCAGATCTTTGAGGTAACTGCCCTTTACCTCCATCTTATTTAGGCCCTCTTAGGCAGGCAAAAGGCCTCTAGAACATCTAGAACCCTATGGGAGGGGAAGGTGGCACAGAGATGGAAAACACAGGATGGTAGGATTTGGAGCTGGAAGGGACAGATCAATTTGGCTCAACTTCCTAATTTTAAAGTGAGGAAACTGAGGCTCAGCAACTGCCCAATTAATAGGATCATGAAAGTAAGTAGTAGAGCCAGGATTTGAAAGCTGTTCTACTCATCTCAAATCCAAATGAATTGAGTTGGACTAGACAGCCACTGAGGTCCCTTACAGCTCTCAAAATCTATGATTGTGTGAAATACAGTGCTCTTATACAGTGTTCTTTTAACTACATGGATTATCCTCCAAGAAGGAGGCCCCATGAAGCTTGAGGTCTGGGGAGTGCTCCTCTGTAAAAATACAGCCCATAGACCACCATAAATCTGGATATTATCAGTTTCCAGTTCCACCCCTTCATTTGACTCCCTTTCCCAATTCTGGGCTCTGTTTGCTTTGTCTGAGGAGGCAGGTCCTTCAGCTGCTATCCACATTTTCCTTAGCAGCTCCAGCTTAGGTCTAAGGCTGAGAGGGGAGAAAGGCACTTCCCCAGCAATGGTATTGGGCCTACAGAGCCCTGTGAACATTCCCCTCCTTAGAGGTCAGCTAGATGGTTCAGTGCATAGAGCACTGGGCTGGGAGTCAGTAAGACCTGAGTTCAAATTTGACCTCAGATATTTATTAGCTGTGTGGCCTTGGGTGAGTCACTTGACCTCTGTCTCAGTTCCTCAATTTGTAAAATGGGGATAATAACCTACCTCTCAGAAGTGTTGGGAGGATCAAGTGATTTACTGTTTGTAAAGCACTTAGCACAGTTCCTGGCACATAGTGGATGTTTCATAAGTGATTGTTCCCTTCCCCCTTTTCTCTTCCTCCAGGACAGCAGAGTGTTTACCTGGATACTTAGACCCACAACATAAGCCTTTTTAACCTTGACTGAAGTGCCTATTTAATTCGAAGCAGCAGCCTCTCCCTCATGAGGCATAGTATAAAAATTCCCTGATTCTGGAATCAGAAGGCCCTGAGTTAAAATCCAATCTCTCTGTTCAACTTTGGACAAGTCACTTTCCCTACTTGTAAAAGGAGAGAGGTAGATTATGGTCTCTTCTGTCTTTTCCACTTATAAATTCTATGATCCATATTATATAACCAAATCTGGCCTTAGGCAGAGGGGTTTGCTCTATACTGATAGTGTCTGGCTCAGAATCTGGAGTCCTTTGAGTCTGAAAGGATGGGCAAATCAAGTCTTGCTCGTTGTCAATCAATCATTTATTAAATGCCAGGCACTCTGCTAAGTGCTGGGAACACAAAGAAGGGCCAAACAGTCCTTGCCATCAAGAACACACATGCCATATACAGAGTAAATAGAAGGTAAGAGGGAAAGTACCAACAGCAGGGGCACCCCTACCCTCACCAAAAAGGGGGCTATTTGAGCTCTGGAAGACCGTGGGGTTTTCCTTTTTGGGGATTCCCTTCCTCCTGCTTTAGTTTTCTGCCATTTGCTGAGGTCCTGCCATCATTGTCCCATCTTCTCCAGCCAGGAGCCTGCTACTTATAAGCCTTGTCTCTCAGATCTGTGATGCTAATTTGAACTGTTCATTTAGACTTCTGGTCATCCATGGTGAACATCGATTTTTGTTTCAATAATACAGAGCCTGGTTCTCCTCCTCCCCCCTTAATGTCCTAGTCTTCAAACTCTGAACTCTGGCTGATTTTCCTCTGGGCCCATTATGGTCCTGATCTTTCCCATCTGGTCTAATGCAGCCTCTGACCCAAGCCCTAGTTACTACAAACACTTGCCTTTTTTTTTTATGTTTTTATTTATTTTAGTTTACATCATTCATTTCCACGAGATTTTGAGTTACAAATTTTCTCCCCATCTTTCCCCTAAATCCCCCCCTAAAACAGCCATCCCCTTGTATAACCCCTCCCCCAATCTAATCTCTCCCATGTCCTCCCCCATCACTCCTCTAACTTTCCGATAGGGCAGGATGGATCTCCCGTCCACAGTGCCTGAAACACTTGCCTTTTTGTCAAAGCATTTAGAGCTTAAAGGGACCTGTTCTCTGGGATTTCTAGTGTAGCAATTTTTTCTTTCTAGCAATACAGAAAGGAAACTTTCTGTAACTTGGAAAATTGCTTGAGGCACTCAGAAGTTAAGAGTGTGTCCATGACTACACAGTTGGAGGACTTGAACCTAACTCCAGGTTTGGCCCTCTAGGTCCACTAAGCTTGGCTGTCTCTATAAGAAGGTTTAGAGATTCATCCAGATCATTCATTTTACAGGCAAGGAAACTGAGGCTGAGTAGTTAAGAGATTTGCACAGGTTCATTTAGTCTTCCTAGATCTTATCATGATTATCATGGGGAAACCAGGGACTCAGTTACTGTCAGTAATATCTTTAAAATTATAGAAAATGGGAGAGGTACAGAAATAAAGAAGGGAACATGTCCTGATGGAGAAGTGTGACCGAGGTAGTTCCATACAACCAGATAGATTCAATACTTTTTCAAGGATCAGATTCAGACACTAATAGTTTCTATGTCACTTTAGCAGCAAGTCTCCATCGGAGTACCCCAAGGAACCATGCTTGGTCACATTTTGTTTTACATTTTTTTCAGTGCCTTTGATAGATGGCATGTTGACCAAATTTGTAGATGATATAGATCTAAGAAGGTTACATACTGAATGACAGACAAGGCTCTTGATAGGCTTGAAACTTGGGTTCGGTTTAATAGTGATGAAGTCTTACATTTTAGGGGCAGGTAGGTGGCCCAGCGAGCAGAGCACCCACCCTGAAGTCAGGAGGACCTGAGTTCAAATGTGACCTCGGACATTTAACACTTGACTATCTGTGTGACCTTGGGCAAGTCACTTAACCTCAATTGTCTTGCCTTCTCCCCTCAAAAAAAACTCTTTAAGGTTTTACATTTTAATTCAATCAACCAACTTCATAAGCACAAGCCGTTTGTCAGGAAAAATTTGATAGGTATAAGATTTAGTGAACTGTAAGATCACTCATTGCAGGATGTGGGGACTCTAGTAGATTGTAAGATGTGAGTGTGATAAGTTAGCCAAAAAAAAATCCTGTGTTCTTGGGGGTTCATTAGGACATGGCTTCCAGGAATAAAGAAGGGCTAGTCCCTCTGTATTCTGCCCTGGGTCATGCACTCAAATGGCCTATTGTGTTCAGTTCTGGTTGATGTAGTTTAGGAAGGACCTTGATGAACTAGAGGGAATTAGAGGCATGGTGGATAGAGCACAAGATTTGTAGTCAAGACAAACACGATCTGAAACATGGCTTCAAACACTCATTAACTGTGTGACCCTGGCCAACTCTGTCTCCCTCAGTTTACTCATCTGCAAAATGAGGGCACAAATAGCTATCACCTGAATTGTTAAAATAACTTCCCTCTCAGGGGTAAAAGTGAAAAGTGCTTTGCAAACCTTAAAGCACTACATAAATGATATCATTATAATGGCCCGGAGGAGGGCAACCAAGATGGTGAAAAATACTTTGAGCTCATGATCAGCTAAACTAAAACTGGGGACTTTTTTAACTTAGCAAGGACTTGATGGCTGTCTTCAAGTATTTGAAGGTTATCAGGTCAAATAGATTAGACTTGCTTTGTTTGACCCTGAAGGGCAGAATCAAGATCAATGGATGGAAGTTTCAAAGGTACTTTTTAGACTTGCTATCAGAAAAAAACTTCCTAATTAAGTCATTTCAGATTCTTTGTGACCCCTTTTTGGACTATTTTGCATTTTTCGGCAGAGATACTGGAGTGGCTTGCCATTTCCTTCGCATGTTACAGATGAGGAAATTGAAGCAAATAAGGTTAAGGGACTTGCCCACGGTCACACAAGTGTCTATGGCCGAATTTGAACTGGAGTCTCCCTGACTCCAGGCCGGCAGTCTATTCACTGCACCACTTGGCTGCCCCTCCTAATTAATCAGAGCTGTCTAAAAGTGAATGGACCACTTGGACTGCTTCCTCATAAGCAGAATCTTTAAGATTACCACTTTCCCAGTAGTTTTATGGTGAGGATTCCTTTCGAGGTTAGAGTTGGACTTGATGGCTGCTGAGGTCCTACGAAACTGTAAGACTCAGCTAATCTGTCTAGGACGCTCCACCCATACCCTGACTAGACAGTAGGGCGCAGCAGAGGACCAGCTGGCCTGAAAAGACAACTCTCAAACACGGCTTGGGTACACAAAAACTAAACTCTTATTTTCTAGCATGCACCCCTTGCCTCTATACCAAATGAATTCTAAACAGGGTTATTTATTAGAAAAAGCTGGAAGAACAGGAGGGAGGGACGATGAGAGAGACTTCAATTTCCGGGACAATTCAGAAACGTCTCTAGAACCCGGGGGGTGGGGCCAGAACTTTCCGAGTTAGTCTAGGTAGAGAGGGGTGTAGCCTCAGGTAAAAGGGGCGTGCCCTGGCGGCGAGAAGGAAGTTGCTCATAGCATTTTCTCCCCTGCTTTCTCCGGCTTTCTTTTTCCTCCCGGCGGTCGCCTGAGGTCCTTTGCCATCATCCCCCTCGACCCCACCCCCAAATAGCAGGTAAGAGAAAGGAATACTAGGTACGGATAAAGAGATGCTTCTGGTACTCAGAACAAGGAATAGAACTGGACTGCTGAGTCTGGGTCTGAACTTGGGCTGGGGAGAGAGAACTTTTTTTAAAAAACCACCTGTCAGGTCTAACTGGTATTTAGAAGACTAGAAAGTTCGCATGTTGAGGGAGGGGGGAAATCTGGGGACACACCTTGAGGGAAGGGGTGGAAACTGGAGAATATTTGTGCATTTTCCATTTAAATAAACAATTTTGTAGCAGCCCAGGGCGTAGGCACCTCTAGAATACAGAGTAGGCTGGGGTGCAGAGGCAAGGAGTGGGTGGTCCCGGCCCGAGTTACCAGAATGAATTGAGCCCCATTTTCCCTTTCTCCCCGCCGTTCCCTTAGCTTCAGGCCCCATATGGCTTCCGCAGTCTGGGGTGGCACCCCCTGGTGGGGTCCGTCACCCCCAGCCCCTGCCCGTCCCCTCACGGACCTCGACTTCTGCTCCGGAGCGCAGCTGCAGGAGCTGACTCAACTGATCCAAGAGCTCGGGGTTCAGGAGAGCTGGCACTGTGGGCCAAAGCCCGGGGCCGACCTCCTCCGGGCTAAGGACTTTGTCTTCTCTCTGCTCAGTAAGTGTGTCACCTTGGGCCTCTTCCTGTCCTCTCTCCAGTGCCCCCACGCGAGTTTTCAACGCTGCCCCATAGAGAGCCTCGACTGACCCTCTCCCCTTATCCCCAGGTCTCATCCACCGACGGGACCCTCGGATTCCTGAGCAAACCGAACTTCTGCTCCTTCGTGGTGGAGTCCGCGAAGGCTCTCTCGATCTGGGGCCCGGATCCCTGGGTCCATACGTCCGGGGGCCCCACTACGATACCGGCTTCACTCTCTTGGTGCCGTTGCTCGACTGTGACGGGGTAAGGCCCGACCTCGAGCTGGAATCTGGCAGCGCGTGGCTCCGCCTCCAAGCGCGAGTGGGCGGGGCTTCGGCCCTGGAGGCTTGGTGCGACTGCCTAGGGCCCTCCGCCCCCGCTGGCCTGAGCGGGAAGGGGCAAGTAAAAGAGGCGTGTCCATTGGAGAAGCCTCCGTGTGACGTCACAGCGCCCGAGACTGCGGCGGCCTCCAGGAGGGTGCTAGAAGACTCCGACACCAAGTCGCCCGCGGCGGCGGAAGAGAGGCTGGGAGACTTGAGGGATTCGGGAGAGCGCGGTTTATTGAAGGAACCGCACAGTGACGTCACAGAGCAACTCCCTAGACAGCCAGTCCCAGAGCCTGAGGGGCAGGGCCCTCAGGAAAACTGGCCCTCTTTGTGCCCCACCCAAGTGGCTTCCTGGTTTTTTTCCTCACTATCTGCTGTAGCTGTCTCCTTGACCCCGGCCCCCGGTGCCGTGCGCTTGGTCCGTGCCGCCCGCCATGCCGGAGTCACTACCATCCTTCTGTCCACCCCAGGCCCTCCCCCCCGGCTCCTGCTCTTTGACTTAGTGCCAGGGGTCTCCGTGGCCGGCTGGCCCGAGAGAACCCGGACCCACGCCTGGATGGGTCCCGTGGCCGCTGGGCCTACCGCCTGCTACCTCGTGCCGGGCTACGCAGCCAAAAAGGAGGATGGGCTCTGCTGGCGGATTTGCTTTGCCCGCCAGGAGCTGGCGCTCAAGGCTCGCATCCCCCAGCCTCTGCTCCAGGCTCACGCCGCTGCCCAGGCCTTACTTCGCCCCCTGGTGGCCGGGGCCGGCTGCGCGGCTCCCTACCTCCTGCGGACCCTGCTCTACTGGGCCTGCGAGCGACTCCCTGCCCTCTATTTGGGGCGGCCGGAGAACGCCGGGGCTTGTTGCCTCGGGCTGCTGGACGAGTTAAGCCGCGGGCTGGAGGCTGGGGCACTGCCTGACTACTTCCTGGAAGGGCGGGAGCTGGCGGCTGGGGAGGGGGCCACGGAGCTGGCCGGGGCTCTCGCTCGACTCCGGGGGGACCCTGTAGGGGCTCTCAGAACTGCGGTGGAAGAGGCCAAGACTGCGCGAAAGGGGGGTGGAATGGTGGCCGGGGGTCATTAAAATATTTGCAGCTAGATGGAGACAGAAGAATTTTGGTTCCTTCAACGACTCTCCGCAACCAGTGACTTAACTCATTCTGGGAGACTTGAAGGGGGGTGGAATGGTGGCCGGGGTTCATTAAAATATTTGCAGCTAGATGGAGACAGAAGAATTTTGGTTCCTTCAACGACTCTCCCCAACCAGTGACTTAACTCATTCTGGGAGACCTAGCCCTCGAACTTTCTGAGGCTGCTGGCTGTCTCGGACCTGACCCTGAAAAAAAAATGTCAATCCTATCCTCACCGCCGCCATCTCGTCCCAAAATGCACACATTTCCCACCAAGACCCAGGGACTCATCCCTTGTCTAGTCTTGCCCTCACACGACCCCCTTGGAATTTCTCCTATGTATGACCCTAGGTAGGAGCCAAGTAAAGGGGTGAAGGGTAGATGCTGACACAGCATGAAAGGATGACCAAATAGGGCCTGGAAATAGAGAAAACAGCTCTCACTTTGTGGCAGTGGATGCTCTCCCCATTTCTGCTGCACACACGCACACAACCTACAAAGCTACTCTTGCTTTCAACCACGGTGCAATTTCTCTAGCACTTAGCCCCTCCATCTTTCCTCATGCATTTTCTAGACATTTGTCCCCCAGAGTCAAGCTCTGCACCTTGTTCCCCCTCCTGGGATTCATGACTCGCCTCCCACAACCAGCTTGTTTGTTCCCTCCCTACATCCCCAGCCACTTCCATTTCCAGGTCCTCTAACAGATCCAGGAGTCCCTTTCCTCCGTCCTCTTTTTGATGATGTCTCCGCCCCCTGCCCCGCCCTCGGATAGGATTCTTGGGCTGAGGTGGGGGAGCCGTACGCGAGTTTGCGGCTGCTGCTTATCGCTGCCGTTACTGCTTCTGCTGCCTGGGCTTGCTTTCCAGTCAGTCCTGCTGCTGAGGCCTGGAGCGCCGCCATCGGGGGACTGGGGACGCCCTGTGAACCCACCCCTATTTCCCTGGGGGGGGGAGGGATAGAGAGAGCTGAGGTGGACCGCGCGGGGAACCCTCTACTGACAAGGGGACAGTGAGGCAGGAGAATATGAGAACCTGAGCCATCCATCCATCACTGCCGGCAACAGGATCAACAGGACAGGTTTGGGGGGGTCTCAGGAAAGAAGGGGGCTGCAAGCAATCGCTTAGGAACGTGGACGGGGACCCTGGGGAGCACAGAACCGCGTGGGGGGAAGTACAGGAGACAGGTTAATTTGGGGAGTACCAGGGAGAAAGTGGGGTGCAACACTTTAGAGTAGCTAGCTGGAGGTCAAATAGCTGGAAGACTGCATCAAGACTGACTCCCCAATAACATTTTGTGGGATACCTAGAGTGAAGTTAAAGACTCACTATTTTGGGGTGACAGGATGTAAGAATGGACCTTCCATACACACTGCACCTTGATAACCCCTAAGTTGCTGGAGCTGGAAGGGCATATTTGGAAGCACCATAGAAGAAGTAGAAGTAAGGATAAATTTAGGGGATACCTGGTCACCAGAAACTAGGGCCTTTAGGGATTTGAGGAGGTACAGAGGGTGTTGACTTGCTGAAAAGGGGAGGCATAAACTGAGTTTATGGTTTATTTGGAAAAAAGCTCAGGACCCTAGCAAATGGAACCTCTCAGAAGTTCTGGGCTATAGGTTTTGAGAGTGATGGGAAGAGGTAAGAGATACATTCCAATCTGGGAACTAAAAGAGTAGCAAAGAAGACCCCTATTTCCTTTAACCTCACAGCTGCTGCACCAAGTGTTGCTGCTATGGGTGATTTGGAGATATAGCCGTGTTTCCTTCTCACCCCTTCTAGATTTCTTGAGCTGACAGGAAGGAGTTGTGAGATTCATTTCTGTCATCTCCCCGAGCGAGTTAGGGTCTACAAAGTCTGGTCAGTAGAGATTATATGGAGAGGTGCAGAAAAACTGGAGCCTTGGAATTACATCGATTTAGGGCCAGGACAGTGAAGGAAGAAAGAGAAAATTTGGAGCTAAGAGGAAGGGGAACCCAGAGAATTGGCGGCAAGAGCTGGGGATTCACAAACCTTGAACCAAGTAAGAGTTCAAGGATTCCCATCAAGTTTGGGGGTGACAAGGGGAGAGGGCAGTTGAAGGAACCCTTTTGAAGTGCTCAGAGGGGAGGGCTCTTTGGGGTACTACTTAACAGCAAAAGAATTCAGGAACTCAGGAGTATCTGGGATAAATTTTGGGGTACCTCTCTGTTTGAGAGAAGAGATTAGAGGGTGCCTTCCTGGAGAAAGGAAAGGCTTTACCTTTCATCCTTGAACTATCTGCCAGTTTGGAGTGTTTTTCAGTTGGGGGGGCATTCTGGGAGCCAGATTGAGATTGAGGGTTGTGTCCTATTGAGGTGCCTCCATACAGTTTGGGTTGTATACCTCCATTGTGAGAGTGGGGGAGTTAAGGGACATCGTAGGAAGATTGGACTGTCCCCTAAAGGGAGGGAAGGTGGTTGGAGATGGCGGCGCTGGCCAGCAGCCTGATCAGGCAGAAGAGAGAGGTACGAGATCCTGGGACAAGCCGACCGGTGTCAGCCCAACGGCGAGTGTGCCCGAGGGGTACTAAATCCTTGTGTCAGAAACAGATACTGATTCTCCTCTCCAAGGTCCGTCTGTGTGGGGGGCGACGGGCGCGGCCGGACAGGGCCCCGGGTGAGTGATAACAGTTGGGGTTTGGGGCTCCTGAATAGGTTGAGGTGGGAGCTAGACTGAAGGAGAAATCTCAAGGATGGAAAACCGAATACCCGGGTCCCCAAGGAGAGTAGCGGGGCGAGGACAGCCAGAGAGAAAACACTTTAGAGAGCTGAGTTGAGGGTTGGATAAGATAGACTAAAACTCCTTGAGGAGAGTTGGGCAATGGAGAGACTAGAAGTTCAGATACTTTCCCTTTCTGCTGGTCCTCACTTTCCTTTCTCTGTTCCCATATAACCCTGAGCCTCTTCTAAGCTAGGGAAAATGTGAGGGGTTTTAATGGAGTTTAACTAACCCCCGCCCTTCCCAGGAACCCAAGCATCCTGTTTCCCCCACCCACCCCCTCCCAGCATAGCCAGGCTACGTGCGTTTCTTCCTGTCCTTTTGCTGCTCTGCTTCAAGCCCTGAAGTCATACTACCGAGGTCTCGAACGCCTGGGTCGCCCAACCTAGTTTCTTCGATTCTGCGACGCCCTTTTCTCTTTCCCCCCAGTTTAGCTGGTCACCCCATCCCCATTCCTCTGCTTTTCTGTTACCCCACACTCTAGCTTGGATCTTTAACCTCACCTGGCTCTGAGACAACCTTCCTAACTCTCCCTAGGGTGTCCTTGCAGATCAGCCCCTCCCCCACCCTGCCTCCCTGCTTCCTCCCCCGCACCCCACTCAGTTTTCCCTGCCCGATCCCAGAACTCTACTGTGTCTTCCCTCTTTCCCCTCCACACCCAGGGGACGGAACTAGGAATGTCCTCTGGATTCTCCTACCCGATTCTTTTTACACTCCCAAGTTCTGCTTCCTCCAAGAACACAAAGCCCTGGCACCCGCTGAACTGACTGCCCCTCCCCACAGGAACCCAGGCGTTCAGACCAGATTCTGGGGGATTAGGGGAATGAGGGGGGGGCGGGGAGGGGGAAGGGGACAAGAAAGACTGATTGGGACTGTACCACCCGCAGAAGGGCAGGGAGAACTACACGAAATTCCCCTTGGGGAATTATACTGTGAAAGAGGTGAGGAAGAGACGACTATGCCTCAAAAAGGGGCGCTGTCCCTGTCCTCCCTTTCCCACTTTTTCCAAACTGATTAGGGAGTGAGAGTCAATAACCCCCACCCCAAGTTCTCGTTGAACGATTCCTCTCCCCACCCACTCTGCCTTTTTCTTTGGTACAGCCCAGAGCCCACCCTTTGGAAATGTCCCTTTGCCCTTCTGTTCCACACCCCTCTATCCCTTACACACATACACACACACTCAGTCCTTCACTTACACTCATCCTTTGTATGCGCCACTACAATCCTCCCTCCCCACCTTGGAAGTCGGGGGTCCCTAACACTCGCTAATAAGGACTGGAGAAGGAGAAGAGGCTGGACTCCCCTGACTCCTGGTTCCTCAGGAAGACAGGCTTGTGGCAGTCTGATTAGTGGTACAGATGACCAGGCAGACGGCAGAGGCCCAAGCCAGGCTGGGCAGCATCAGGTGCTGAGTCAGCAAGCTTGATTCCAGCAGAGTCAGCTCCCTCCCTCCCCCATAGCTTGAGTAGCCCCCTACTCCCCAACAACCAACCTGAGATTACCCACCATAAAAATTATGTCTGCCTTTGTCACTGTTTTTTCCCCTTATCATTACTCCTTCCCTTCCCCCTCCATCTTAGCTACTGAGTAGGAACTAAACTATTTAAATAATTTTCAATAAATTAAACTGAGAGCTAATGGTGGGGGCAAGGACAGGGCGCAGACTTCCCCAGGAGACAGAGAGGCCAAAAGTAGAGGGTTACAAGCAGTGAGTCAATGAAAGAGCAGTTGATCTTAATTCCCTCTAACTACTTTCCTCACTCCCCTCACCCCTCTCCCCCCATTTCTAAGATCAAACTTGGAAAGAGAAATCTTCACCAAAGACTAATGTCAAGTTCTTCCTGTCTCTCTCTCCTTAGAGCCCCAGCTCAAAGGCATCATCACAAAGCTTTTCTGCCGTCAGGGTTTCTATCTCCAGGCCAATCCAGATGGGAGCATCAATGGGACACAAGAGGATACCAGCTCCTTCAGTGAGGGGAGAAGGAAATTTTCAGGGTGTGGGGAGTTAGAGAGATGAGAAGTGGGTATCAGATACTTAGGGCTTCTCTTCTCTCACTGTACCCTTATGCTTGAGGCAACTGGGCCCCTGAAGGAATAGTTTATCTATTTCCTATCCACCCTGTTACTTTCTAATCCTGTTTCAGTCTCTGTTTCTGTCAGTCATTGACATCCAGGAGTAGGGATGGGCCAGAGTCAGAGTGGTTGTCCCTGAATGGAGCTGATGGTAGGGTGAACTGATGGTAGACTCAGGGTTTTGCTGGGTTTTTTTTTTTTTTTGAGGGGGTTGGCACGAGGCATCTGAATTCAATATACTTAAGGATTAAGGTCAGGGGTTGGATGCCTTGGATCTCTAACTCTCACTCTACCCTCCAGCTCAGTTTAACCTGATCCCCGTGGGCCTCCGTGTGGTCACTATCCAGAGTACCAAGCTGGGGCACTATGTAGCCATGAATGCTGAGGGGCTACTCTACAGCTCGGTGAGATGCCTCCCTCACTTTCCTTTGTCCTGGTGAACCACCTAATTGGTACCTTCCCTCACTCCACCCTGGCCACTTTCCCTGGTGATCCTATGTGTGACCCTCTTCTCAATCCTTCAGATCCTGTTACACATTCTCTACAACAGAGTTATCAGTCCCAAAATCATTTCCCTTTCTGAATTCCCTAAATTTTTTCTAAGATTTCCCTTCCCATATCCTACCAGGACCCATTTCAAGCTCTATCCTCAGTAACCTTTCAGTACTCTCATTACATCCCCTTACTACAGTAGAGGCTCTTGTGGGAGATTCTTTCCAAATCCCTTTATAGCCTAAGCAAGGGAGACCCTCACAACTACATGCCTAGAATCTTTTATGGCTTCTCTCTTCTGAGTACCCCTCTATGTCCCCAGATTTAGTAATGACTAGGAGAGCCCAGTAGGGCATGTTAGAAAGAGAGACCTGAGTTCTTCCATAGCTCTGCCAGGAATGCATTCTTTGACCAAATCACTTTCACTCTCCAAGACTCAGTATCCTCATCAGCAAAAAGAGAAGGTTGAGCTAAAATATCATAGAATCCTAAAACTAGAGCCAGAGAGGACCTTACAGGCCATCTGTTTCAATCCCCTCCTTTTACAGGTGAAGAGACTGGGGACTAGGGAAGTTAGTTGATTTGCGTAAGGATATCTGAGTCTATGTTTACTTCCTATCGACCCCTCTAGTTGAGAGCCCAAATCTACTGGAATAGGAGTTGTCAAACTTTTTGTTTCCATTTATACTGTTAAAAATTACTAAATAATCCAAAAAGTTTTTGTTTATGTGGGTTACATCAATCAATATTTAACATATTAGAAATTAAAACATAAGTTTTTTAAGAATATGTATTAGTCCATTTAAAATAATAATACTAAACTCAGTACTTGTTAACCATTTTAGGGCAGGTAGGTGGTTCTGTGGATAGAGCACTGGGCTCATCTTACTGAATTAAAATCTGGCCTCAGACACTAGCTGTGTGACCTTGGGAAAGTCATTTCACCCAGTTTGCTTCAGTTTTGTCATCTGCAAAATGAGCTGGAGAAGGAAATGACAAACCACTCCAATATCTTTGCCGAGAAAACCCCAAATGGGGTCACAAAGAGTCAGATATGACAAAACAACAACAAAAACATGTTAACCAACATAAATAACATATTTTTAATGAAAAATAACTATATTTTCCAAAAACATAAAAAATGTAGTGAGAAAAGTGGCGTTATTTTGCATATTTTTGCAAATTTCTTTAATGTCTGGGCTTGACAGAAGACAACTAGCTTCTCATATATACTTCTGTATTTGATCTGCTGTGATATGTTTTTTGGTTAAAGTGTATGAAAACATGGTCTCATACAGATGGGTAGTTGAAAAATAAAGGGGTATTTTAATAAGGCAAATAATTTCTTAGTATTATTATGAAAATAGTTTGAAACTTGAAGTCCCCTCCACCATTGGGTACTCCCAAGGATCTACAGACCACGCTTTGAGAATTGCCATACCAGAGGAAAAGGAAGTGATTGGTTAGAGCAAAGGGGATGGGAGGCAGGTTGGAGAATTAGATACAGAATTATCTATATACAGAGATTAGTTCCCAGAACTCATCTTCATTTCCTCCCCTCTACCACTCAGAGGATTTTGTTCCCACACTGTAGATTTTATGTATCATTTCCTAAGGGGGGAGGAGAGGCTCAAGACTAAGAAACATCAGCCTCTTGGTCATTAATATCAATTTTTCTTTCTCCCTCCCTTTGTTTTCTCTTTCTGTGACCTCATCCTCCAGCCACACTTCACAGCAGAATGTCGCTTTAAGGAGTGTGTCTTTGAGAATTATTATGTCCTTTACGCCTCTGCCCTCTACCGCCAGCGTCGTTCAGGCCGAGCCTGGTATTTGGGTTTGGACAAGGAGGGCCATGTCATGAAGGGAAATAGAGTCAAGAAGACCAAAGCAGCTGCCCATTTTGTGCCTAAACTCCTGGAAGGTATGAACATCCTCAGGGATGGGAGGGCCTGTCATGTCAAGTACATTGCCATCACCACAGAGAGGATTCTATCTACCTTTACATTCTCTGAGGGCTGTGTATCAAATAGCTCAACCTAGGTCATAACAAAGTGAAGGCTTGCCTTGACAGGAAAGAATGAGGAGTGGGGAGATTTCTGCCCTTAGTCACTGTGTGTGTCAACATTTCTACTTTTGTTTGTTTTTTCCAATGAAGACATTTTATATTGTGACAGAAAAGTTGTATAGTGATAATAGAAGAAAGGGGAGGTGGCGGGGGGAGGGGAGGGAGGGAGACAGAGACAGATACCTTCTTGGAGCTGGGGGTTTTAGTCTTGAAATACTGAATATTTGTAAAATGGGGTCTGTGAGGTAGGGGAGGGGAGAGTTGAACTAGATTATCTCAGAATTCTACAACATGCTCTGTCTAGGGTCCACCTGTAGGGGGGAGGGGAGGTAGTATTTCAGGTCTACAATAGCAGCACAGAAAGAAGTCAACCAAGCATTAACACAGTCACAGCTCCTTTATAAAACCATAAAATCATAAGTTTTAAAAACTAGAAGGGTCCTTAAAGATCACTTAGCCCATCATTTCAGCCAAGAAAGGCTATGGTCATGTCTTTATCTTCATATTTCTTGACTGCTTAATTGTGTTTCTTGATCCCTGACTGTTTTTCTTTCTCTGTTCTGTTCTCCTCACAGTGGCCATGTACCGGGAGCCTTCCCTGCACCATGTACCTGAGACATCTCCTACAAATGACAAGCCTCCTCCAGCCTCTTTGCCTCCTAAAACATAATACTGTTGTCTGGGAGTGCCCCTCAAGTCTTCCATCATGACAGACATACAGATCCCAGACTGAGCCAGTCATTCTGGTCTCTCTTCTTGTTCCATTCCTTCCTTGTCACTCCCCCACCACAAGCCATAAATTCCTGACTTAGAATATTTCTTTTTGACCTTCCTTGGGCAATTTAGGGAAGACTACAAAAGTGGTGGCCATTACAGGCTATCCAACAATTATTGGAAAGATTAAAGGCTGTCTGTGACTCTTGGGCTATTGCTGCAGAACCTAAATCCTAATAAGATCTGCTCTTTGGCAATTTTCTATATCAAAGGACCCTTACAGGGGATCTGGAAACATGGCTATATACCATTAAGGGGCCTGGCTAATCATCATATTTTTTCCTTTTCTGCACAAGCTCTTAGAAAATTTCTGGAGAGATGAAGCTGTGGGTTTTAAATAAGGATAGACAAAGCCTGGTTTCTAGGGTCTTTGCCATTCTTCTACATAAACACGGAACCACAGTCAACTCCAGCACAGACCCCTCTCTCTTGCTTAATAACCTCAGTCTTCTGTCTTTGTTCTGGATGTATTCTGAAATCTGGATTCTACCCAGTCAATTTGGCATCAAAATCTTCTGTATTATAAGTAGTCACATTGCTAACTTCTGCTCTAGGTCATTGAAGATTAGTGTTGTTGATCAAGAAACCCACATCTAGAGCACAGCGCAGACATTGTCTTGGTCTACACTGAGCCCAACTGTACTACCACTGTCCTAACCTCTGGCCTGGAGGGACCCTGTTGTAGAGTCTGTTTTAATGGCCTGTGGTTCTAGCCTGTAGTTGATGTCATCCCCTCTCCCTGGATGGAGCTAGTCTGAATAGCCACATGCTTTCTCTAGGAGACATTCTAAACAATGGTTCACACTTCTTCCAGATCTAGAGAGAATTGTATTATATATGGACCAAAACCCACCTCCTTTTTTGTCCATAGAATGTTTTCTAAAAATCTGATTCTTCCATATAGAAAAAAACCAAATCCATCTTCTTTTTAAATGCACTTTCTAAAGCTTAGGATTCAATCCCTCCCTAAACATGGGTATTTGCAGGGCAATATAGGTTGGGGGGCCTAGGGGATGGGGGAAGGAAAGAAAAGTCATGTTTAATGAAATTTAAGGGTGAAGGCACTGAGATGCTATGGGTGGAGGAGGGAGAAAAACATCTGGGGTTGGAATGGGGAGGTGGGGGCTATGGGAACAATTTCTGAATTATATGGAAATATGAATACTTAGCTACCTCACCAGGGATTCCTTAGGGATCCTCCATAAGTATCATTAAATCCTCAATGTCTGGGATGGAAAGAGGATAATGAGACAGTGGTAGAAGCTGTCCATAGAACAGCAAATAGAGAACTCTGAATCAACAATAACATTCTTATATGGGTCAGGTAATGGGGAAATTCAGGGAACTTTGGTTCTAGATCTCACTATCCCCAGGTTTTTAACCAGAATAGAATAATCCTGGGTTTCCTAAGAATTTTTCTAGGGGATCAAAATCTCTGGAAGGCTTTAATCTAGAAAGGCTTCAAGTATGCTCCAGAGACAGGCTTCATGTCTGTTGTCCAGAGATTTCTCTAGCTAAGCTGGGACAGGCTCATCGCCAAGGTTATATTCAAGTTTTTCAGCCAAGCAAGTTTCGAAGATTATTTGCTAAATTGTAGGGAGGTTTGTAATCCATGTTTGTGGAAATTCTGATGAGATCACAAATTCTTGAAGTACTGAAAAGAATGTAAGTCACAATTCAACTAGATTGAAAGAAAGAAAAGGATGCTTGGCACATGGAATAAATAGGACTAAAATGAGATTAGAACCAATCAGTAGTGAGTTAAGGAATGGTATGGGGGGGAGGGGAGGTGTAGTACTGTGACTCCCTTGGAACACTAGGGAGAAACTAAGGTGATGGGAGAAAAAGATTCAGAAATCACTAGGAGGAACTAGAGAGAACCGAAACCCAGTGGGAAAGAATTTGGAAGAACTGAGGTCAGGATGAGGAATTATCTCTCAGAACCTATTTCAGCTTCCCTAGATTGCATGATTGGTAGAACCCCAATCCCATCCCACTCCCTACCATCACTGCTGCCTGTGGATCCACCCTCTCCAGGGAACAAGGGTCTTTCCCTTGCTCATTTCCTCGATTAAAGGCAATTTGTACAATCTCTGTGTCTGTTCTGGGACTGGGAAGGTTGAGCGCCTGGAGTGGGAGAGGGTACCTGAGCAGGAGGGAAAATTTAAGTTTTTAAAGCAGTGGGCAGAAGAGAGAAAAGGCGAGGGGAAACACTTGGGTTTTAAGGCTAGGGTCCCAGCAGCTGCAGGCAGAACAGGTGCACATTCCTCAACGCCTAGTCATTTCCTCTGCCACCCGATGCCAGCTGACTTGGAGCCAGCCTCGGGAAAGCAGAAAGGCAGTGGCAAGCATGACTCCAGGAGTGTTGCTGCTGGGGACTCTAGGGGTCCTGTTCTCCATGGACGGTAGATAATGGGACTTTTGGGTACCGGAGTGAATTATTTGGGTCACGGAGAAGAGAGATTGGTATGGGGGTGTGTGATATGACTGGGAGGGCCTTCATGATCTTGTTTTTAGGGGCAAGCGGCACGTTGGCGGAGGGTCAGCTCCTGGAAAAGCTTTTTTCAGGTTACGATAGCTCCGTGAGGCCTGCCAGGGACCCTGGGGACCGCGTACCCGTCAGCATCGGTCTAACCCTAGCGCAGATCATCAGTTTGGTGAGCTAGGGGTACCGGGCTAGGGTTGCAGGTGCGGGTAAGGGTAGAAGATATGGGGCCTAAAGCGTGACGGATTAGGACGTAGGGACAAAGCTCCCGAGTTAGTGGTGGAGAGGCCCTCAGGAGGAGTGGCTTAAGGATCATTTCTAAGTATACGTAGACGGGGTGGAGCCTGAAGCTGGCGAGACCCACGGTAAGGGGCGGAGCTAGCTTAAGATGGGCGGGGCCTTCGAGGTGACTGGGGAAGAAGCTGAGTGGAAAGGTGAGAAGTAAACGAGGGTATTCTAAGAGGCGGGAAGCTCACCTTTATTGGTACTCTCCTTTAGCCCCTTTAACTCCTGCTCCTTACCTTACAGAACGAGAAGGACGAGGAGTTAATCACCAAAGTGTATGTGGACCTGGTACGGAAGAGACCATATGGGAAGGTTGCGGGGATGGGGATGGCTGGGGAGGAGGTCCTATCCCTTATTTTAAACACCTCCTTACCGTAGAGGTAGGGCTTTTAACCCGGGGTCCACAAACTTGGAAGTCCGTGGAGAGATCTCAGGGGATCCATAAGAAAAAAATCACATCTTCATTTTCATTAACCTTTAACTGAAATTGAGCATCTCCTCCCATTACTAATGTAAGTAATAAACATTAATTTGCGAACTAGTCTGTAGGCTTTACCATACTACCAAAGGAGTACATGAGACAAAAAAAGATTTAAGAACTTCTGCCCTAGAAGGACCCGAGCATCTGATAGCGCCCTCCCCGCCCCCTGACCCAGGCAATTCATTCAACAAACATTAAGCGTCTAGTAGTCACTGGACTTGAGGTCAGAGAACCTGCATCCAGATACTGACTTTGACAACTAGCTGTGTCACTGCATAACGCATGACATACGTCACTTCATCTCTCTGGACCTGTTTTCTTTTCTTTAAAATGGACATAATTGTACTCCCTAACTCGCGGGATTGTTGTGAGGAACGGGTTTCATGAATCTTAAAGCTCGATATAAATTCGAGTTGTTAAAAATTGCTGTGTGCAGAGAGCACCATACCTGAATCAGAGAACTTTTCAGTCTAGGATAAATTGGTTGCCTAGAACGCGCTAAACCGTCACCATCCACGTCCCTAGGTATGGACGGATTACAGACTAAGCTGGAATCCTGAGGAATACGAGGGAATAGACTCACTGAGGATTGCATCGGATTCCGTGTGGCTCCCGGATGTAGTGCTGATGAACAAGTAGAGGATGGGGGTGGAGATTGGGGTGGGGGGAGTGACTTGGTCACTAAGAGGGAAGGGGTGGGACAGGGACCCAAGTTGCAGGGTAAGTGGGAGGGCTTCAGGACGAAATTTGTAAAAATATACTTAGCCGATCCGGTTCCACCCTTCAGTAACGATGGAAACTTCGACGTCGCTCTAAATATTCATGTGTTGGTGACCTCCGACGGCTCCGTGCACTGGCTGCCGCCTGCCATTTACCGCAGCAGCTGTAGTATCCAGGTCCCTGATTTCCAGCACCTTCTTCACAGGAATGAGCAATGATTCAGCAATAAATCCCCAGTGCCTTCCAGTGACCCTCCCCAGCCACCACTAGTTTCCTCCAGCTAACTTAAAATTCTTTCCTAGGACCATCCCCATTGATTGTCAGTTCTTCAGTAACCCCTCCCCAAGCTTCCAGTCCCTCCCAATGACCTTCTGTAGTGCTTTATTCCTCTCCTTCCAAGTGACCCTTCCCAGTGGTCCCTAGTCCCAACCACCTCTTAGTAACTCTTACTCTTCATCCTGACCAGTAGCTGGGGAAATATCTCTCATGTTTCTTCCTTCACCCTTCAGGTCACCTACTTCCCCTTCGACTGGCAGAATTGCACTATGGTCTTCAGTTCTTACAGTTATGACAGCTCTCAGGTCAGCCTGAGCCCAGGGCTTGATCTGGATGGTCAGCAGAGGAATGAGATCTACATCCATGAGGGAAACTTCATTGGTTTGTGCTTGATACAGATAATTAGGGAAGGATAGAATGCTATATGCACTGGGTATATACCACATATGCATGTGCATGGCCCATATGAAGGAGCAGATATGATTTTCCTACTTAAATGAAACAGCTAGCACACACATGTGAGTGGGATATCTAGCACACATGTTATGTGGTTAACACAGTAAACCCAAACTGCTGTCACCTATACACCTTTACCTACCCCCTCCTCCAGAGAATGGCCAATGGGAAATAATCCATAAATCTTCAAGACTGAATGGCCCCTCAGGAGAGGGACAAGGAGGGAAGGAAGGAGAGCGCCAGGATGTCACCTTCTATCTCATCATTCGACGGAAGCCACTCTTCTACCTGGTCAATGTCATAATTCCCTGCGTACTCATCACTCTCCTTGCCATTTTTGTCTTCTACCTACCCCCGGATGCTGGTAAGGGGAACCTGGGAGTTGTGGGGGAAGAGAAGATTTAAAATAAGAGTATTTGTGGTCATCTTTTCAGCTGCCACACTCCAGATTCTCCCTTTTCCCCAATTCAACCTTTCTTTCTCAAGCCTGTTCAAGGAGTCTCCTTCTATAATCCAAACAACTAAATCCAGTTCACAGCCAGTTACTGAGTGGCCCCTCCTACTGGGCCAACTCTCTCTGCTTTGAATATCCCAATGCCCCTCTATCACCCCAAAACCTTTTGGGCCTCACAACAGGACCCCTCAATTTTCATATTCCTTGTGAGACCAATGTCTCTTGTCTTCTTCCTCCTGACTCAAAACTGAGTTCCTTCTTTAGCAATTCTCTTCATTAGCATCTTCAGTCTGAGAAAGAGAAGGGAGAGCTGAAATTTTGAGTTCTTTTACATGGAAAACTGCCTTCTTCCCCTGCAATATCATATAACTTCTTTGGGATGGGGTGGACTAACCCAATTTATTCATTTCATCTTCCACTCACAAACAAGGGGAGAAGATGACACTCTCAATCTTTGCCCTGCTGACCCTGACGGTGTTCCTTCTGCTGCTGGCCAGTAAGGTTCCTGAGACATCCCTGGCGGTCCCCATCATTGTCAAGTACCTCATGTTCACCATGATTCTGGTCACCTTCTCTGTCATTCTCAGTGTCATTGTCCTCAACCTGCATCACCGGTCCCCACACACCCACCAAATGCCCCTCTGGGTTCATCAGGTAAAAGGGAAGATTCCTCAGAGACACAAATTTCCATCCTTGGGACTTAACCATCCACCTCCTCAATTTGTGTGAAACTGTGCAAGAGGGGAGGGGAGGGAGGGCATAGATTTTAAGATGTGAGCCCAGCATACAATTCATTTCAACAAATAATAATTTCTTATGCCTTCTGTTAGGCAACTGAGGGGCTAAAAGTTTTTAAATGACACAATCCCTGCTCCCAAGGAGTTTATAATCAGTCCATCAACAATCCATTTATTAAGCAACATAGTGCCAAGGCACTATGCTAGGTGCTGAGAATGCAAAACCAAAAATGAAACAACTCCTATTTTTAAGTAGCTTACATTATATATCATGTTAGGAAATAATTAAGTAGATTGGAGGGGTTAAATTTTGTGGCATAAGAGATTTAAGAAAGAATAGCTTGATATAGTGGAAAAAGCATCGACCTGGGTTCAGATTCCACCTCTGCCACTTACTACTCATGTAACCATTATACAAACTTCATTTCCTCATCTGTAAAGTGAGGGGTTGGATTACATAACCTTTCAGGCCCCTTCCAGCTCTAAATATAGGATGTGATGATTAAGAGAAGATATGGAACTGGGCCTTAGAGGAGCAAATTCCAAAAGACAGGAGATGAGAAGAGGGAGTTTTTTCAGGTATGGTGATGGAGGTAGGAAAAGATTGGAGAGCTCTTTGGCTAGAACATGGAATGGCCTGTCAGTGTGGTCAGGGTCCTACTCCTATGCTCTTCCCCTCTCCATCCTCATCTTCAAAGTACAGAAAACAGCTTCTAATGGGCTGCATTGGGGTTGATTCTCAGGCCTCTACTCCTCTCTAGATCTTTATCCATAAACTCCCATGGTACTTGGGTCTGAAGAGGCCCAAGGTAGAGCGAACACTGAAGCCTGAACCTCCAGTCCTGGCGCTCAGGGACTCTCCAGGCAGCGACTGGGGTCGAGCCACAGATGAATATTTCATCCGGAAGCCTCCAGGAGATTTCTCTAAAACCAACAGGTGAGTCTTGACCCCATTTCGATTTTGCAAAAGACGCGAAAAGTAGAGTTAGAAGCTGTCCTGAGAACCAACGCCACTGTCGTAGGGAATCGTGGATGTTGTAGTTTTTCGTGTTGGAGGGGTTGGCAAAGAGCCTGGACCCTTCTATTTCCTTCCATCTTCTTCGGCCTTTTGAGAAAGCCCAAAACTTCTTGTGGGTAGAGAAGAAGGTGTTCATAGGGAGCGTGTGCCCTGCCGGCATAGACCCCCAAAGAAGAGGGACAAGGAGGCAGAGGGAGGTGGGTTTTGGGCAGCTGCCCAAGCTAAAGTAGCCCTGCCCCTCAGGTTTCAACCTGAGCTCTCTCCTACCGACCTTCGGCGTTTTATGAACGGGGGTCCGAGCGGAAGTCGGAGGCTGCCCCCAGAACTGAGGGGAGTGGTGAACTCCATAAGCTACATCGCTCGTCAATTGCAAGAACAAGAGGATTACGAAGAAGTACGTCTGAAAAGGGGAGTGGGGTGGGGGTCCCACGAAGGTCCGTTGGTCTTAGCTCCTTACAGTTCCGATGCAGGGGACTTGGAGCCAGAAAGGCCTGGGTGCAAAAGCTGCGCTGAGATTTACTAGCCATGTGATCCTGGCTAAGATTTTTAACTTCTCTGTTCTTCGGTGTCTTCATCCTTAAAAAGAGAGGTTTGGCTTCACTGGCCTCTAACGTCTCTGAGCTCTCAATCTACGATCCCAGGATTTCCTTTTCCGCGCCTCACTCTCCCATCTTGGTTACACTCCCGGCTTCTGATTCGTATTCCGCTTGTGCCGAGGTCCCGCCCCCTCCCGGGGGCTGGACTGTAATTGTAAGGGGATGGGGGAGGAGCTTCCTGCCTTTTGGGTGTCCTGAGCTAGTAATCAAGGTCCGTGAGGCTGGAGTCGAGCGAGGCTGACTCTTCTCATTTCCCCCTTTCCCCCCCACCAGCTGAAGGAGGATTGGCAATATGTGGCTATGGTGGTGGACCGGCTCTTCTTGTGGACCTTCATCATTTTCACCAGCGTGGGGACACTTATTATCTTCCTGGATGCCTCCTACCACCTGCCACCTTCCAATCCCTTCCCCTAGAATGATGCCTGAGCCCAAAGAATAGCTGGTGTGGAATACTCCGCGGGAGGCCTGTACATGGATTGTCTTCCTTCCCTTCAGTTTCCTCTGTCGCGATCCAGCCCCAATTTAATTAATGTTTCTTGCATGTTGTATGACAAGACAAATCTTTTCTTTCTTAATTTTCTGAGGTACCCCGCTTTATGAATGAGTGGTTAAGCGGATACCTACTTGTTGGATGAGTTTTTGGGTAGCACACAAAACAATTTTATACCACCCAGCTATGCCTGAAAATCTGTCATCATAGACTTAGTCTTTGTTCTTAAAAGCTTTACTAGATTCGAATTCTCTATTCACATGGACTCAGGTTCGGTGACATTAGATCGTACAAGGGAGAGCTAGTCACAGGAAAAGGTAGGAGAGCCTTAAGATTTCTCAGTTTTATTTCTGAGACCAAGATGAGGGACATTTATGGGGTAAAGAAAGAGTGGAGGGAGAAAGGACTAGGGGAGGTTGGACCTGACCTATTTCGGTTGTCTCCAAAGGTGAAGGGATGATCCAAATGCCAAGGTTAAGCAACAGAGGGATAAGGGAAGCCCAGAGAATTGGAAGAGGAGTCTTTACCCCATTAGAGAGCCACTCTTCAGACTTAGGATTTCCTAGTTCCCAGCACTTCTAGGGACTAAAATGCTGAGCAGTATTTTGTCAAGGGCTTCTGGGAGTTGGCTGCAGTCATCTTAAGCAATTCACCGAGGGTCAAGGAGTAAAAGGACCTGCATGGATGTAGGCCCCATAAGCTCCCAGGAAGGGAATGGTGTGGGGAGGCATCCTCACAGAGCAATCAGTTTTCAATTCCCAAGTACCTCCTAGTGTTTAGTAGGAGTTCCTTCTTTTCCTGTGAACCTCTTGAACCACCCTGACCCCATCCCCCTCACCTCTTCTTATGGAAATAAATGTAGGAGGCATTCCTAATGCAGAGCACAGTCCATTTGTCTCAGTTTATTGACCTAGAAGGTAGAGAGTTGGACACACACAGATGTGGAAAGATAAATATAATCAGTTTTTCTAAGTCTGTTTCCTTAAAAATATAAAGCTAAAAAGTTTCTTTTATCTTAAATCTTTCCTTTCTCTTTGCAGCACTGATCTAGAAGCCTTCCCCCTCTTCACCACAATGGCTTCCCTCTCCATGAGGGAGTGAAAGGGCTTGGCACAACAGGGATCACAATCTTGTTCAATCTAAAATTTCCAATATCTGGTATCTCCACAATTGCAAGATGCCCCATCCTAAAGAGAGCCCTTCCAATTTCCTACAATATTAATTTAGTCAAAGCTTCCAAATTCTGGAATCTGGATTTTCCCAAACATCAACATTGCCAAACCTTCAAATTCCTGGGCTCTTAATTCTTCCAGAATCTCTGTTTGGAATGTCAATCTATTTTGAAATAAAAATTATCTGATCATTTCTCAAGAGTCCCTCCCTCTCCTCTTCTTTCTCCCCTACAATCTGAAGAAGGGTAAAGGTAAAGGTTAAAAGGTGAAGGAAGCCCTTACTGCATCTGCTCCCTGCCTCCAGGCATTCCTCAGTCTTTTTTTGTGGTTCCTCTATATAGCTATATATACATATATGTAATATATGTATATTTGTGTGTAGATATATTTCTTTTTTTATTATGTATTTTCCCACAGTTTTTCTCTAAAGTGCCAGAAACAAGATTTTTTTGGGAGGGAAGGGGGGAATGTTTTCCTATATTTTTAGTTTTTTTCTTTAAACATTGGGACTTGGTACATTCAGTAGAAAACTCTTTACTTGGGTTTTGGCCAAGACCAAAAAAAAGTGCAAAGAGAGAGGGAGGACAGAGAAAGGAATGATACTCCTTAATGCACAGGGAGTGAGGCAGGCCTTGTCTCCCATCCCAGTGCCCCCGATTGTTCTGCTTGTGGGTGTGTAACAAGCAGTTTGGGACCTGGTGGAATAATCCATATACTCCAAAGTCATTACCTTGACTTTAGCCGCAGAGTATGCTGAGGGTTGTTATCCTGACCCCTGACCAGTTGGTGGCTGGGAGAAAGCCTGCCATTTTAAGCAGAAAGCGGCTTTTGCTCTTTCCAAATTACTTCCCACCCATCAAATTTACTCCCCTACCTGACTCTCCTTGTTTTGTGTTTTCATTTAGACATGGGTAGGGGAACTTATCTTTCATCTAATCTTAGATGGGGGAGGCCCAATTTGAGAGGTGAATAGAAATAGGGTTTTAGCTCTAGTTCCCCAGCATGGAGCTGGGATCAAGAGCAAATTATTTTTCATGGGCTTAAGGGACTGGGGAACAGTACCCAATTTCCCTACTGGGAGGGAATGGGGTACCCCTTAATGGGGTATCACTAGTGCAAATTAGATGCTTGGGGGCTACTTGGGAATACCTTGTTCCCCATCCCTTATGTAGGATTTTTGGGAATGGGGAATTGAGTAAGGTGCTCTTTTGGATGGAAAGGGACCTACTGAATAGGGGAGTTGGGGGGTGCTCTAATACTCAATGTGGCGAATAAGACAGTTCCACTTCAATCCATACCAGAGTGTTTGTGGATATGATATTGGGAGAAATGGAGTTGTTGAAAGGGCGGGAGGGCATGTGCAAATTTTAGTACCTCCCATACCCAGACACTACTCCAATAGTTTTCCTGGCTATTTAATCTGGTCTGGGTGAAACCATCACCAAAAAAAGTGGAGTTTATTTTTATTATCCCCCACATTTGGCTGAGCAGAGAAAGAGCTTTCTCTATAGCCCAACCAGTTATCAATTCTTTTCACCTGAAAGAGTCTAGGAATGACCAACATTGAATTTGCGGGATAGAAGAACATGACTATTGCTCTGGACAGGAAGAGAATATTCCCCAGAAGCACAAGAGTTGTTTCAGAAGGTCCCTGGGTGTGCAGGTAGTGGGTATTACAATGGTTCTGGCACTGGGCCATACTACCCTGTCAGCTGTACTGGGAAGGGGGTGGGGAGAGAGAGAAGAGGTGCTATGGAATGTGCTGGGAAAAGTTTTTTTTGGAGTGGTAGGAAGGAAACAGTAGAGGGAAAGTAGGTTACAGGGTGAGAGGTGGTATCCCCCTAGATCTAGAAACCACAATTGGCATTTCTGAGGGGGAATACACACACACACATATATGTATATGCATATATATATGTGCATGTGTATATACCCACATGTATCTATGTTGCTCCAGGAGCTAGGGATCTGGATAACTACATTGATACAGCAAGATACCCTTCCCATAGGGACCACCCTGGGCTGATCATGGTGAAGCTGAAGGAAGGGATTTGGGAAAGAGGGAAAGAGATGGTGAGACCCACCAATTATCACTTCCCATGAAATGGGAAACTTGCTATAAACCCTAAATCAGCCTCAACCCAAGAGATCTCAGGAATCATCTTCCCTGTATTCCTCTCATATTAGCAGTTATAGTACAGAGGCTACTTGAGATCTCCAGGGGAGTTGGGGGCCAGGCTAGGAACAGTGGGGCAGGAGGAGGAGCAAAGAGGGTGAGTAGAAAGCAAGGGTGGCTTCTGGTGGAAGGGGCTAACCAAGTAATGAGTTCATCCCACATCTCCCTTCTGGGCCCTCTCAATTCCTTCCCCACCCCCATCCACCTTGGGAGAGACTGGTGAAGGCATCGACTGAGGGAGAGGGGGTGTCTGGGGTGCTGCCCGAGGGTTTACAGCATAGCTGAAGACCCCAGGCAAGAAGGGCAGGGCGCCACCACCCTTCTCATCAGGCAGGACCATGTTGAGGGCAACTGGAAGTGCAGTCAGGTTACTAAAGTTGTAAGGGTAGGCAGCAAGGAGCTGAGGACCATATACCAGTGGGTAGGGCTCAGGATAGAAAGTGACTTTGGCCGGTGCAGTCCCCTCCACACCCCCCACAATCAGTCCTTCAGCTCCAGCCTTCTCCACACCACCTGAAACCTCCTGCTTATCTTCAACCAAGGCCTGGGGGAACTCTTGCACTGGAGGATAACTCCCACCTCCCACTGCTAGGGGTTCTTCCCCTCCTGAGATAACAGGATCCTGGAGAGAGGCAGCCTCAGGGTCCCCACCACCAACTCCCCCTCCCCCACCAGCCTCACCACTGGATGATGACACCTGCATTTCCTGGGGGGCCTCCTCCTTCACCCTACTATCACCTAATCCCAGTCCTGACCCAGTCCCATTTCCTCCACGGCTTTTGGAATAGGCAATAACAGGTGTGGGGGTACCCCCTGGCTGCTCTTCCATGTGCCTCTGCCCATGGCGGCTCAGGGCAGCTGCTGTCTTACACACTTTTGAACAATGAGAACAGGCAAACCGGGTCAAAGGCTTTCGGCCAGCTCGGGATCCCTGGATCCCCCCACTGCCATGGGCTTCCTGGTGTTTGTGTAGCTTCCTCAGGGCTGAGAAAGCTTTGCCACAGTCTCCACATTGATGTTTCCACTCACTGCTGGCCTGTCCAGAGAGGCTCTCAGTGGACCTGGACTCCTCCCAGGCTCGTCTTTCAAACTTCCTTCTCCAGCGAGGACGTCGGCACTTGGGGGTCACACTACCACTGCTGGTCCCGCTACTCCCCCCGCCAGTGCCAACCAATTTTCTTTTAGGTTTATAGGAATAGTATGGCCGCCAAAGCTGGTCCTCACTCCCAGCCTCTGTCTCCTCTTCCTCCTCTTCTTCCTCCTCCTCCTCCTCCTCTTCCTCATCTTCACTGTCCTCTCCTTCTTCAAGGCCACTAGCCTCTCCAGGGTGGAGGTCAGTCTCCGAAATTCTTCGAGTAACAATAGCCTCCTCACCTATTCGAACCGTGATCTGGCATAGTGGTGGAGGGGGCTGGGGTTGGGAAGAGTCTCCACCCCAGCTGAGCCCCCCAGAAGGGCACATTCCCCCCCCACCAGCTGGTTTGGCTGTATATGTCAGAGTCTTTCCTGCCCGGAGATTCCTACCCTTGGTCTCTTCTGCCGTGGCCCCCGTTGTGGTTGTGACTGGGGTGGATGGTGTTGCTGTGACCACTGGTACTGCTGGCTGGCGGGGAGGAGGCGGGTATTCACGTTTCTTGGGAGGCCTTGGTGGAGCTGTGTAGGCAATCACTGAGGCAGCCTGAGCTCCAGTACTGCCAGTCATGCTACTTCCTGTGCTGCTGCCCCCATGTACAATAACTGAAGGGGCTGGGTGGGCAAAGGCAATGACAGAGGGCGGAGGGGCAGGGTTGGGAGGTGGAGGAGGAACAGGTGGTGGGGGTGGTGTCGTGGGGAGGAGTGGGGGGACGGTAGATACAGAAGGAGTGGGTTCTGGTGACAAAGGGGCAGGAGTGGGGGCTGAGGGTGCCCCCTGGCTATAAGTCTTATAGGGACGCTTGGCAGACCGCATTGGGAGAAGGCGGTACAGCTTGAGGGTATTCAGCTTGGGTTTGTAGCCACCATTGGGGGTCTTCTCACTGGCCAAGAGGCCTGGGCTGATACCATGGAAGGCTCGCTGGTGAGTCTTCAAATTGTAATAGGTGACAAATGTCTCCCAGCAGAAGATGCACTGGTACCTGGACAGAGGCAACAAGTCAATAGGAAATAGTGTTACATGGGAAACAGGTCCAGGTCATTTAAGGCTGTTTCCCCAGGGGTCAGGATTTCAGATTCCTTATTCATTTTTGTTTGCTTCCAGTTGACTGGAACATTGTCTCATAGGGGTATCAGATTTTGAAGTTAGAAGGGACCTTGGAGACCCTTTATGTCACCCTTTCATTTTGTAACACACACACACACACACACACTCCCCTAAGGCTTTGAAACCAAGTTCTCTAACTCCAAACAAGGCTCTCTTTGAAATACAGAATCTTAAAAAGAAATAGGAATCCCAACCTCCCACCCCCCCACCCCACTCCAGCAGCTCAGAATTCCTGGTGTACTGGAAGGGAATCTCAGGGCTATGTAGGCTGAGCCTCTGTCCTGGATGCAGAAGTATAGACCCAGCTTCAGATTCCCTTCCCCTTCCCGCTAAAGTCTGAAGTCCCAGGTACTCACCTCCGCTCCCCTGTGTGCCACACCTCATGCTTGGTCCGGTATTCAGCCAGGGCAAACACCTTTTCACAGTAGCGGCAGGGATATTTCCTACGCCATGAGTGTACATTACTATGCCGCTTCAGACTTGAGAGTGTCACATAGGAGCGTTCACAAGCCCCACATACATAAAGTACATGACCCCCCACCACCTTCACCACATGCTCTGGACCCCCTCGGAAACTTGTGCTAGGGGAAGCAGATGAATTTTGGATCCCTTCTGGGCTATCTTCCTGGGAGCCCCCATCCCTTTGCCCACCCACTGTTCCCCGGGCCCCTGTCCCTCGCCTACACTGTGCCTCATGCGTCTGCAGCCGTTTAGCATGGATAAAATTTTTCCCACATCGAGGGCAGGGAAGAGACCGCCGGGGAAGAGAATTCTGAGACGTAGGAACTTCACTTCCATTTCCCTGCCATTCCTTCGAAGGCCCAGTGGTAAAGCTATCAACCTCAGGGGGAGCTGGGGGTGGTGGAGCAGGAGGAACCCAAGCATCCCCACTTTCGCTGAGACCCTGAAGTCGTGAAATACCCAGACGCCGTCCTAAAGCCCCAATTTCTGCCATAGCTGCCCCGTCCACACCACCTCCAGGCAGCGCCAGCCGGGCACTGTAGATAAAATTGAGGACGTCAGAGAAGGCAGCTGCTGGAACTCCTGGCAACTCTAGAACCCGGGGTAGGTGTGAAGCTGTAGGGGAGGAGGATGGTGGAGGTGGAGAGGAGGAAGAGGAAGAAGAGGAAAAGGAAGAGGAGGAAGAGGAGGAGGAGGAAGAAGAGGAGGAGGAAGAGGAGGAGGAGGAAGAAGCAGAAGAAGCAGAAGGGTTTGGGGCAGGGTCCCTTGTCACAGGTGGCAGTGGTGATGGGGCTTGGGCCAGTAAGGCCTCTCTGAAGAAGGGGCTGGAGGCAGCCAGGACGCTTCGATGAGCAGGGAATTTGGTATCTCCAGCAATGAGGGTGACGTCACAGAAGAGGCCACGAAGACGCTGTTCATTGAGTTGGTGAAGCACTGCTGGGGCATGGGATGGGTCTGTCACCTCTGCAGGGGGGGGCATGGTGCCAGCCTGCAGAGGGAAGAGGAGAGGGCAAAGAAGATTCAATAAAGGGTTGAAGGAAGCTGTCCAAGGGGTTTGCGGACAATGGGTGAGAAGGATGAGTTAGAACAGATGGGATACCAGGGGATTAGGGATGGAATCAGGGGTGAAAAAGGGAAGGGGATCATAGGAAGCACGAGGGAGACAGCAATCAATTGTCAGAGACTGGGGAGAACAGAAAGGGAGTCAAAATTAATGGAGAGATAAATTGGGAAGGGTCAATTGTTGTGGATCAAAGGGCAAATAAAGGAGAAAAAAAAAGTTCCCTGAAACATATGGTCAAAGGTGAAGAATCAAGTGTCTGACATTGAGGGTTCCAAGAAACCAGAGTAGAGAGGTTGATGGTCAGATGAAAGTCAAAGGTCAAAATGCAGGGGAAATATGGGTTTTAGGATCAGGAGTTGGAATAGGGCCTTAGAGATCTAGTCCAACTCCCTTATCTCATGGAAGAGGCTCAGAGAGGTTAGATGGTTTGCCCATGACCACATAGGTAGCAAGTAGCAAAACCAGGATTTGAACTTGGGACTTCTGACTACAAATCCAGTGTTCTTTAAATTAGATCACAACCTAATCCGCTCAGAGGCCAGTTATAGGAGGCTGGTCAGAAAGACAGGTTAGAGGGTTAGAAATGCTGAGTAGTTGAAGTAGTCAGAGTTCACAAAGTCACAAGGGATGAGGGTCTTGGACAATGACAATCAAAAGCCATGAAGGTCAGAGGGCAAGGGAAAATCAAAATACCTGAGAATCACAATTATTTGGGGGCAGGAAGAGGAAGCTTCAATGACCCCCATTTTGTATAACTCTAATTCCTAGGCAAAATGCCCATTTGCCCATTTGGCACACTGTTCCTTGCCTACCCAACTTGCCTATCCAAATTCTAGATCTTATAACAGGATTATCTGCCCACCTCCTTCTCTTGAAACTCCCCTATCATAGCCTTTACCTGAGGGAGAGGTCAACATGGAGTAAAGGGGGTAGTTCCTTCAGCCTGGTTTCAATTTTCTGTGGAGAAATAAAAGACGAGAAATCAATGGAATTTTATGGAAGATGGCAGGGAAGCAGAGAAGGGCAGAAGTTAGAAGCTACAGAATGGGTGAGGAATAGGGGGAGTCAAGGTAGCCAGGCTGGTTTGTCTGCACTTTCTTCTCTACAAAGGTAGCCCCAGTCAGGTTATTTGCATAGAACCATTTTATTGGCTCCAAGAAATAAGACAATTTATTTGCAGAGTCTCATTATTGGTCCAAAGAAGACAGTTCATTTGCATTCTGCAAAATTATTGGCCTAAAGAAGTCGTCAGTTAATTTGCATATTACCATCTTATTGCCCCATAGATTCACCTACACAGTCCAAATTTGTTAGCAAGTCTTTAGACAACCTCATTGTATTGGTTATTTGATTTACATAGTCCTAACCAAGTATTAAAGAAAACTTGAGATTTGTATGTTGCCTTTCATATAATAGATTCCTTTATATGCTGAAGATGATTTGCACAATCTTTTCCACATGTCTCTTCCAGTTCTAGAATTCTATGGTTCCAGGTTTCAACTGGCAATTCACAACCACAGACTACAAAACTAGAGGTTTGTTCTATCACAGAAACATTAATAAAAGGAACAATCAGGAAATTTCAGTTTGGGTCACTAGTCATTCTCTACTCTTCCCAAAGGAACAGTTCCAAGATTGATGTTAGCCATCATTAAGAACTCTGACAGATCTCACACACTTGCATGTCCATATAATCTCATTTCCTGACGATTTAGGGGAAGAACACCAAAGCAGAAGTTAAGAGACTTTGGGTTCTAGCCTTGGATCTGTTACTTATTATTAATATTTTTATATAGTGCCAATAAATTTTACAAAATGTTTGCTTAAAACAACCCTGAGAGGTGGGTAGAGCAAAACATATCATTCCTATTTTATAAATCACAACCCTGTGGTCCAAAGTGCTCAAGCAATTTCCCCAAGTCCACACCTAAGGCTGATGCAGGGTCTTCTGACAATTTCAGTTTTCTTTGTGATAACTAGCTATGTAACCTTAACTATACAAAATGAAAGAATACCTGCCCTAACTACATCAAGATTCCATTTAGTAATATATGTCAAAGGACTCTGTAAAACTCATAGTACCATACAAACTTGAAGCATAATGATCCCCTATAGGCTTCAGCATTTAATATAAAAAATGCTTTCATACAAACAATCTCATTTGATCCTCACAAGGACTTTATGAGGTAGATTGTGCAAGAGTTATTATTTCATGCAAAAATATCTTTTGGGAGGTCTTTTAGACATCCTTCATATACAGCTTCCTACAGACTTCTTTTATGTATATACCATCTTGCACACTTAATTACTCCTTAAATATGGTGGATTGCAGTTTTTTGCACACTTGTTGAATTAAATATTAAAAATTAGAAACTCCTTACAAACTACATGAATACATACATATATGTATATGTGTATATATATATATGTATATATATATATATATATATATATATATATAGCCTCATCTCATGAACAGCCTAGACTTCCCTGCAAAAAAAGATACAACTTTCCAGAGAGACATATCACTCCTAGATAGGGAGAGAGACAGAGATGCAACGAAAGAACAAGACAGCCATATACTAGTAGAGGAGCAGCTAGAGACAGAGGCACTTAGGTATACCAATACTAGATTATAAGATCCTTGCAGGCAAAAATAGTATTTTATATACCTTTATATCTCCCTCAGTGCCTAGGCAGCTTAGGCCTCAAGTACCACCCTTTGGCTGAATCCAAACTTCATTGAACAAATCTCCTTAATCAAATGATTTGTTCTATGAAACTTGGACTCAGTCAAAAGGCTGTACCCAAGGATCTAGAAGGCCACATGTGGCCTCAATACCATAGGTTCCCAACCAGCTATATATATATATTACATGTTTCAAAAATGTTTACTGAATAAATGTTGTATTAATGTGAAGATTTTGTAGTTACTAAGTGCTTTTCTATTGTTACAAAATGTTCCATATGACCTTCACTAACAAATCGGTGAGACAAAAAGTATATTATTATCCCCATTTTATAAATTGACTTGGTCAAGGTCACAGATCTGGTACATGGTAGAACCATGACTAAAACCCAAGTCCTATTCTAAATCCAATGTTTTTTCCATCCTCTCACTCACACACAGAGAATGTGTGTGTGTGTGTGTGTGTGTGTGTGTGAGCACTTATTCAAGTGTATCTTCTCCTGTACTCTTTTGAAGTGGAGCTATTACCCAAATGCTCACATCATTATGAATAGCCATTCCCACATATTTATAGAAAGCCTGCTAAATGAAAGGACTTGTGGTAAATATTAGGCACACAATGTGTGAATGGGACAGGTATACAGCTCCCCCTATCTTTGGGCAAACTGAGTTCTGTGGACAATTGAACCTAATTTTCTCCACCTGTAAAATACTTGCACTACCTATCAGGCAGAGTTGTCATGAAGAAAGCAATTCATAAGTCTTAAATTCTTCAGTGGATCTGGACCTCATCAAGGTGAATACTCCCTCCAGTGGTACAGAATACAACTCATCCATGCTTTCTCATTCTGTCTGACTCTTGTCCATGTAGATCACAATAAATCTACTACAAAAAAACCTACCCAACATATTGAAGGTTAACTCAAAGTCTTTCAACCTTTCATAGGTACCCTAGCATTAGGCTTCCTATTTATTATTCCTCAGTCATTACATGACTGCCCCACCCCCTTTTTCCCATTTCCCATTTAATATTCTTACACCATTTTTTGTGCACATCATTGTTGATAAGATGTTATAGCCTACTTATATTCACCTTCGTTGACCTCTGAGTCACTCAAATTTTGATCTTCAGAGATTTCCCTTTATAGCCACATATTATCACAGAAAACATTGGTATTAAGGTGTGATTTTTGTGTTAATGAGCAATTTGGAAGTATTAAAAATTGTAGCACTTTCCAGCTTATTCTCATCTTTCAGTTCCCCCCATTAGGGTGTGATCTCCCTAAGAGCAAGGGCTGTTTCTCCAGTTTCTTTGCATCCCCATTACTCAGCACAGTACCTATCAAACAGTTGCTCCTTAATACTAGTTTACTAGTGATTATTCAATGGTTGGACATGTTGCACTGTGCTCTGAGATACATAAACTGATGGACTAACTCAATGTAATTCAATTATATGTGATAAATATTCTTTATCTACTTGACTTTTCCTATGTGGAGTTTGGCAAAACTCTTTTGAATCTTTGAATTTCAATGATGCAATCAGTACAATACCATTTGTAAACATCTGGAGGACCTTACCATCGATAAGGAATCCCTCCTCTTCCATTTGAGCTATTCCCAGGACATCTTCCACAACTGATAAATAACTCTGGCAAACACGTATTTTCTTGTTTTTATCCCTTGTTTGACTGTATTGGTCAATATAATCAGTGGAACATTTATCTCTGTTTCATCTGTACTTCGATCTTGAATCTTGTATCATCTTAACATATACGTGAAAGACAATTTGTTGGAGTGTTAAGGATGTAATTCGCTCTGCCGTGTAAAATGTGTTCTTATAATTTAAAAAAACTCCAATAAATGCAATGGGATGCTGTATTCTGTCTTTCAATGTGATTATGTAAATGTGGTCTTAAACCTTAAAGCTCTACATATTTTTTGCTTTTAAAAATGGTTTATTATTTTTTCAATAAATGATAATTTTATAATTTGTCCCTCCTACTATCTCTAACTGAATAAAAACTTTAAAAACACTCCCCAGAATAAGGAACTTAATAAAAACTTAAAGAACTTAATAAAAATGCTGCACAGTTTGGCAAAACAAAGTCTCACATTAGACATGTCTGAAAATGTATTCTTCTTTCTACATTTAATTTCATTACCTCTCTGTCGGGTGTTCTGTTTTATCTTCATTCTTTTGGCTTCATGGTTTATCACTTCACTGATGAGAGTTCTAAATTCTTTCAAAGTTGTTTACTGCAATGTCGTCATCATACAAATTGTTCTAGTTCTGCTTACTTTATATCAGTTCATGAAGTTTTTCCCACTTTTCTCTGAAACTGTCCATTTCATCATTTTTTATTACACTTGTATTCAATTCAATACAATTGTTTAGGCTTTCACCTATAAGAGGACACTCTTAATTTTCAAGTTTTGGCTACCATGAAAAGAGCTGCTACAAATGTTTTTGTACATTTATTTTTCCTCTTTCATTTCTTTGTGGTATAGGAATAGTAGTATTATAGATGGTTCAAAGGATATGCACAGTTTAGTAAATTGGGGGGCTTCCAAATTGTTAAAGTTTTATACGAATTTATTTGCATTAAGCCTTGCTCTGCCACTCACTTGTTGTATGACCTTGGGCAATTCACCTCCTCTTCCTGGGGCTCAACCTCATTTGTAAAAGAAGAGATTAGACTAATGATCTCAAAATTCTCTTCCAGCTCTAAACCCTGACACGCACATCTGAGTTTCCTCAAGCTCATTTAACACGTGGATCTGTGATTGATCATATTCTACTTGGGCTTTCCCTGTCTCTCTTCTGGTGCCCACGCTTATTAGCCTATTTCTTGATCCTTCACTAGAGGAAATTGCATGAGGAAGAGAAATTTTAACTGGCCTTTGATCGGCTCTAGGTAAAAGCTGGGAGGGAGGGCCAGGGAGAGGGGTGGAAGTGACAGTAGAATGAAATAGATGAGATGATATTGGCTTAAAAGTGACTTTGTATTTATTATCTTTAGCTTTCAATATTTTCAGTTCTTCTAGCCCTCTCCCTCTATTTCCATCCCCACTTTTCCCAAGTAAGGTATATGAAAGAAGGAATTGTTACACAGGAAAGATTAAGATAATTACTCTTGTCATGGGGGGGGGAACCCAATAGGAATTGGAACACCTGGGTTCAAATGCCAGCTCACGTGACCTTGAGCTAAGTCACTGTGTCTTTCTGGGCCTTAGTGTCCTCATCTGTAAAATGAGAGGGATAGACTGGATGATATCTAAGTACCATGATATAGTACTTTACAAATAACTTTCTCCTTGCAATAGGCAGTTTAAGAATTACGCCCATTTTGTGAAGGAGAAAAAAAGCTCAGAAAGGTTTTCTCTTTAATTCAATCTGGTAAGCATTAACTGCTTAACAGGCACTGTGCTAGGCCCCAGGAAAGGAAACAGTAACTGCCTAGAAAGAGTTTACATTTAAAAAAAAAAAAAGAAGAGCTTACATTCTCTTGGACACTTGTTCAAGATCATACAGATATTATATCTGAGGATTCAAAGCCAAGTCTTCTGGTGTTCTTTTCACTGTATGATGCCATTTTGTTAGTTTCACCAGAATTTAACTGTGACCTTATAAAACACAGAGTGAAGTGACTTAAAGGGATAACCAAGAGTAGTAAATTTCAAAGGAGGCAGAGGTGAAAACCCTGGAAAACTAAAAGGATATTCATCACGGAGTCACCAGGAAAAAACTGGTGCAGAACCTTTGTGGGGCTCTATGCATGGATGGGTAGGGGAAACTGACAACTTTACGTCAGTCCAACCTGGGTTCTATTTACCTCTTTTCCTCATGATGGCAGTTGTTTGGTCTCTGCTTATCTTCCTTATCATCAACAAATACCTATTGAGTACCTACTGTGCTCAGGGTACCACATAACATTCTGAAAATACAACTATGAGGACTGGGAGTCGTCAACATTTTGTGGAAGAGATGGTACCAAAACTGGATCTTGAAGTATGACTCCAACTAAGAGAAGGTGAGGAGAGTGGACCATATTGCAGGGAGAGGCTCCAAAGCTTTTCCAAACTTGGCCTGTACCTACTTTTAAAGCAAGCCTTACTACTTCCCTCCATACACTCTACAATTCAGCTAAACCTGCTCTCTTTCTATTTCTCACATGAGTCACCAGCTCCCATCTCTATGCCTTTCCACTGGCTGTCCCCCATGCCTGAAATGCATTCTTCCTCTACCTCTTAGAATCCCTAGTTTCCTTCAAAGTTCAGCTCAAATGCCACCGCCTATATGAGTCCTTTCTTGATTTTTCCAGCTAATTTTCCCAGTAATTTGCCTTCTCACCAAATTACCTTTGTAACTCTTGTTAGTTATAGACATTTTGGATATTGTTCTATAGGGAATAGAATCTTGGTAGGGAGCTACAGTTTGTGTCATTTAAGAGTTAACTGTTGGGAAGGCTAGGTGGTACAGTGAATAGAGCACCAGCCCTGGAATCAGGAGGACCTGAGTTCAAATTTGACCTCGGACACTTAATACAAAACTAGCCCTGTGACCTTCACCAAGTCACTTAACCCCAATTGGCCTGCTTTCCCCCCTCCAAAAAGCAGGGAGGGGGGGAAGGGAAAAAAAAGTTAACTGTCATATCTGAAAGAGATTGTATAAGTTACTAAGGGAGAACTATAAGAACATCTTTCCTGAGAGACTGAGTTAACTGATATCCTTGAGGAATACTGAAGAGATATTTTGGGAAAATTTTGTTTAATTCATCCTGTAAAGTCGACATCCTGAGAAGAGACTAAGTGTCCTTCTGGGAGAGCTGCATAGTGGGATTATGTTTCGAGTGTCAGTAGAGAAGCCAGAAGTTGCAGCTGATGGCTAAAGGGCATTTTATCATATCACATCACAATGTTTTCTCATTGTTTGCTGATGATCTCTTAATAAATTGTATAAGCAATAGCACTAGTTTAAGCAAGCCTATGAGAGAGGCAAAGAAAGGAGGAGGAGAAGGAAGGGGAAAGGAAAGGAAAGGAGAGGAGAGGAGAGGAGATGAGAGAGAAGAGAGGAGAGGCTGATGGGAAAAGAGGCTTATCCAGTTTACAAACTGTGGTGGCGATTCAGACAGAATTAATGAAATTGTGTGTTTCTATTAATTTATGAGCAAATATCAGAAAATACCCTTTTGTCAAAGACATTTAGAATCTTGGTAAAGCATAAGGAAATTAGCCTGTAGCAGTTAGCAAGGGGTGATAACTGGCATAGTAGTTGACAGCCACACCATAACGTATCACACAGACAATGTGACTCCACCATGCGACACAAGAATCATTATATCTGAAAACCTTGTTACTTCTTTTATTTATTTTGTATATATTTTGTTTTTACTTATACGCATACATGTTTTATCTCCTCATAGAATGTATGTGCCCTAAGGGAAGGAAATGGTTCATTTTGGTCTTTGTATGCTCATAGAGTTTAGCACTTAATGTGATTTACTGATTGAAAGTATGCTTTGTGGAAGATATGGGACAATTTTTTAAATTGGTCCTTAAAGGGCAGATAGTACTTAAACTTGGAGAGAGGGTAAAAAAGCAAAGACTTTTCCTGACATTTTCTTACTGGGGTAGGGATTCCTGAATGGTGATGAGGACCAGTGCTGGAAATGCAGGAATAGGGACAGATCCAAACTAAGGCACATACATTCGTGTGCACCTTAGTAAAACCTTAGATTTATATAACATTTCAAAATTTATAAGACTTTTTCATATATTTTATCTCATTTCATCCTCACAACAATTTTGTTGTGTTTGGGTAAACAAGTTTTTTATTATCCCTGTTTTACAAATGGGGAAATTGGAACACATAGGGTAAGTGGCTTATCCATAGTTAAACAGCTATCTAGTAAGAGCTAGGTCTCCCAGGTCAGTCTAAGTCCTGTGCTTTTCTCTTCTATACTACACTGATTCACAATACAGCTGTTCACACTCAAGATACTCCTCTCCTACATAAATAGGCATACGAAGTACACATTCACATTCACATCATAGATTTGCCCCCAACACATCTATCCCCTCCAACCCATTCCATGATGCATATACTCCATTACCCACAGACAGATACATCAAGTGTGTCTACACCCAGATACCACCACATACATATGCATACATACCTTCATATGAGCCATCATTCATTCACACACACTCTCTATCTCTCATGCATATAAACCACTTCCACACTACATATATACCTATATAAGAAAGACCAATCCAAAGACCTGAAATACAAACTCTAATCAGGAAGTGAATTCCCCTCCTGGTCCCCAAAGGTTCAAGATTCTGGCTGGTTATTCTTCTGAAGAGACTATATAGACACAAGGAGAGACAGTCACAGAGCTAAAGGGAAAACAGACTAAAAACTTCAATTTTGTGTTTTCTACTTTGATGACAAACCACGTATGCATATGAACCAAGAGGCCTACAAATGCTAACATATACACATACTCCACACCTCTCCCCCTTACTCTAACCCCAAACTTCCTGTACAACTTTCTTTCTTCAAAGTCCACTGCTCTTCACCAGTTACGAGGCCTGAACAGACCTAACAAAGTCCCAACAGCATGTACACAGGTAAGTTCAGGAGCACATTGTATACAAAGGTCCCATGAATGACACCTACCTCCCTATCTGTTGCACTGTTTCCCTTATCTGTGTTTGGATAATATTCTTTAGAAACACAAAGATACACATCATAAAAGTAAAGAAGAACACAACAGACAGATACATACAAAACTTAACACAAAAAGCACTTCCACCCTCAAAGCATACACCCAAACCAACTTAATCATCTTCCTTCTCTGAACGAATATCCATCAACCAGCAAGCACTTCTCAAGTTCTTGTTACGTATCAGGATTTGTGCTCTAGCACCTACACCAGCGCTGGGGATAGAAAGACAAAAATGAACTAGTCCCTACCCGCAAGTTGAATTCTATAGGGGGAGACAACATGCACATATATAACATGTACAAAATATAGAAAAAAATACAAGTTAATTTTTCTTTGTCGGCAGTAAGAAGATATTAATAGGCAGGGGAATCAGATGGGGCTTTAAGTAGAAGGTGACAATTGAGCTCAATTTTGAAACAAACTAAGGATTTGAAGAGTCATCAGAAGTGAAGAAGGAGTAAATTACAGGCATGTAAGGGATTAAGTGTCATCCCTTGGCAGAAAACTTCCAGATCTCTTTCCTGAACTCTAATTTCATACCAATAACTCCTTCTGGACATTTCAAACTGAGTGCTCTTGTAAGATATCTCAAACTCAACATAGCCTCTCCAGGAGCTGCTTTTTATGAGAGATAGCATGGTACAATAATAGAGTACTAGACCTGAAATCAGGAAGACCTGTGTTCAAATGTTACTTAAACTTCTTATAAGCTGTGTAATCCAGAGTGAGCTCTTGGCCTCAGTTTCTCATCTGTAAAATGAGAGGAGTAGGCCTTGATAGCCTCAGAGTTTGTTCTAGCTCCAAATCTATGACTCTATGTCCAAAATTGAATTCATAATCTTTCAGGCCTCCATTCAAAATCCACCCCTATTCTGAACTTCACTATTTTTTGTAGAAGACACTATCATCCTTCCAGTCACCCAGGTGTGCAACCTCAATGTCGTCCAACTTCTCTCATTCACTCCATCTATCCAAAGAATGTTTCTATTGCCGTATTATCTTTCCCATTATCATCTTTTCTCTCCACCAGCAAAGCCACCACCCTAGTTCAGGCCCTCATCAACTGTCTCTAAACTACTATAATAGCTTTCTAACCAGGCTATCTGCTTTAAGACTCTCCCCTATTGGATGCCCATGAATTGGGGAATGGCTGAACAAGCTATGGTATATGAATGTAATGGAACACTATTGTGCTATAAGAAATGGGAAGGAGATGGACTTCATAATTACCTGGAGAGGCTTATACAAATTGATGCTAAGTGAGAAGAGCAGAACCAGGAAAAACATGTACACAATCACAGACACATCGTACATATGATGACCAACCTTGATAAACTGGACTATCCTCAACAACGCACAGCTAAAATACAACTCTACAAGCCTCAGGATGGAAGAAGATATCTAAACTCAGAGAAAGATACAGAAAGACTATAGTTTAAAGGGAGACTGAAACAAAACACGCAATCGTTCTCCTGGTTTTGCTTTTTTTTCCCAGTGATCACTCACTGGTTACAACCCTTCTACATAACCAAACTATTGTACAATGTGAAAGTATTTGCAGATCCTATACATGATTGCACGACACCATGGGGGGGGAGGGAGGGGAGAAAATCTGAAACTCAAGTGATTGTGGAACTAAATCTTGTAAACTAAAAGTAAATAAACAAGTCATTGAAAAAAAAAAAGAATGAAAAATTAATTAAAAAACTCTCCCCTATTCACATTTTACTTTTCCAGTCTTATTCACCACCCCCACTCCCCCCCCCCAAGCATTCTACAGTATAGCTAAACTGGCCTTCTTGCTGTCCCATACTCACAAGGTACTATTTCCCTTGTCTGGATCTATTTACTGACTAACCCCCATGTCCAAAAATGACTCCCTCCTCATTTCCCCCACCTCTTGGAATCTCTGGTTTCCTTTAAGACATCTCAAATGCCATATTCTGTTCAATGAGTCCTCCACTGGCCCCCTACTTGCAAGTTATCTTGTATATAAGTTTTGTATATACTTATACATTACCTCCTCTCTTAGAACGTTAAGTCCTTGAGGGCTTTTTTCTTTGTATCCAGAGGCTAGCAAAGTGCATAGCAAATAGTGGTGCTTTAATAAATGCTTGCTGACTGAGTTGGTAAAAACATAATCAAGTCATTAGGGCAAGTAACCTCTCCAAGCTTCAGTCTCCTCATCTGCAAAATGAGAATAACACTTTTACATAGGGATATATCTCATTTAACAGTTGAGAGGCTTAAATGAGATAATGTATATTATCTCACTTGACAAACCATAAAGTTCTGTGTATATGTCAACTGTTATCTTCAGCCTAGGCATAACATCCATTACACCACAAGAGGACATATACCATAGGAACACACAAACACTGCAAACAATATATACATACTTCCCATGAGCACAGAATCACAACAAATCTATCTCATCACACAGGAATCATACACAGACACAACCCAACATTCCAAATTGGTTGACATATTACCTTGCTCAAGTTGTTCAATTTCCTTTCTACAATATGTAGGATTCATATTTGTATATAAGTAACACAGGAGGCAATAAGCAAGGAGGGGGATCTCATTGTGCCAGGCAAAGAGCTATAATGGAATTGAAGGAAGTTGAGTTTGAATACTGGCTTTCATTTATTTCCTGACCTTGGGCAAGTTACTTCAATCAATAAACATTTATTAAGCTCCTATTACATACCAGGCACAGTTTTAAGCACCACTTAACATCTCTAAGCCTAAGTATCCTCATTTGTAAAATTAGATGGTTGGACTAGATGACCTCGAAGGTCCTTTCCAACTCTAGATCCTTGTACATTTCGGAGAGAGACAAATCACACCAGGCATCCTTGTATTATGTCAAACACATGAATATGAGACATATACATATACACATGGTAATATCATAGGATCAGCACACATTCATCTACATAACAAACTATGTTTAGTAATATCGAATGTCACATACACAGACACATTGTAATATAGCCACGCAGCACTCTACAACACTCCACCCTCCCCACTCGTGGCAGGGGGGGGAGGGGGAAGGACGGGAAATAGCAAGACCTCCATGCCTCCCCAACCTACCCCCCACCTCCGGGCTACTCCTCTTCCCCACCCAGCAAATCTTAGAGCCCAGACGAAAACAATTCTCAATGCCACACCACACACGCCAGCCACTATACATACTGGGCACCCAGCTGCACAGACCCCCACTTCTTACTCTACCTAGTCTTCCATCCCCCTATATCACAATTCCTTTCGAAGGCTCGTAACTCTGCATCCCCTCCCTCCCTCTCGGCTACTACGCCATCACCCTCCCAGCAGAAAGCAGAGCCCAAACCCGGCCCCGCCCCACCCCCACCCTATCCCCTTAGAGGAGGGGGACGAAAGGGGGAGGAGAGAGACTAGGTTGCATAATTAACCCTTCCTCAGCCAAATTCCCCCCTTTAATGAGGGGGAGGGTCGGTAGCCTCCCACGACCTAGGCATAAAGGCATCCCAGCAGCTCGTTCCCAGTGGAGAGGTTGCCCACCAGATGCCACTAACTCGGGGTCCGTGTTGGCCGTGCCCCGGAAAGGAGGCGGGTGCTCTCAGCGGGCTCGGACCAAGAGTTCTGCGCCTCCCTGGGCGGAGCCTGGAGGGGGTCCCGGGGTCTTCCCCGCCTGGACCCCCCTAATCTAGGGCCCACAATCCTCCAGCGCCCCGCGGCCTGGGAGCTAGGGGAAGGCCGGCCGTGTGCGTCCGCGTCCGGGGAACAAGGCCCGGGCCGGTCGGGGCGAGGAGAGGCGGGACGCGGGAAAGGAGCCCAGGCGTCCTGGCTCCGGCCCACCTGACTATGATGGCGCCTCGTCCGCCAGGCCCAGTTCATCGCCTTGGCCGCTCTCGGCCACTCCGGCTAAGGCCACTTCTCGCTCTTGCTCCGGCTCCTGCTCTGACTTCGGTTCCGGCCCAACCCCCCCAACCCCCCCCACCCCCCCAGTGCCCGGCCCGGCCCCGGCCCTGCCGCCGCTGCCGCCACCGCCGCCACTGACATCATCGGCCCCCTCCCTCCTCCTCGTCCCCCCTCCCCCCGGAAACACCCCCAACACCCCCCCAGACACACCGTCCCCCACCACCGCAGCCGCTGCCTGCCCTTGAGAGAGAGGGGTGGGGGTGGGGGGCGCTCAGCATACACAACCCACACACTCACCCCAGCTCGCTGGGTCAGCAACAACAAGCACAGGGACACAGTGCTACAACTGGGAGGAAAATGTAACATGTTACTCGTGGTGACAGACAGCTGTGCCCCTAACAACATTACACAGCAATACCCACAGTAACTGCTTTCCACAGGGCTAGACCAGTGGGCAAAGGGTACGTGTAAGGGGCAGCACCTTGTGTGGATGCAAAACAAAGCACTTGAACACAGCTCTGTATAGAAAGGGGGCCACATTAGGGCATAAGGAAGGGGGTAGCAGTCAGAGGAAAGAACATCTATAACACAAGGTTCATATAATGCACCAAAAGCAGGAATAGAAACACAACCATGCCAGGGAGAGACAAAATGCACAAAAGAGGACAAACATGCAAAAGATAGCAATGCAGTCACAAAATCACAATATAAGGGGACAGGGAAACCAGCTCTACCCTGGAAGTATATATATATATATAATCACTACTGAGGAACACTGGTATGGAGTTTCACAGAAAATAAATGGACAGAAATACACATGACCACATGAAGACCATAAAGAATACCTCATAGGCCATGACAGTAGGACACAATAGAAATGGAAAATAACAACTCTTACATTGTTGGAGGTGAGAGGGTTGGGCCAATACATTTTCATATTCCAATGTGAGCCAGACACCTAACACCAGGACACAGTGAGACCCCCAACAACTTGCCATTCAGTCAAAGCACAAAATACACAGATTCATGTGTGTTTACACACAAATTTATCCTATACTAGGATAAATATCCATACATATGGCCAATATGCTCGATGGTTGAGAAACTTAAAATACTGTAAATAAATACACAAGCAAAAAAAATATATATATATATACATATAAATGCAGAAATTAAGGCACAGAGATAAGAGGGTCAGAAGCTGAGAAACAGAGGCTGAAGTATACTTGTAAAAAAATTTGTAGAATTAGAAAAAAACACATTATAAGAGAAAAAACACCCAACAGTACTCTTTAAAGGGTAGAATTAGGTAGGTAGTTACACATTGATCCTTCCAGAAACATGGGAACAGCAGTAAATGACTTAGAGATAACAAGTAGCACTCTATAGACTGATGAAGACTCAAGGAGACAGCAAATAGAGATCTATAATATTTAGACATTTAGAGGTCAGAAATGACAATATACTTAGAGATGAGAAGGTAAGTTCAGAGATTCAGACACAGAGATAGTCATGATTAGAAACAAACCTGATACAACACAAAAAAAAATATTAGGAAATAGAGTTAGAGTCAGGGAGACAAAGATATCTTGTCTATCAGGGATGCTACCCCCCCACCCCCACTCCAATGAGATTCCATGGGAGAACTTGATCCCCAGCCTGAGGTCATAATAGCCAATGGCTGGAGCTCTGAGAAGCCAGGAAGAGCAGCAGAAGGCAGAGAGCAAACTATGGTGTCTAGAGAACCATGGTGAGTCAGAGGGCCCAGTAGGGTGCATGCTGACACCCAATCTCCACCTTTGGGGCTGCTTCCCCTCTTCCCCCAGTCCTAATTTCCTCTATCACCCAGGACTCTGATATATTACACATATCCCTGAATCAGACTGTACACACAGATACAAAATGTCCCTGGAACACACAACAACATCACATACACATGTGATATCCAGGACTCTCCTATAACCAAGAAAGCATGATATCAAATACCCAACTTATCTAAGGAAGCAAAATGCACTACCACTTTTTGACTGTCCTTTTCACCTTTCTCATCCATGATCACAGTTAATCAGAGTAATAAAGCATCATAACATTCTTCATCCTCTAGGTTCTTCCTATTCTGAGTCCCCCAGGGTACCAAACTCCCCCTTTCCCCACCCTCCAAATCCCTAGCCCTTCCATAATATATTAGTAACAGGGTTATTGCCACAGAAGACCTTGGAGAATTCAGGGGAGGCATGGGGAGGAGGGAGGAAGAACTTGTCCACCAGGACCACCTATTGCCCTCCTTGGCTTTTTCATGTCCAAAAAGGTCTCCACCCTAACCATTTTCATGTACCCCAAGGGACCCACTTATTGCCTCTCCGCCTCTATCCTTCCTGCTGTCTCCTGTCCCCCCTCCATTTCCCCTCTCCCACAGGTTGCCATGTGCTCTTCCTCCTTGGTCCTGGATGACTTCACCCAGCCTTCACCATCCTCCTCTCCACCAGGGGAGGTGAGGGAGGAGAGCCTACCCTGGCACCAACGATGCCGCCCCACAGATGCCACCAAGGGGCTGCTTGTGGCACTACTAGGTGGAGGCCTTCCTGCGGGCTTTGTGGGGCCCTTCTCTCGAATGGCCTATCAAGCCTCTCATCTACCCTCCCTTGAGCTTCTCCTTTGCCGATGCCTTTTCCACCTTCCCATCGCCTTGCTTCTCAAACTACGAGGCTGTCCACTGCTGGGGCCTGCAGGTAACCGACACAGAGCCTGGCTCCATGCCCTCCTCAACGTTCTCAGCATTGGCTGTGCCTACAGCGCTGTCCTGGTTGTACCCGCTGGCAATGCAGCCACTGTCCGAAAAGGCTCCTCTACTGTCTGTTCTACACTCCTTGCCCTGTGTTTGGAGAGTCAGAGACTCAGTAGCTATGACTGGTGTGGCCTGGTTGGCAGCACCCTGGGCTTACTTATCATTGTGGGCCCAGGATTGAGCACTCTACATGAGGGATCAGAAGGGGTCTACACAGCGCTTGGCTATGTGTTGGCTGTCTTGGGGGGCCTGGCCCTTGCCCTGGGGCTGTTGGTTTACAGATCCCTGGACTTCCCTTCTAGTCTACTGACTGTGGCATTCCTCTTTGGAGTAGTAGGGGTGATGGGAGCCTTGCCAGGGCTCTTTTTGTTGCAGACACCAGTGATACCCCATGACCCACTGAGTTGGACCTGTATCTGGGGTGTTGGGGTCCTGGCCCTGGTTTCATTTGTATGTGCCAGTTATGCTGTCACCATGGCCCACCCAGCACTGGTGTGTGCTGTGCTACATTCTGAGGTGGTGGTGGCACTGATGCTGCAGTACTATGTACTTTGTGAGACTGTGACACCATCTGACATAATGGGGGCAGGAGTTGTATTGGGTAGCATTGCCATCATCACTGCTCAGAATCTCAGCTGTGATCGGAAAAGAGAGGGTCTTAAGGAATGAGGCAGAGGGTCTGTATGTAAATATGTGTGTTGGGAGTAGGAAGTTGGGGCTTGGGAGACTTAGGACTCAAAGTTAGTAGAGGGAGGAACTCAGGTGTATATAAGGGGGTATTACTAAGAGAAATCGGGAGACAAAGAACAAATGTTGGGAACTTGACTGAGATTATGGAAAAACAAAGAACGTTCTGGAGGACCTGGGGACTAGAGGCTTAAAGGAATATAAGGGACAAAGTAGACCTGGAACAGTAGGATTGGGGGACAAAGGGGATGGGGTCTTAGAAGGCTAGGGGGCAAAGCTTAAAGAGTAAGAGAAATGGAAAACAGAAGTTGGGGTTTCCAGGCAGGACAAGGGATGAAGGACATTTTCTGTATGGAGGCTAGAGAAGGGAGGCATCCAATCAAAAGGAGAATGTGATAGGACATGGTGGGGAATATGGGATAGGGGTTGGTAAGGACTGATCTGGAAAACTGGTACGTAGGAGAGACACAATGTTAACTTGAAACAAGGAAGAATCTAAGTGTGACTCTACCCCTGGTGTCATCTCTGCTTTGGGATTGAGGGGGATGGGAGGAGGAATCAGCCAATCCCTCTCCAAGTGATCCTGAGTGTTTGTCCTTCGCTGTCTCCTGAAAATAAAATTTCTTCATGACAGAAGGGAGTCCCTCTGGGGTATCTCCATCCCTTTACTTGGCGTTATCTCCAGAACCTAATAACAGACCCTCGGATTTTTCTACTGATCTGCTATTGGAAAACCGTTTGGTAGACTAGGCTCTCGCTGTGGAACAGGCCCCCGAGCCGCGGGCCTTTCCAGGTGTCGTAAGGGCTTGGGAGACCGAGACTCTAAGCGCCGCAGAGCCAAGGCGAGGCAGCGATGCTTTGCTCGTCTTCCGAGGGCACTATGCCAAAGCAGCCAACTTCCGGACTTGCAGAATTAACCGGGCCATCTCGCTCTGGCAAAACATCTACGAAGTTATTAAATATTCATTAGCATGAGGTGGGGGGAGGAGAAGGGAGGCAACTCCACCTCCCAGGCCATTTTTTATCTGGGCGGAGTTTGGGCCGGGCCGCTCCTACTTTAGCACTAGCAGAATAAACCAATTTCGGTTCTGACGGTGAGAGGGAGTAGGTGCCATTCAATGCAGATGAAACAGTGCTCCAGAGTAGGGGGGGAAAAGCGGTAGCCATTGGACCTTTCTATTTCAAATCTCTAGAGCTTAATATTTAGGAGAAGAAGAGCAGAGACGGGGGTGGAGGTAGCCACAATGAGACTACAATCGATTCTTCCCCCCCCTTCACTTTACTACTATCCAGAAGGAAGATGAGTGGCCCGGAAGAGAGGCTTAACGTCCAAAGCACGCGCCCCCTACGTATTCGCGCTTACGGCCTTCTGGCGCAAAGGAGGGCGGGAAGGGGAAGGGGCGGGGGAAGTGAAGGGGGGGCGAGTCTATAAAGGATGGTGCTCTGGGGCGCTCTCCTCAGAAGCGCCGAGAGCGCGGCTGGGACGGTTGGTGAGGAAGGGTTTCCCGGAAGGCCAAGAGATAAACTGCTGTCGCTTCGGCCGTTAAGGAGCCCGGTTACTTATTTATTTATTGATATTTCCTTTTTCTGTCCCAAGGACTTTCCTTTAGCCCCTTAAAAGCATTTTTTTGGGGGAGCAGCTAAAAGCCCTGGAAAAGGGAAGAAGAGAAGGTTCCTTTTGCTTTTTTTCGTACTTCCCCAGGTCCTTTTCGTCCTCCTTCCCTCGCCTGCTGGCATTTCCTCTCGACCCTGGGAGATCTTACCCGGTGGCCGCCCCGGCGGGGACTGGGCGCCGAGGCAGAGGCAGCGCCGGGTTTTTGTAGGGAGGTTTGCGCCTGCGCGGCGGGCCTGCCTCAGCCATGCACGGTGGGGGACCTCCCTCTGGGGATAGCGCATGCCCACTACGAACTATCAAGCGTGTGCAATTCGGAATCCTCAGTCCAGATGAACTGGTAAGCAACACCCATTACTCGGGACTTAACCTCGGGTTGTGGCGGGGCATCTATTGAAACATGTTATTTTGTATTGTATTGCCTTTTATTGGAACCCCGATACGTCGACTGCAAAGTGCGAGAGTTGCCATGAAGGCAGTGCTAGGTCAGCCCTGGAGATAGTTCAGTGAGCATTGACCAAGCTGAAGGACTGCCTAGCCTTCGTAAAGTTGGTGGGATGGGGTGCACTTGCAAAATTCATTGTTGGGATTGGGATATACATCTTCGGAACTAAGGATCTGAGTTGCAGTGCATCTCATGTCGCATCCACTAGTATTACTGATTAGATTTTGGGGAAGGGGGGAGTCGTGTGATGTAGATTGTAAAATTGGGAATTGAGAAAATAATGGAGATTCGAATCCATATGGATATCAAAAAGTGGTAACCATTGTTAGGGTCAGGGTTTGTACTTGGATCAGAGCCTCAAACAGGGCAAGGAGGCAGCATGAGAATAGAGAATTGGGTCTTTGATGTTAAGAAATTTATTTAAAGGATGTAGAAATGATTTATATTAGCCTTGTTCTGGGATGGAGACCCTCAGATAAGTAGTGGAGAATTTTGTTTTTCAGATAGGTGAGACGTTAAAAGGGAGGCGTAAAGGTTGGATAGGTGGCAAGGAATTACTAAAATACATGGACAGGAATTTCATCTATATATATAATATAGAGAGGTGTTTTGTTTTTTTTTAATAAAATGCAGCATTCAGGTTGATACTGAAGAGAAGGATGAATGAAGTTTGGCAGGGCATTATTTAGGGCTTCCAAAAATTGAGCAGATTTCCTAAGAGTTTTGGTATTGATTTGAGGTGGAGTATGGAGAGAGGGACTTTTAAGGGCCTGTGAGCTTAGCTCTATGTACCCTTTAAACATTAATAATTTTTTTCCAAGAATCCAGAATTCCCAAACTTCCAGGTCTTGGATAATTTCTCCAAAATGGGAGTAACAATATCAGTAATTTTCATCTTGAGAGGCAATATGGCTTAGATATCTGACTGGCTTTAGATTCAGGAATCAGACATTCCTTGAACCCCAGCTATGTGCTTAGTTAGCACTGTGCTGGGTTCTGGGTATGCAAATACAGAAGACAGTTCAGGGACAATCCTAGAATGTAACTCAGAAGGCCTCACCAAGCCCTGCCTCTTAACACTAACTACGATCATGGACAAGTCATTTATTTAACCTCAATATCTCAAGCAGTTTTTAAGATTTAAGTTGCAGTGGAGTTCATCTTATGATTAGAGAGTCTACACAAAGAGTTCTCAACTAACTTAAGAGTTCTTGTAAGAATGAGAAAATAAACATGAAGCATTTTGTAAACTGTAGAACACTATGTAATATCTGTTATTTCTAGTTTTCACTATAAGTAATTGACTGTATAAATTATGGGAACCGTCTAGGAGTCAAATCAAAGGAGAACCATGTGATGCTTGATCCTCCTCACCCAAGCATTTACTTAACACCTGTTCTGTGCTATTAGAGTGGCCAATACAAAGAATTAATTGTTGCCCTTAAGGAGCTTACTTTCTAAAGGGTGAGACGAGTACTTGTATATTAGTGCTTGCCAAATAAATATAAAGATGATTTTTTAAAAAGGGGAAGGGAAGGCATTAAGGGATCAAGAAGGGCTTCATGCTTGGACTGTTTCTTGAACTGTGGGGATTTTTCTGAGGTGAATTAGAGGACAGATTACATACCCTGTATGGAGGGGTGGCCAGTGCAAAGCACAGAGGGGAGAGATGGTGACCCATAAGAAAAGCAGAGAGAATGCCAGGTTGTTGGATTGAAGACTGTGGGAAGAGAGAAGTAACCAGAAAGCTGGAAACATAGGTGGGGGCCAGATTTGAAAGTTTTTAAAAAGCTGAACAGAGAAGTTCATATTCGATCCTTGAGGTAAATGGAGAACCACTGGAGCTTATCAAGTATGAGAGAGTGGCATGGTCAGATCTGCCATTAAGGAAAAGTCACTTTGACAGTCAAGTGAAAGATGAACTGGAGTGAGGAAAGTCTCAATAGGGAGACCATTGCTGTTGCAAGGATCTATGTAATGAGACCTTGAACTAAGGTGGTAATTGTATATATAGAGAGGTCGGATGAGAGACATTTTGTGAAGAAAGGAACAAGATTTGTCGACTGATCAGATATTTGGAATGAGTGAGGGTGAGGAATTGAGAATGACACAGATTTGAGAAATGATTGGTATCTCTGAGAAAAATAGGAAGGTTTGGGGGGAGAGAGATAATAAATTTTGTTTGTGGATTTAGTGGGTTTGAGATGTTATTGTTATATCCAGTTTGAAATGTTCAGTAGGCAAATGGTAACATGAAGTTGAAACTCAGGGAAGATACAGATGGAGACTATGGATATTAAATCTGTAACAGTTGAGGTTACCGAAGGCCCTGGGACTTTGCCTTGGAAACAACAACTACCTTTGTACTCCCTGTTCGACCTTAGCTAATCATTTAACTGTTTCTTCAGTTGTAAAATGAAAAGACTGGTCTAGGTACCCTCTGATGTACCTCCTCAGCTCTCAGTCTAGGTTGTTCATGTGACCGAGGTGATGAATGTCAGGTACTCCACTGATATCTTAACAAGGTCACAAGTTCAAATTTATGGAAAGACAAGTGTACACTATGAGCCATCTGTACAGTTGGAAATAGCATCTATATTGATGAGATCACAGATTCATTTGAGCTTGAATTCGAGCTTCTTTTCCTACTTCCTTCTCTTTCTCACTTTCTTCCTTTTACTCTCCTCCTTGAGGAAATCCTATCTTGAAGCACCAGCTCCTTTCTGACTCCATGTGTAGACCCTAATCAGTGTTCTTGATCTCATCCTTATGTGTCCCCTTGCTTCCCTCCAGTATTCAAATGTTTTACCTGGAACTCACATTTCTTTCCTTTTTTTTTTTTGAGGGGGGAAGGCAGGGCAATTGGGGTTTAAGTGACTTGCCGAAGGTCATACAAACTAGTAAGTGTTTCAGGTGTCTGAGAGTGCATTTGAACTCTTATCAAGTTTATTTTCAGCAGTTTAGTCAGCAGTGTGTTTGGGATTTTGGAGGATGGAAGAAGGCCAAGTCTTTTTTTTTT
>CM053586.1:186682715-186702380 GCA_028646515.1 Pseudochirops corinnae | reverse complement strand
AGTGAAAAGAAATAAACAGAGATCTCTTAGGATAAGAACAGGACTTTATTCTCTTCCCCGAGAGAGAAGAGGGCGGTCTTCCCCATGACTCATCATGGAGAAGAGGCAAGTTACAAAAGATGGTGCTGGAATTTATAACCTAACTTAGTTAAGACCCTTCCCCGACTGTTTTCCCTCTCATTGGTGGAGAGGCACACTTCACCAAATACTTCCCCAACTGGGACAGCAAGGAAAGATAAGGGGAGGGTCCCACCAAGGAGGGAAAACAGACAAAGGAACATAAAAGTGATTGACAGAAGCAATTTGAAAAGTTAACCGCCCCACATTGAGAAGTTTTCACTCATCCCATACACTGGAAACTGAGTGAAGTAATGGAGAGTAAAGTAAAATTTCTGTAGTTTCCTACAGAAGCAGGAAAATACTTTATACAAAGACAACATAAAGAAAAGCAACTTCAAAAGACTTGAGAATTGTGATCAAAGCAAGGACCAGCAACATCTCCAGAGGACCTAGAATAAAATGTCATCCTCCTCCTGATAGAGTTGAATGAAATGAAAAGCAAATAAAAACCCCATATTTTTGGACATGGCCACTGTGTGGATTTGTTGTAGTCAATTATGCTTGTTTTTTAATTCCTCTCTATTAGAGTGAGGGAATTGAAATGAATCAGTTGGGCTAGCAATATCGATACCTTCCAAAAGAGGGCCATTGAAGCATTTTTTTTAAATTTCACCAAAGGAAGTTCAAAAGTAAGTATAGTCAAGCAGCACTTTAAAAAAAAGTTGTTATTGATTTTTCTCTGCTTTGCGCATCACCATTTATTGTTCAGTAGTTTTCAGTCCTGTCTGACTCTTCGTGACCCCATTTGGGGTTTTTTTGGCCATGATACTGGTGTGGTTTGCCATTTCCTTTTCAGGCTCATTTTACAGATGAGGTCATTGAGAGAAGCCACTGACCTAATTTACTGATTGCTGATTGCTGATAGTCTAACTAATAAATTGATCAAGCTCCAAATCTTGTCTTTTAATTTACCTTAATTTTCAAATGTAACATTATTGTGTAATACAAAAATAATTAGAAAAGAATGCTATTGCAAATATGGTCTTGATATGTAAACCAAGGAGAGACAAAGCAGAGAAAGAAAACCATAGACAAATATTCCCAATGAATATTGATGTAAATATTGTAAGTAAAAATACTATCAAGTAGGCTACAATAACATATTAGAAAGATTATATACACTATCACCAGGTTGGGTTTGTACTAAGAATTCAGGTTGATTCAAAATAAAGAAGACTGCAGATATAACAAATCATGTCAATAATATATAGACTAAAAAAAAATAATAGATGCTGAAAAGGCTTTTGACAAAATCCAACACTCATGTCTATTTTAAAAAATTTAATATTTTATTTTTTCCCAATTACATGTAAAAACAATTTTAACATTATTTTTTTCAAATTTTGAATTCCAAATTCTCTCTCCCCCTTCTTCCTTCCCCTTCCTCCTTCATTGAGAAGGCAAGCAATTTGACATAGGTTATACATGCACTAATTTCTAACAAAAACTCTAGAATCATAGAAAAATGGACCTTTCTGTAATATGCTAAATAGTATTTATTTAAATTTAAGAGCAAATATTCTATATATTGTGATGAGGTACAGGTTCTGGAAACCCACTTGAACTCTCCTTGAATATTCCCATTTGATGAGGCATTTTCCTGAGGCCATAAGCCTTTCACTATAGCTAGGCCCAAATTTCTGTTACTAGCCTAATCCTCCATTGTCCAGCTACCCCCTACCCTAGATCTTCCCAAAATATCTATACCCAAATCTTTTACCCTTAAACTAGCCTAGCCTTCCATTGTCTGTCATCTCCAGGTAGTCTCCACCTATTTCCCACCCTTAATCTCTCATTGCTGGAGTTTTACCTCATTTGACTCCTCCTGAAGACCCTCCCCAAACTCCTCCTCTGCTGTGACCAGCACAGAAATATGGCCCAGCAACCAGCTGAATAAAGGAGAGAGACGGGGATGTATTCGATAGTCTGTTTATTACAGAACCATTTCATACAGAGCCAAAGTACAAGAAAATCACAGGGTTTATATACCTTATAGCAGAGACTCTGAGGTAATTGAAATGCAAGGACCCCTCTTTAGTCTTGACCACCCCTTACCCTAACCCAAGGCTAATTATTCATTAAGACTTAATCCTAGGACCATGTCCGGAGGCACAAACAAACAGGGAGTCACAAAGGAGACTTGCAGATACTACCCTGAAACTTTCTTTAGTCATTCATAGATCCAGTGAAAGCATCCTCCCTACAAGATTATATTCTTTCTGCGTATCTGCCTCATAGAAGAGGGGGAGCATGAAAGTCTGATCTACTACACTACTCTAGATCACCCCTGGAACCCTCCCACAATCTTTCTGTATATAAACTCCATCTTGCCTCCATGAGAGCCAAGAATTATCTAGTGCAGACTTAACTTTGTGTCAGATTATTCTGGCTCACTTGTCCAATACAAGCATCACAGGTACCTAGGCTCCTTAAGAGTCTACCCATTATGGCAAACGTTTAATAAACTTTGCTTTACTTTGGCTGAGAGAAGACTTGAGTTGAATTCATTTGGCAGGACCCAGTATATTGGCATTTTGGTGTCTCAAGCACCCATAAACCTTAAACCTTAACATTTTATGGTTCCCTGACCTCAGCATTTTATGGTTCCCAGTCTGGCATAGATTTTTGGGCATAGATACTTTGGGAGGATCAAGTCGGGGAGGGAGGTAGCTGGACAATGAAGGGCTAGGTTAGTAACAGAGATTTGGGCCTAGCTATAATGAAAGGTTTATGGCCTTAGGAAAATGCCTCATCAAATAGGAAGATTCAAGGAGAGTTCAAAGGGGTTCCCACAACCTGTACCTCATCATATTGGAGAAAAGTTAGAAGCCTTTCCAATAAAATCAGGGATAAAACCCATTATCACCACCTTTATTCTAATAAAGAAGATAGGCTATAGAAAAAAAGATAAGAAAAATAAACAAAGAATAAGAATAGACAAAGAGAAAACAAAATTATCATGATTTGCTGATTATATGATGATATATTTGAGAACTCTAAAGTCATCTAAAATTAACTGAAATAATTAACTTTGGTTAAGATGCAGGATATAAAATAAATCCACATAAATCATCAACATTCTTATAAGTAATCAATAAAACCTAGCAAGAAGAACTCAAAAGAGAACTTCCATTCAAAATAACTATAGAAGCTATAAAATACTTCAGAATGTGTCTTCCAAGATTAGTCCAGGGACTATGTGAATCTAAATATAAAATAACTTAGGAAACATGAAGACAATTAAATAGCTAAAGAAACATTATGTTGAACCAATATAATAGAATGATTAATTAATTAACTTATTCAGTTCTGTACCAAACTCCCAAAAGATTTTATAGAGCTAGAAAAAAATAATAGCAAAATTCATATGGAAAACAAAAAGTCAAGAATAATCAGGTTTAATTATGAAAAAATAGGAAGATCTCAAACTGTACTAATGATGGGGGTATAGGCTCTGGGAACTCCCTGGAATTTTCCCCCAGGATCTGTAGTTCCCCAGAGGCCAAAAGTCTTCCTTCATCAATATGAGTGAATCTCTGTTAGCCTTCCATTGTCTGTTATCTCTAGGTAGGCTTCAACTACCTCCCACCCTTGATCCTATCAAAATATCTATGACCAAATCCTTTACCCTTAAAGTGACCTAGCACTCCATTGTCCATTACCTCTGGATTGCATCTGGCTGTTTCCCACCCCTGATCCCATCAAAATCCCATTCTCTTGGTTCGGAGCCTGACCTTAATCCCATCAAGATCCTCCTTACACTCCTCCTCAAGACCCTCCCTAGACTCCTCCTCCCAGACTACTAGACTACCTCTAGATCTCTCCCACAATCTTTCTGTAATTAAGATCCATCTTGCCTCCATGAAGGTGCTCAGATTCAATCTAGCTCCGACTCACTCTGTGTCAGATTGTTCTGGCCCACTTGTTAATACAAGCATCACAAATGCTCAAGCTCCTTAAAGTCTACCCAATATGGTGAAGCTTTAATAATCTTTGTTTTAATTTGCCTGATAGAAGGCATGTCGGTATTTTGGGGTCTCAAGCAACCCTAAGCTCCAAACATCAACACCACAAAGCAGTAATCACTAAAATTATTTGTATTGGTTTAAAAAGGAGGTGAATCAGTGGAACAAATTAGTTATACAACATGCAGAAGCAAATCAGCACAGTAGCATAGTATTTCATAAACCCAAAGACCTCAATTACTGACACTAGTTGGCAAAAGCTGCCAGGAAAACTGGACCACAGTCTAGTAGAAATTACATTTAGATGGACAGTTTACACCATACACTACTTGGTCTGTTGTGTATAACAACTCCAAATAGATATGTGACCTAGATATAAAAGGTTACATCATAAACAAATTAGAGGAACAAGGAAGAAAATGTCTTTGTAATCTGTGATTAGGGAAAGAATTCATGGCAAAACAAGTGATAAAAAGGATAACACAAAATAAAATAGACAATTTTTATTCTTTAAAATTTAGACGTTTTTGCATAAACAAATCAAATGTAATAAAAATTAGAAGGGAAATAACTAAGAAAAATCTTTGAAACAATTTTCTGTGATAAAGATTTCATTTTCAAGATATATAAGGAATTGATTCAAATTTATAAGAATAAGAGCCATTCCTCAGTAGACAAATGGCCAAAAGATATGAACAGGAAGTTTTTAAAGGAAGAAATCTAAACTATCCAACAGCACATAAAAAATGCTCTAAATAACTACTAATTAGAGAAATGTAAATTAAAGCAACTTTGAAGCTCTACCTCACAGACTGACAAAGATGACAAAATAGGGCTGGGGCTGTGTAAATAGTAGAGGAAAGATGTATACAAGAGAAGTGGTAGTAGGAGTGAAAAGATTTGCCAGTAGATTGGATTTGTGGGGTGAGTTAGAATGAGGAACTGAGAAGGAGCTGAGAGGATGGGGGTGTCATTGACAGAAATTGTGAAGTTTGCAAGAGAAGGTTTTGGGGGAAAGATAATGAGTTTTCAGTTCAAGATACCCAAGAGGGAGCTCATGATGCAGGACTAATTCTCTTTAGAGAGACTTGGGCTGGATCTACAGATCTGGGAATCATCTGCATAAAAATAACTGACCTGATGAGAGCTGATGAGGGAATAAGAGAGAGGTTAGGGCTGGACAAGTAGGTCTGAGAGTCATCTGCACAGAGAATCCATGGGAGCTGATGAAATAGCTAAGTAAAACAGTTTTGAGAGAGAAGAAAAGAGGGTTCAAGGACACTCAGGGTTAGTGGGTATGACCTGGATGAAGGTCCAGCAAAGGATACTGAGAGAACCAGGGGAGAGTGGTATCCTGAAAACCTAGAGAGAAGAGAGTAAGTATCAAGAAGAAGAGAATGATCAACAGAGTTAAAGGCTTCAGAGAGGTCAAGAAGGATGAGGAGTGGGAAAAGGCAATTGACTTTGACAATTAAAAGATTACCGATAACTTTAGAGAACAGTTTTGGTTAAATGATGAGGTCAGAAGACAGATTGAAGAGAATAAAGAAGAGAGTGAGAGAAGAGGAAGTAAAGGCACAGACTGTAGGCATAGAGATTGTAGAGATAACTGCAGTTATCTCTAGGAATTTAGCTACAAAAAGGAGGAGAGATATTGAGATGATAGCTTATGGGGATTGAAAGATGGAGGGAGGATTTTTTTGAGGACTGAGGAGATACCGGAATGCTTGTAGGCAGTAGGGAACCCATAGCCATGGAAAGCTTGAAGATTAGTGAGAGAGTAGGGATAAAAGAGGGGCCAATTGGCTGGAGAAGAATAGAGTGGAATGGGATCATTTATGCATGTAGAGGATTGGCAAGGAAAAGGGCCATCTCTTTGTGAAAAGCAGGAGTGAAGGAGGAAATAGTGACAGAAGGGTGATGTAAAATGAGGAGGAAGGGAGAAGAAGGAGCTCTTAGCAAATGACCAAGTGAAATTTTTGGTGAAATATGGGGCAAGGTTCTCAGTGGAGAGAGTGAGGGGGAGTTCCCATGGGAGGTCTGAAAAGGTTTAGAGAGTTGCTGTGGAGAATGGGATAGTGACTCCATTAGAGAGGCATTATAAAAGGATTGCCTTGCTGCACCAAGAGCCCAGTTGAGAATATATAACAGAATTTGCTAGCGGACCTAGTCAACATGGTTACATGATCTTCTCCAGTTTCTTTTTAGCAACATGTGAGAGGAATGAAGTCAGCAGAGAGTGAGAGCAAGAGCAAGATCTTTAATAGGATAAGGAGGTGAGAGAGTTGAAAGAAGACAGTGTAGAGTTGAACTGGTTCACCAAAGAGTCAAGACAGGGAAGGGAGAAGAGGCTGAGGATGACTGCATCCTGCTAGAATTTTGAAAGGGCTAGCTCCAATGAATGCTGGCACTCTATTGAATGTTGGAGGTTCTAGACATACCAGAAGTACAGCATCTACTTTCCTGTTGACACCAACAACTTCTTTAGGGAATCTCAAGCTCACCTTATTGTATTCTAGACACAGATAGTCTTTATCACTCAGTCTACCACATCTAAATCCTATCAAAAGTTTTACAAATACTGTTATGAAATATCTTATAAAATGTACTTATAAAAAAGTTGAAAATGATGGCAAACTTGAGATACACTTTTTTTATAATATGAAATATTTTAATGATTTACAACCATTCCCTCCCCTACCCCATGTCTTTTTTTCCCCAGAATTTATTTATTTTTAGTTTTCAGCATTCATTTCCACAAGATTTTGAGTTCCAAATTTTCTCCCCATCTCTTCCCTGCCCCCCCATCCCAAGATGAGAGATACACTTTCTTAACCTTTATTATCATTTCTGAATTAGGTCCCCTACAGGGACAGAGGTAACAGCAAAGCCATATATCCTTGGGTCATATAGTGCATGGATGGAGAAAGCCCAGCCCCAGCCCCTCTTTCCCCACCCAGAAGTTTAAAACATGGCTTCCCTCAATTACCAACAGGGAAGAAAACAAGTTTTATCCCATTAGTGCCTTTCGTATGCATGTTCAGTTCTGCCTTCATCAGGCAATTTAAAGGTTTTTCTTTGCCATTCAGTAAACACGTAGAAAACAGTCACAGAATTTCTGTACCCTCTCTCAAGTGGAGGGCAGGGTCTTTCATTCCACTTTTCTGGAATCAGGCTTCTCAAGTGACTATGTTAATGGCCACCAGGTAGAGCTCATGTTCAAGGGACTAGGCTCCCTGGTGGTCCATACATTATTAGTTTTCCATTTAGATCAATATCTTTTGCTTGTCTCCCCCTATTAATGACCATTTTATTGCATTATAATATGCAAAGAATGCATTTAATATTTCTGCATTTTAATGTTTACTTATAATTTCTTCACATATTAACACAAGGTCTCTTTTTGTGAAGGTATCATATGATACTGAGAAATATCTATATTCTTTAATGTTCTCGTTCAGAAATCACAAGTTTTTCAGGTCTAACTTCTTCAACATTTTGCTTAGTTCTTTCAAATACTCAAATGGACCTATGATCTATTTATTTGGCATATCTTCTGTATCAACATCATGAATAAATATGAAACCAAAGAACAAGCCATGGAGATAATTGATAATTAAGTAAATTATGAACAAGCTTGGCCCTAAAGAAGAGAGATGAAGAGAGATGAGGATATACCATGATCCACTTCTTCGCAGAAGTGGAGAACCATGACTGTGAAATACTGCATATATATAACATCAAATCTTTTTGGTATATTGTTTGTTTTTATAGAACTTTTTTCCTCTCAAAAAAAAATATATCATGAGATGGTGAAATAAAGAAATCAAGTGATTTATTGGAGAAGATCATGAAACCATGTTGATTTAACAAAGCCAGTTAGGATTAATGATAGAACTTAGAACCTGAGTCCTTTGCTTTTTCTTCTAAACCATGACAGCTCCTAAGAGATGATGAGAAATCCTGGGCCTATTTCTCCATGCCTATATTCATCACTTCCTAACCTCTCACCAAACAGAATTTTGGATGGTTCATTTCTAACTCCACACTACAGACTCAACAGGACTCAAGATTTTCATCCTCTGCATCTGAATCTTTCATGCATACTTCAATATTTCTCTTTATACATATCATTAAGTCAACTCAACAGCAGATATTTAAGCATTTATCTGTAAGATGAGTCAGTCACCTAGCGTTTATTAAATTTTTACTATGTGCCCTGCACAGCACTAAGCACTAGGAATAAAAGTTCAAAGGAAAAGAAAGAGGGACCTACTTTGCTCTCAAGGTGCTTACATTCTAATAGGGGAAGAAAACATATAAAGATCCTAAAAAGGGAATCCTAAGGGAGCATGGCTGAGGAAGTCCAGAATGCAATTTGGGGAGGAATGAGACTTTGTTGGCCATGGTATCCACCTCAAATGGTGGTTCTGAGAAGAGGTTCAGAAGGAGAGGCTGTAGGGGCAGAGGGTAGTTCCAATGTGTGAATTCCAGGGAAGAAGCCAGCTTGGAGAGGAATAAGGTGTGAAAGTGGTGTGGGTAATGTGTACACTTAGTGATTATCCTTGGTGAGGACACAAAGTGCCTTAAGAGCACCTAGAAGAGATGGCCACCAGGCAAAGTAGACTGCTCATGCTCAAGGGATTAGGCCTCCTAGTGGTCTATACATCCTTAGGTTTCCATTTAGGTGAATATCTTCTACTTGTGCTCTCCTGTTAACGACTATTTTATTGCATTATGATATGCAAAGGATGAATTTAATATTTCTGCATTTTAGTATTTACTTACAATTTCTTTATACATTAGCGCATAGTCTCTTTTTGTAAAGGTACCATGTGGCACTGAGAAATATCTATATTCTTTGATGTTCTCATTGAGAAAAAGTCATAGTAGCCTGTTGCCTGCCTTCCTTAAGCACATAGGAGGATAAGGTGTCATACTACACTATTGATTGTCCACAGAGGGAGTGTAAAATTCCCTAATTTAGTTTGTAAACACAGTGCCAGAACCAGGATTTAAACCAAGATCTGTTACTCACTTTTCCATACAGCCTAAGTCAATAAACCTCTCTGGGCTTCAGTTTTCTCATATGTAGTATGAGGGGGGTTGGTGAACTCTAAGGTCTTTTCCTGTTCTCTAACTGTCAATGACACCCAAAGATTCTGTCCTGGGCCCTCTTCTCTCTTTACAGCTTCTTTTGATGTTTTTGTTTTTTTTTTTTTTGGAGAGCAGTTGGGGTTAAATGACTTGCCCAAAGTCACACGGCTAGTAAGTGTCAAGCGTCTGAGACTGGATTTGAACTCAGGTCCTCCTCACTCCAGGACTTGTGCTCTATTCATTGTACCACCTAGCTGCCCCTTCTTTTGATGATCTAATCAACTTTCATGAGTTTAGTTTTCAACTCTATATGCACATGCCTCCCAGATCTCTAGAGATATTCATCTCTATCTTGAATTCCAATCCTGCATTTCTTTCCAACTGCCTGCTTGGAATTTCCATTTGGATGTTGCACAAGCATTTGGAACTCAACAAGTTCAAATCAGAACTCATTATCTTAACTCCTAAATTCATTCTTCTATCACATTTTCCTATTTCTATTGAAGCCACTACTATTCTTGCAGTCACCCAGATTCATAAACTCAGAATTATCATCAAATCATTACTCTTCTTCATCCACCATATCCAGTCACTTGCCAAATCTTGTCAAATCTACCTCTACAATATCTCTTGCATCTGTTTCCTTTTCTTCACTTACACAGCCATCACCCTGGTTCAGACCCTCATTACCTTTCTCTAAGACTATTGCAGTAGCCTCCTGATTGGTTTACTTAGTTCTAGTTTCTAGTCTCTCCAATCTATCCTCCCAATAGCTGCCAAATCAATATTCCTAAAGCCCAAGTTCTGGGTAAAAACTCTTCCATGGTTCCCCAGTGCATATAGGGCTATCTGATATGGCAGACCAACATTTCTCCAGGCATTACTGAAATATACAATCCTCTTGGAGATCCAGGCAATTTCCTCCAGGTTTTTATACCAAAAGACATCCAAAATTTCCCTGAGAGATCCCTGACTCTGTAAAGGCAATCTGATTAGAATTCCAAACTCACTCAACATTAGGACAAGCTGACTCAGTTTATAACTTTAATTGAGTATATCCATCTTGTAGAAGGCATTTATAGAATTCTATTAGATTTTTCTCTTGACAGTTGCCTTTTAGCATGTCATATTTCAGATTAATCACCTTTTTGTAAATAGTATTTTATTTTTTCAATTACATATGATGATAGTTTTCAACTTTCATTTTTGTAAGATTTCAAGTTCCAAAATTTTCTCACTTCCTCCTTTCCCTCCACCCTCTTTTAGACAGCAAGCAATCTGATATAGGTTATACACATGCAATCATGAAAACATATTTCCACATTGGTCATGTTGTGAAAAAGGGAACAGAACAAAAGAGAAAAGCCATAAACTCCTCCCCCCTCCCAAAAAAGTGAAAATAATATGCTCCCATCTGCATTCAGACTCCATAGTTCTTTCTCTGGATATGGATAGCATTTTCTGTCCATGACTCTTTTGGAATTGTCTTGGATCATTATATTGCTGAGGAGAGCTAAGTCAATTATAGTTGATCATTGCACAATGTTACTGTTGCTATGCACAATGTTCTCCTGGTTCTGCTTTCTTTGCTCAGCATCAGTTCATATAAGTCTTTCTAGGTTTTTCTGAAGTCTACCTGTTCATCACTTTTTATAGCACAATAATATTCCATTACATTCATATGCCACAATGTGTTCAGTCATTCTTCAATTGATGGGCATCTCCTCAATTTCCAATTCTTGGCTACCACAAAAAGAGCTGTCATAAATGTTTTTGTACATGTGGGTTCTTTTCCCTTTTTATTTGATCTCTTTGAGATACAGACATAACAATGGTATTGATGGATGAATGATGAATGAATGGATGAAAGGCACAATTTGATTGCCCTTTGGGCATAGTTCCAAATTGCACTCCAGAATGGTTGGATCAGTTCCCAACTCCACCAACAATTCATTTGTGTACCCATTTTCCCACATCTTCTCCAACATTTATCATTTTTCTTTTCCATCATGTTAGCCAATCTGATACATGTGAGGTGGTACCTCAGTTGTTTTAATTTACATTTCTCTAATCAATAGTGATTTAGAGTGTTTTTTTCATATGACTATAGATATCTTTAATTTCTTCATTGGAAAACTGACTGTTCATATCCTTTGATCATTTATCAATTGGAGAATGACTTCTGTTCTTATAAATTTGACTCAGTTCTCTATATATTTGGGAAATGAGACCTTTATCAGAGACACTGGCTAGAAAAATTTTCCCATTTTTCTGCATTCCTTCTAATCTTGGTTGTGTTTGTTGGTTTTGTTTGTGCAAACCCTTTTTAATTTAATGTAATCAAAATTATTCATTTTTCATAATGTTTTCTATCTCATTTGATAGTTTAATCCCTTCTAATGAAAGTTAGGCAGGATTGCATAGTTAAATTGATCTTGAAATCCTGAAATTTCTTTTACCCTTGCATTGAGGTCTGAAAAACACTACTGAAACTATAGTTTGCACTCAGAAAATATAACCGTGTCAACTTTGTGTGGAAATGGAGATGTCTCTTGTTATTTTGACTTTTGACAGCACGGGAAGTATATAAAACAGCTTGACATTACTTATGATTCAAACAATGTTAGTTGACAATTTTACTTTAATAAGTTTTCAAGTATATAATAAGTTTTGCATATAGGCACCGTTTTTCCATGTAATTTTAAATTCAATTCATTAAGAAATATCATCAAATCTATAGCAAAAGCTAATTTCCAAAGTCAGTGTTCAATAATAGTGGTTCTCATTTAGAAAAATCTCAATCTAGTCTCTGAGCTAAAAAAAAGGAAAATAATAATTTTTTTTTCTCTTTTTCTTTCATTTTGAGATAATGGGTATGTATTGGTAATGGAAACAGTGATAGAGGTTGCACTTGAAACATTGAGCCATAATTGTGGTGACAATTATAATTGTATCACTGTAATTTATAGTGTATCAGCAGTTGTGTGAAGCAAGGAAAGTTACATACAATCTCTGTCAGGGAAAGCAGCCATAGACAATATGTAAATGAATAAGCATGGCTGTGTTCCAATAAGACTTTATTTATGGACACTGAAATTTGAATTTCATACAATTTCCATGTGCCATGAAATATTCTTCTTTTGATTTTTTTTTTTACCACGTAAAATGTAAAAGACATTTTTAGCATGTTGGCTGTGGTGGGCTTGATTTGACTTATAGGCTGTATAAGTTTGCTAATCCCTGCTTCCACCAATATAAGTCAATAATTAACAACAATCGGCTTTTACAAGAGAGTTTTTTAAACAACTTATTATTATTTTTAATAAAATACATACATATATTAATTAATTAATCTGTCCCTCAACCCTCCCTCCCCCAGCAAATTAAAAACAACAAAAAATAAAGTCAATAATATACATCAGAATGGTCTGGCAAAGCAAATTCTCATACTAGCCATATCTGAAAATGTTTCTTTTTGCATTTTAGATTTATTACATCATTGTCAGAAGGTGAGTGGTGTATTTCATCTTTATTCTTTTGGACTTGTGGCTTATTATATCATTGAATGGAACTCTAAAGTCTTTCAAAATAATTTTTCTTTATGATATTGTTAACACTGTGTACGTTGTTCTAGTTCTGAAGTTCTCTTAGGCGTTAGTTTATAGAAGTCTTTTTGGTTTCCTCTAAAACTGCCCATTTTCATCACTTCTTATGGCTCAATAATATTCCATTATATTAATATACTACAATTTGTCTGCCTGTTCTCCGACAGGAGACACTCTGAGTTTCCGACTTTTGGCTACCACAGAAAAAGCTGCTATAAATATTTTCATACATATAAATCTTTTTCCTCTTTCTCTGATTTCTTTGGGGGCATAGATCTAATAGTGGCATAACCGGTCAAAGGCTCCCCACCGTCTGATACCCCTCTGAGTGTAGCTTTAAATCATTTTCCAGAGTAATGGCTTCACAGTCTCACCAACAACGCACTAATGCGCTCGTTTTCCCATGGTTCCTCTGGCATTTGCTGCTTTTCTGTGATCTTTGCCAATTTGATAGGCATGAGTTGGAATCTCAGTGGCTTTCAATTTGCATTCCTCTATTAGTGATTTGTAGCCTTTTTTTCAATGCTTATTGATAGCTTGGATTTCTTTCTTTGAAAACTTCCTTTTTCACATCCTTTTAGTCTTATAAATCTGAATCAATTCCATATTGTGATAGGACCAGTATTTTCCTGATGTACCTTCCTTTGGTCCTTGCTTCCCCATGGACCCAGCTTCCTTGATGCAGCTTCTTGGCCTGAGGGCATAAAAGGTCCCAGTCTGGGGTAGTCAAGGCCTCTCAGAATTGGTAAGTGCTGGAGACCACACTAGTAGCTATATTCTGATGCTCATACCTACTGACCAGATATATTTCCAGACGGAGATGAAGGGAACTGTATATAAAGATGCTAAATTTTGTTGTTGTTCTGTCGTGTTTGACTCCTTTGGGGTTTTCTTGGCAGAAATATTAGAGTAGTTTGCCATTTCCTTTTCCAGCTTATTTTACAGATGAGGAAACTGAGGCAGGGTTAAGTGACTTGCCCAGGGTCACACAGGTAGTACATATCAGAGGCCATATGTGAACTCAGGTCTTTCTGACTCAAGGCCCAGCGCTTTATCTTCTGTGCCACCTAGCTGTTAGAAGCTAAACACCTCTGTGTGTTTTTGTCGTATATGTGTTAGGGCTGAGAAATCGTCCTTTATTAAATGTTCAGTGATCGGCTAGGACCTCATATCGTCCCGATATTGAACCCGAACTAAGACAGGGTTGACTTTAGGGCCATGCCCTCAACACTTCTATTCTTTGAAATTACACTTTTATCAGAGAAAGTTTTTGCAAAGATTTCCACCACTCTCCCCGCCCCCCCAAGTTGGCCATTTCCCTTCTAATTGTTACATTAGATTTGTTTTGCAAAACTTTAATTTTATGTATTCAAAATTGTTAATTTTGTTCTATGTGATCCATGAATCTGAAAGATAAACTTCTTTTTTTCTCCTCTAATTTGTTTACAATGTGAACTTTTATATCTAAGTAGATGTAAAAGGGTGAGACTATTTTTGAGACTGGGCTCTCACCTTGTACCTCCTGCACTGAATCCTTCTCACTCAAAAGTTTAAAAGGGAGGTGGGGATGGGAGAGAAAGACAAACAGACAGAGACAGAGACAGAGAGAGACAAACTGTCCACTCAAACCTCTTAGAAGTAGTCAGTGTAGTCTCTGCTTCTACTGAACCACCAATCTTTCTGTCTCCTAAGCCAGTTAAAAAGGGTTTGGGTTTTTTTTTCATCACATACTGCAGACTACCTAGTTATTAATGGCCAGAAGTAAGTTTCCCAAAGTTCTACCTGTTGGATTGGAACTAGCCAACAATGAACATCTGAACTTGCTTTCTTTGTATGATCCACCAGTAAAGGTCAATCTGAGAATGTTTTATAAGGACCAATCAATTAACTCATAAACATTTATTAAGTGCCTAATAATTAGTAGGCACTATGTTAACTGCATAACTAGTTAGTTATGTAGTTAGATACAAAGACAAACATGAAATGATCCTTGTCCTTGAGAAGTTTATCCTATGGGGAAACAACATATATTTATGTAATTAAAAGATATGTAAATAAATATAAGGGTGTGTGTGTGTGTGTGTGTGTAAAAGATATATATTCCTGAATTCAAATCTGGCCTCAGACATTTACTAGCTGGGTGACCCTGGGCAAGTAATTTCACCCTATTTGCCTTAGTTCTCCCTCTGTAAAATGAGCTGGAAAAGGAAATGGCAAATGGCTCCAGTTTCTTTGCCAAGAAAATCCCAAATAGGGTCACAAAGAGTTAGACACTACTGAGATGACTCAACCACAGCAATGTATCTATCTATCATCTATCAGTCTGTGTGTATGCATATATGTGTGTATATGTACGTGTGTATGGAGATGTATATACACATATATGTATATGGTAAGCAGAGGGTTTGGGATGGGGAGCAAACAACAGTGCAGGATCAGAAAAGACCATATGTAGGAAGTGGTATTTGAGAAGAACTTTGAAAAAATGAGGAGGGAGTGAATTGCAGGCATGAAGAACAGATGACCTCTGCAGAGACAGAGATAGGATGGGGTGTGTGTGTGTGTGTGTGTGTGAGTGGCCAGTTGGGACCCTTAGAGTGCATGAAAGGAAAAAATGTATCATCAGGTGGGTAAAGGTAAGCTGCAGCCAAGTTGTGAAGGGAGTTTATATTGGATCCTAGAGGCAGTAGTGAGTTAGAAAGTTAATCATTAGAAAGTTAATCAGACTTTGAGGAGAAAAGACCATCTACTATTTATATAGCATTCATATGAGCCAAGCAGTAGTTCAAAAGGTTATTCATATTAAGAAGATACTGTGTAAATGAAGAGATATGAGAAGACATCCCAACCTATCTTTTTGTGGAAGTGTAAAGTCCAAGGGTTTTACATGTCACACATATTTTCAGACCATGTATTGTTAGTTGTGTTAATCTTTTTCTTCTCAAAAGAATATTCTGTTATCTGGGATGGCTGTCTGGAAGGAGTAGGAAGGAAACTTGAGATAACTATGGTGATGTAAGAAAGAAAAGATGATGTGAATTTTTTTAAAAAAAGGAAAAAACATGAAAGTGAAAGATGTCAATAATTTTTTTTTAAAAAGGAAAAAAAATGAACCATGTACTGTACCCTACTAATTCTATCTCAAACTGAAAAAGAATTCAGTTTATATAGGGAAAGGAAGGTTAACCCCAGAAATTCCTCCTTTCCTGCCTGGTGCGGATGCTACTGAAGGGCCTGAGCCATGTATTAGCTCAGGTTCTATAATGTAGGCCTACTTGAAGGTCAAATGTAAAGTGGTTCCAAGATTTAAATATGCAAAGGGCACACACCCACAAAAGATTTTAAAATTCCAATTAAAAAACCACTTTACCAGTTTCTGGTACATCAGACCTATACCATTCTGTTAGGGGCTTCTCATGGGTCCGTTCAGGTCTTCCAGTGGTAGCAAGAGACAGTTCTCTGACATACCCTGCTGGTGATTTTTTTTCTCTTGTGATGGATTGTAGAGGACCACAGACCAGTGGGACTCCAACCCTGATGGCTGAATAAACCCTCTCAGCTAAAAATCCTGCTACCAGGCCTGGATCAGATCCTCATCCCCCAGAAAGCCTCATAGGCATGAGCCTGACATCCTCGTGAGAAGCGTGGTGTGTGCTCCCAGCTTGGGAACAAGGATGCTCATAGTGTTCTCAGGGGAAAATACCATAGTGTTGCAATGTACGAATAACTAGAAACCTTGGGATTAACTCCATCCTGTTCTAGGGAGGCTTAAGGAGGTTTGGAATATCTTGCACGGTACTGGCACCCCAATAACCAGGATAGAGTACACGGCAGTCACATATGAGGCAAACTAGGGCAATAGGGTAATCCCAAAGAGAGTGGCTTATGATGACTATGCAGTTTTTCACTATATATACTGGACTCTTAGCTGAATAAAGTTGACTGTTTTCCACCATTCTCGGGGTCCTCTCTCATTTATGATTGTAACAACCTCTGGGTAAGTATCTCTTTCCAAGTATCTTTTATTCCACCTAACCTTTCCCTCTCAGACCGGCTGCTGGTCAGCAGGGCTCCTCCAACACTATCCCAGCAGTTCTGCTATGGAATGGCAGGGTTCTCCTTAACTTGGCTCCCCACAACTGGCGCCCAACGTGGGGCATGGGGCAAAGCACAAGGACAAACAAAACAGGCCCGTATACAGGACCATGGGCCAAGGTACAGAAACAGCAAGCCAAGTGAGTGTCGTCAAGCCCATATCGGTTTCGCCCAGAGGTCCCCCTTAGAGCAACACAGAGTAATAGAGGAACCCGGGATAAGGTAATCTTGACCAAGGATTCCCACAATCTACTTGATTAAAAGAAAATTACAGATATATTTATGTATGTTCTTGTTGTTCAGTCAGTTGTATCTGCCTCTGATTCTATTTGGGCTTTTCTTGGTAAAGATACTAGAATGCTTTCTCTAGCTTATTTTACAGATGAGGAAATGGAGGCAAACAGGATGAAGTGACTCACCCAGGGTGGCACAGCCAGTGTCTGAGGCCAGATCTGAAGTTTTCCCGATTCCAGGGAGAGATAGGACTGTAGTTGGGGCTTGTAGGACTGGCACTCTATCCACTGTGCACCTAGCTGCCCCTTTATTTATAGCACTTGCCATTTTTTCTTAAGTTTAGCAGATATTTTGTTCGAAAAGCATACTTTAGGTTAGGTCATAAGGCTGATTAGTTGATCAACTGGTCTATAGCATTTTGTGTTCAAAATTACCTACCCTGTGTATACAGGTTTAGGGGCCCTGCAACAGACTGCAGAGGTTTTGTATTGAAAATATGGAATACTGGGATCTGAGAAACTTGGTCAAAAGTCCTCATTCTGGGAAACTAAGTGGCACAAGTGGATGTATATGTTTGGAGTTAGGAAGATACAAGTTCAAACCCAGCCTCAGATACTAGTTATGTGACTGCGAAAACCACTCTATTTGCCCGTTTCCTCATCTACAAAATAAGCTGGAGAAGGAAATGGCAAACCACTCCAGTATCTTTGCCAAGAAAACTCCAAATGGGGCCACGAAGAGTCAGAGTCAGACACGACTAAACAACTATAACAAATTCCAGTTCTACCACTAATTCACCTGTTAGACTTCTTTGGGTTTGTTGCTTTATCTGTAAAATGAGGTTTGGACGAGGTAACTTCTGAGGTCTGTTGCAGTTCTAAGATTCTTGAAAAAAATTATTCAACGTCCAGTGAAATTTTAATGTTAATTTTTACATTTTTCTAGTGCAAATTCTTCTCACCCCTTCTAGTCCATTAGTACCTAACCGCTAGATGTCAGTATAAGCACAAGAAGGGGGTGAGTACAGTTCATTTTCAGACAGTGAAGATGCTATCCTCATTTTAAAAAATACTTAACCATTTCCCTGGTCTCATCTCTTCCTTCCCTGTCATCAAAGAAAAAGCATCAAATGCATACTTTTGGTCAAAATTAGTAAAACTTTATTTAAACTTCAATAAAATAAAACAGACAAGAGGCAGCTTCATGCTGCCTGAGAATAGCATATGATCCCATGGACAAGTGTTACCCCTCCTCTTCAGGTTTTAAAACCTCTCTCTCCTTTCCCCACTTCAATCAAACTAATTAAGTTAGGGCCCTATTGGGGACAGGCCTAGGGGTGTGTCCTTGGTCACTCTTCCCACCCTCAGTCTCTAGGGTAGAGCTGGGTGTGGGGAAGGTTGGAACAAACAGATGATATCAAGAAAGCACAATCAAAAAAACAAATGAAAAAATACCCATCTAGAGTGAGATTAAAAATCAGGGTAGGAACTGAGAGGTCATTGGGGGTTATCTTGGAAGCAGCAGGGAGAGACTGGAAATAAGCTGGCCTTGAATTTTCCCCCTCTCTGGCTTCCAATCTCTCTAGCACCCCCTCAGTTTTCCTCATCACTGTCATCTGGGCTGATGGCTGGGCTGGTGAGGCTGTAGGTTGGACTGGTTGGGGAGTAGCCAGGGGATGTGGGAGAGTAAGTAGAACCTTTAGGAGAGGTGGGTGAGTAAGTTGGGCTGGTTGGTGAATACTTGGGAGATGTAGGTGAGTAAGTGGGGGAAGTAGGGGAGTACTTGGGGGAAGTTGGAGTATAGACTGGTGACGTTGGTGAATAGGTAGGAGATGTAGGTGAATATTTTGGGGTAGTAGGTGAGTAAGTAGGGCTGGTGGGCGAGTACTTGGGGCTGGTGGGTGAGTACTTGGGGCTGGTAGGTGAGTACTTGGGGGAGGTTGGTGTATATTCAGGTGAGCTGGGGCTATAGGAAGGACTGGTTGGGGTATATTTAGGTGAAGTGGGGCTATAGCTGGGGGAGCTGGGGCTGTAACTAGGTGAGCTTGGAGTATAGGTTGGTGACTGTGGTGTATAGCGTGGACTGGAGGGAGAATAGCTAGGCGAAGTTGGGGAGTAGCTGGGGGAGGTTGGGGAGTAGCTGGGGGAGGTAGGACTGTAGTTGGGGCTTGTAGGGGTATAGTTGGGGCTGGTGGGAGAGTAGCTAGGGGAAGTTGGACTATAGCTGGGTGATGTTGGTGTATAGTTGGGGCTGGTAGGCGAGTAGTTAGGGGAGGTAGGAGAATAGCTGGGAGATGTGGGAGAGTAGCTGGGAGATGTAGGGGAGTAGCTGGGAGAGGTAGGAGAGTAGCTAGGAGAAGTGGGGGAATAGCTGGGAGAGGTGGGGGAGTAGCTGGGAGAGGTGGGGGAGTAACTGGGAGAGGTGGGGGAGTAGCTGGGAGAGGTGGGGGAGTAGCTGGGAGAGGTGGGGGAGTAGCTGGGAGAGGTGGGGGAGTAGCTGGGAGAGGTGGGGGAGTAGCTGGGAGAGGTGGGGGAGTAGCTGGGAGAGGT
>CM053586.1:186663530-186682615 GCA_028646515.1 Pseudochirops corinnae | reverse complement strand
TGGGTGAATAGGAGGGAGAGGTGGGAGAGTAGGAAGGACTCTGAGGGGTATAACCCCCTGGGGACCGGGGCTCATAGGCTGGAGATGTTGGTGAATAGCTGGGAGACATGGCTCCACCTGTGAGAAAGGAGACAAGACAGGTGATAAATATAAATAAGATGCTGACTCAGAATGGACACGTAAAGACGTAAACTGGGATCCTGGTATGTATACTCACCTGGTGAAGGAATATAAGGGCTGGAAGGGCCTGGAGATCCTGGGGAGCCAGGTGTAGGGGACCAGGCTGGGGAATAACCAGGGCTAAAGCCACTGGCATCTGATGCAGCACTAGGGGAGAAGCCAGCAGCTCCAGGAGTCATCCCGCTCCCTGCATTCAGAAGGGAACATCCCCACCCCAAACAAAACTAAGGTTAGGAACAAACAGAAAGTAAGTTCTACACATTCTTCATCCTTCAACCAAGGCTTCTAGGCCTCCTTTCTCCTATGATTACCTCTCCTTAGCTCTTCCCTACTATCATCACTCCCCTAATCCATTCAAAATTAACCCCTGGCATGACATTTCATTTGGTAATCTGTCCCATTGGGATGTGTGAAGCTTAGAAAGAAGGTCAGTACACTCTTCCCCTAGGCTGGGGCTACTCACCAACACTAGGAGACCAGGCTCCATAAGCAGGGGTGGCCCCCTGGTTCCAGGGAGTCATGGCAGGAGACATGCCCCCCATGGGGCTGGGGGCTGAACCAAAGAACATGCCAGTAGCTGTCAAGAAACAGAATAAAAATGTCAGGCTCTAAGGTCCTCCTTGGGGATTTGGGCCTTCTGACCCAAATCCAAATCTCCCAAATACAAGTGTCTTATGGCACCCTCCAGTGGGGTGCTCCAATACTCACGTCCAGCTGCTCCTAGGCCAGGGATGTTAGTGGGGATCTCCATGCCATACTTGCATTTCTCAGCATCCAGCAAGAGGTCAAAGCAGCCCGTGCCAGCAGGGGCCAGCTGGCCAAGCATGATGTTCTCAGATACACCTTTCATGGGGTCACTCTCTCCATGGGCTGCAGCCTCCATCAGCACATCCACCTGATGGAGGGGCAAAGAGAGAGTTAAGAGCACAGGACTGACAGCATTGTCACAAAGCAGCTTAACAGCCCCCAAGTCCAATCATCCATCCCTAGATACTGATGAGAATGCAAAATTCATTTCTGCCTCTCCTAGGCTCTCTTCTTCACAGTGTTCACTACCAGCGAGGCTCCCCCCACCGACCCATTCTTCCCCCTTTGCCTAGCAGTATTGGCCATTACCGTTTCTTCAAAGGAACACTTCATGAGGGGTCCTGTGTCTTGTCGGTTGACGCCATGCCTGGTAATGGCCATCAAGTGCCCACGGCAAGTCATGGTGTCACAAAGTAGGGCCAAATGGCGGTAGTTGACATATGACCCATCAAAGGAGATCACATGATATAGTTCCCGCTCTAATGCCTTCCTCACAGCTTCAATGCCCAGCACCTGTTAGCAGACAGACAGAGTTAGGATTAAGAATTCTACACTCCCATTATCTAGCATTTCAATTGTGTCTTTATGTCCCCATTATCTAGTGTAGCGCCTGGCATTTATTAGTCCATTTAATAAATGCTTGTTGACTCATCAGTTGCCCGATTCTGCCCTGTACTCCTCCCAGACTGAATGAGGATAGACCAAGTGATAACAGGAAACTCAAAATTAAAGAGACTCCTACGTAGATATCAAGTGACAACTGGAATACTAAGCTAGAGTCACAGGGGTGAAGGATAGACAACACCTGCTTCCTATCTCCTCTATCTCTCCTTTTCCTATCAGGTCATGAAAGGCTTCTTTGAAGCAGGGGCACTGGGGAAGTAACGCAAATAAAAGAGGAATAGAAATAAGGGCATGAAAGTCATCCATAATAGGAAAAAAAAATGAGCTTCTATCACGGCAAGGAGGAAGATTAGACTTCAGGGTAACTTTCTGATGTAGCTAGGGGAACCACAATCATATCTTTCATGAAAATCCCATAACACAGTTTAAGCCAGCCTCAGTGGGAAGGTCCTCACCGTGAAGATCTCCACAATATCATTCGATGTTGTGCGTACAGGGTCCACATCCTTCTCACTCAATACACGCATCAGACTCACTCCATCTGTTTCTAGAATCCACTCCTGCAACGCCTTGAACTCTCCATCTTCTGTGATGATGATCTTCTTCTTATTGTCTGTCTGAGGTAAGTGCATGTACACCTAGGGAAAGGTGAGGGTGAGGTTAGAAGGTGAACAGGGAAGAGAAAAATAACAAGAAGTTCTATGTGCCTAGAGTAGAACCTTGCTGATCTGCTCGATGCCCTGCAATGTCATGTCTGTCAGCATGTTGGACTCAATGCAACGTAGAAAGACGTCATCATCCATCTTGTCCACTACTTCCTCTTCCTATGGAGAACATAAAGGAAAAAGGTAAGTTATGTCCAAATTGTTCTGGTGTTATCCTAAACTTTGATCCTATCAAAGACCTGTGGTACCTAACTTTCTAAATCACTGGGCAGCCCACAGAGCCCTTACCCTATGCAGGAACCAAGATATCCAGTTTTCTCAATCCCTATTACCTCTTGCATCTTGTTCTCATCACTGTTCATGATTCGAATTCGGAGTACCAGCTTCTCTGCGTTGTCATCATTGAAGATGCAGTTTAAGTCATCACCAAAACCTGTTAATACAAAGTTGTTTAGGGCTCCTGTCAGCCCCAAAGTGCCTCTCCTAGCTGCTCTTCCTTCTGCTTTTACTAATAGATCTCTTTATATCTCTAGAGCTTCTTCTTTAACAGGTACTCTTTTCATTTCTCTTCCTGTCCCTCCTTTCTCATACAGCATGTATAAAACTAAGTCTTTTCTCTTACTTTCTAGAACCCCACACAAAATGAAGTGAACAATTAATTGTGAGGAAAACTGGAATAGGGCAGAAAACTGAAATAAATGGGAAGAAACTAAATGTAGAAGAAACTATTTGGAAGAGATAGCTGAGGAAGGGAATTAAAATAACATTTCTATTCCATAAGCAGGACTTGTAAAATGAAAGAGGATGACAAGCATCATGTCTCAGATCAGAAGTTAAAGCAAACAAGGCTCTCAAATATAAGGATGGTGTCTCCCACGTGGGTGGGTCTAACCAGACTGCAGATGTCACCAGTCCCAACTATGGAAGGTAACAAGGCTGAATTGACCCCTGCCTTCTATGCTCACCTGCATTTATTTTCTCAGCAATCTGCTCCATAGTCAGCTTTCGATCTGTCATGTGCTTACGATCCAGCTCTACTCGCAGCAGCCAGGGTGAAATTCGGGCAACATCAAAGTCGGGCATCTCATAGTACACATTGACCCACTCCTGATCCTCGGCTACTACTGTGCTCTGGGGGTTAGGGTCGTAGTAGATGGCAGTGTTAGCTGTCACCTTTCTCAGAGTTGTGTGTTCCAGCCGGCACAAGATATCCTGCACAAAGTGTAGGCACATGGATGACTACCACAACAGAGTCATGGAACCCAGTTATCTACCACCAATGTGGGAAAAGAGCTAATACCCAAAAGCCTAGCAGTGATATTACACGGAACCCATGGGTGGAGCCAGCATCAAACTTGATAAAAGTCTACAATGGCTGCCATCCTTGCAAAGAACTCCACATGCCTTCTATAGCAGTTGGATTCTGCCATCCCTCTGAGCTGTATTCAGTGGTTTCCCTGGTTTTTCAATCCTACCTTAGCTCTCTCAGCATCACGGGCAGATTGACCCAATAAGAACACAGTAAGTGAAGGTGTCTTGGGCTTCTTAGAAATGTTGATAAGTTCCTTGAGTCGGGGCACACCCAGTGTCACGTTCTTGGCAGACACACCAGCATAGTGAAAAGTGTTCAAGGTCATCTGAGTGGCTGGCTCCCCCAGGGACTGGGCTGCCAGAGCTCCCACCATCTCCCCTGGATGGGCCTGGTGAGTGGGAGAAATCAGTTTTAACAGCATAAAATAGGAAACTAATCCTCTCTTCATCTCAGTGTCAAGTAAGGGAAGAGGATCCAGCTCTCCACTCCCTCTTCTCCAAATTCTTCAAGAAGTTGGGATTGGAGTCCAGCAAGAAAGAATGAGGAGCTTAGCAAATCAAAGCCTTAATGGATTGTTCCCCAAGTACTGACAGCACATTTTTAGCACCTGACATGTCTGTTCCTTCATTTAAATATTAAGTGCCCATGTGCAAAGCACTGTTCTAGGGAGAGTGTGTAATCACAAATTTACAATATTAATAGTCATAAAAGTTTACTCTAAGTTTTCTTTGGACAAGTCACTCATCTCAGTTTCCTGACCTATAAAATGGGGCTCTAACATAAAAATTTGTTATAAAGATCAAACAGTAAACATTGAAGCTTTATGCATATTTAAGTCATTATTGAGTTTCTCCCAATGCAAGGAAAGTGTTTTCTGATCCTAATTCTGTATTTCCTTCCAGAATCTGAAATAGTATTCTGCAAAAAAGTGAGCTCTCAAAAAGGGGAACATCATGTATTGGAAAGACCACTGGATTTAGACACATGGGACATGAATTTGAGTCCCACCTCTACTTGTATTACCCATGTGACTTTGGGCAAAACACTTAACTTCTCTGGGGCTTAGTTTTCTCTTTGGTAAAAAGATCCTTTCCTAGTCTAAAGACCTCACTCCTATTATGTTCATTTTTGAGGTTCTCAGTCAGCGTTGGAGAGGTTGTAGAAAGACAGGCACACTAATACACTGCTAGTGGAGCTGTGAATTGGCCCAACCACTCTGGAAAACAATTTGGAACTAGACTAAGAAAGTGACTAAAACATCTATACCCTTTGAGACTTAGGGATCCTATTGCTAGGTATATACTCCAACATTGTCAAAGATAGAAAAAGTCCATTTATACCAAAATATTTAGAATAGTACTATTCTACATAACCACATCTTTTGAAAATAACAAGGGCCTTCAGTGGTCATCTAGTGGAACAGAATTTCCATTATAACATATTTGGCAAGTGGTTATGCAGCTCTACTGGAAAATATCTAAAGACAGGCAACCACTATTGTCTGAGGCAGTTCACTCCACTTTTGGAGGGTTTGAACTGTTAGGAAGCCTAAAGCCTAAGCCAGCCCCTTTGCAACTTCCATCCTATTTTTGCTCTCTGAAGCTCCAAGAGAACAAATCTATTCCTTTTTCCTGAGTCTTCTTTTCCAGGATAAATATTCCCAGTTCCTTTAACCCATTATATGACATGGACTCAAGGCTTTTCTTCCTCCCAGATTTTCAATGTCCTTCTTCAATTGTGGTATTCAGAATACGACACTTCAGGATGAGACCCGAAAAGGGTAGAATACAAAGGGACTATCGCCCCTTACTGCTGAATGCAGCTGAAGATCATGTTAATTTTTCTCACTAATGTAGCACACCACATCTGACATTTATTGAGCTTACACAGTCAACTAAAACTCTTAGCTCTTTCCCAGACAAACACCTTCATGTGTGAAAGTGATAAGTGTTTGATGCCCAGTTGTAAAACCTTACATGTCTCCCTACTGAATATCACGGATAAACTCAACCCAGTGCTTCAGCTTATCTTTTCTGAATCTTGACTACCATCTAGTTAGCTATCCCTCCCAGCTTAGCATGATTTGTAAATCTGAGAAACATGCCAAGCATACTTTTCGCTAACAACATTAAGCAGCACAGATGCTGCAATACTTCACTGGAAACCTTCTGCCATGTTAACAATGAAATCAATAAAAACTACTCTGAGCAGACCAATTCTGCTCAATTATATTATCATTTAGTCAATACCTCTCCTCTTCTTCACAAATTTGCTATTATCCGTATCTGTCTCCAATGGAAGTGTTACCTGGACAAGATTTAAGATGCAACTGGGAAATATTTAACAAAATAAAAATACAGTAAAACATAGTAAGCATTACACTTTACAACTAAGTTATTACATAGCCTGCTGGGATACTTATGGATGGATTAGTGACCTTTTTTTTTTTTTTGATACCACTGATTTAGAGTATGGGTCAGCAAACTATAACCTGATCTGGCCCACTATCTGTTTCTGTATATCCCTCAAGCTGATTTTAAGTGGTTTTCCATTTTAAAATAAAACTGTATCATGGACCATACAATAACAGGTGATAAGTCAGATCTGGCCCTTGGGCTACAGTTAGCCAACTCCAAATCTACAACATTCCCCTTACCCACCCATCCCTGCCAAAAAATGAAATCATTTTAGGCTGGTATGACCTGTTCACGAGGAAGCCAGGCTAGCTCTTTGCAGTCACTACTTCCTTTTCTAGATGTTCACTAACCTCTTGTTACTTATCTATTCTAGAGTTTTCTCGGTAACTGAAATCTAGTTCCCTGGCCTCTAATTCACAAACTATATTTTCTTCTCTTTTTTTCCTGGAAATTGGAGCACTTGTCCTTTTCCAATCTTGTGGCATACCTCTTCAGTTTTCTATGCCTTTTCAAATATTACAGAGAGTGACTGAGCAATCTCATCTGCCAGTTCTTTCAGTACCACAAGATGTCCTTCACTTGGGCTAGCTACTTGTTCCTTATTTACTTTGGTTGTCAACATATTAGCCCGTTTTGTTCTATCTCCTATAAATGGTCATTCTCCTTGGCAGAGGAAACAAGCAAAATAAAAATGGAGCCACTTTTGCTGTCAGTCATCATTATCCCATCTACCCCAAGCAAAGCAAACTTCACTGTGCCCCTCTAGGCCAGACAGGCTCTCAATGCCGAGTTCCTCTTGCTCTTTACACACTCCTGACCACTGTGGGTTCACAGTCAGTGTGCTTATGTTTATTCCTTGTTACTTGCCCTGGCCTCCCTCTTCTGCATATATCTTTTTAAAAAAATCTACACTGGTTACCGAGTTTCCTTTGCACCCACAGAAGAACTCCATTTTTCCTTCCTGTTTCATTTTGTGTTTTCAGAATCTTGTTCTTGAACATATCCCATCCCTCCTGGACTGAATTCACCGGAGAATTTTAATCCATGGGACCGTATCTATCTTCTGGACTCTATGAAATCTGCTTCCCTCAAATAAAAGGTACATCTCAAACTATTCCCAAATTTCCTTTCTTTTATCACAAATTCTAGAAGGGTGTGGTCATTTCCTCCTAGGATTTCTTTCGTTTCCATTCCAGCAACCAAGTCCTCCCTGATAAGGAGTATTAGATCCAGAACAGAATTTCTATTTGTTGGTTCTATCACCTTTTGAAAGGTGAAATCATCTGTAGTAGAACAAGAACAAAATAGAAGTCCACTGACTAAGGAATAGCTCAATAAATTGTCATACTTGAATGTAAAGGAATATTACTGAGACATGAAATGATGTATATGGAATAAAAGTACACATTATATGAACAGATAGAAAATGAAATAAACAGAAAAAATCATATACACAGTGAAAGTAGTGTAAATGGAAAGAATTTTTTAAAAATTGAAATGGAATGTTAAATAATTTTAATACCCAAGCTTTAATCAGAAGTGATGTGAGAATGCCCCCCTCCCTTTGCAGAGTTGAGAAGGCTACGTATGTGGAACAATGCATATGCTGTTAGACTTGAAGTATATGTTGGGTTAGTTTTGCTGAATTGCTTTTCTTTTCTTTTTTATTCCTTGGAGGTCAAAGATATGCCTATATGTATGTATTTAATTATATATATATACACACACACACACACACACACATATATATATCCCCCCCTCAGGTTGTGGAAGGGTAAAGGAAGAAGTAAAGGCAAAGGATCTCAATTTTTTTTTAAAACCCTCAAAATGTAGTTAAAAGACAGCTTTGTCCTAGTGATCCTACAGAGGCTGACTGTGGGAGAGGCGCAGTACTCACAATAGCCTGGTTGAATTTGGACTCAATCTCTCCTAGTAACCAGTCGAAGGCTTCCCCACTTAGTCTGAACTCTTCTGCCATGCGTCTCGAGCACAGAGTGGAGCGCAAGTGAATATTGAAGAGCAATGTGGCATTTTCCTGTGCCTGACGGCTCAGAGGATCTTCTCCATTGACAATCACCAATTTCTTACTCAACTCCTTCACACCTGAGGTAAGAAACAAGGGAGAAGATCAGGACTGGGACATCTGTCTTCCAGCCCCCAGCCCAACTTATTTACCTCTGTTCTTATACCCCATTTCTTTCATGGGTCCAGGTGTCTGGACTCACCACCACTCACCATCGACAACCTTGATGGGGTGCAAGTCCGAGGGGAGGCGAGGGTTGATGTGGAAGATTTTCTGGGCATTCCAAATCATACGCAGTAAGTTACAGGGAAGAACCACCTATGGAGAAAAGTGTGGTGGCAGGATTGCCAATGAGCTAAACTGAGACTAGCTGCTAACCACCAAACCAGATTCCTTCATTCCATACTTCCCCATTCCAACCTCTGCCCTTACCAAATGTACCACGAAGCTACATCTTACCTTGCTGTCTCCAGTAGGGAAGATGACTCTAAGCACCTCCCTGTCCTCACGCATTCGCTCAAATTCACGCTCCAGCTCATTCTGGATGTGGGCATTACTGAGGACATCCTTCACCAATTCCTCCTGCAGGGTACGCCGCAGCGCTCGCTCATTAGTGTAGTCAAAACGGAACCTGTGTGGCAGGGCCAAAGACAGAGAGATTGATGCACCCTAGAGCTTGAGGAGTTACAAGACAGACAGACCATCCTGAGAGATGTGAAAAGCATTATCAATGCCCTGAGTGGTCACTAAGCAAATTACTCTGCCTCTATGAATAAAGGTTCATTCACTCAACATTTTCCTACTGCACAGTAATGGGATAAAAAAATGGGGTTATCCATATGCAAGTAAGCTGTAAAGTATAAAGGTATGACGACTCAGGATGCCATAAGGATCCAGAGAAAAAGGATGGACAGGTACAAAAATATTTAGAGCAGCACTTTTTCTTATAGCAAAGAAGTGGGAACAAAGTAGGTACCCATTAACTGGGAAATGGCTGAACAAATTATAGCATTAGGACGTGATAAAATATTGCACTGTAAGAAACTGAAGTATGCTCTATAGAGAGAGTGAGCAGAAGGAGGACCACAGCAACATAAACAAAACAAACATCTGAGACCTCAGAACTCTGATCAATAAAATAGCCAATCTTAACTTCAGAAGACTGATGATGTTTCATACCTCCTAGCAAAGAAGTGACAGACTCAAGACATGGAATGAAACAAATCTTCAGACATAACCCAGTACGTTTTTTTTTTTCTTCTTCACTACTGTTTATTACAAAGGAGTACGGAGAACTGTTGGTGACTGGACTTATATTTTGTTGTTAAGGGGAGTATCTGGTTGAAGAAATCTCCTGTACCAATGCAGAACAGAACCTTCTCTATAACTTATATTCTTAAAGAGATGGCAATGAAACTATTAAGTGAGTTGGCCCAGTCCTTATATGTTATGAGGAACACCTGAATCCAGGTCTTCCTGGCTTTGAGGTGTAGCTACACTATATCGTGCTCTCTCTAAGGATAAGAGTAATGGTGACACAAAGAATGTCAGTGACACATTAAAAAATTTCAAAGTGAGAAATTATTCATAAGAGATAAGCAGAGAAGTTTTGTTAATATTGCTAAAATATCTTGAAAAAAGTAGGTGTTAATACAAGTTATTTCATATGCAATCCTCTTTTCTCTTAGTTTTTATATATTAAAATGTTCATGTTTAAATTCAAAATAAAAACAAAACTTTTAAAATAAAAGGCACTTGACCCATCACTATAATGTACTATATGTTTGCATTTTTATTTTAATTTTGATACTTCTGTATAGGCTGATACCTTCTCATAAAACAGAGTGACAGCAAACATTTTCTAGAAACTTACTAAAAGTGCCATGTTTGGCAGTATAAATGACATTTCTATACAGTTGAATGTCTAAAATGGTAAGATATGCCACTGTGGTCAAGCTCCAGTGGCTTGTTTTTCATAGTAAAACTCAAATGAACTCCTATTTTTGATAGTAAATGTCATTTAACAGAGTATTTGCCATTTAAGCCTCACTGCAAATTACTGCAGAGGAGAAAATTTTTTTTAATGTAATCTTAATTTTACCTCATATACTATACATTCCAAAAAAGAAACCTCTAAACTTTTTGAAATGTTATAGATACACTACCAAACATATCACTTTAAAATTATATAATGCTGAATTTCATATAAATGAAAAGTAAAATCTCACAGAAATATACATCAACTATGTAGCAAAAGTATCTTTAAAATCTGTGGAAAATAAAAGCCGTATCATTCTTTAAAAAAAATAAAAGGCACCTGGGGTAGCTGGGTGGCGCTGTGAATAGAGCACCTGCCCTGGAGTCAGGAGGACCTGAGTTCAAATCCAACCAAAGACACTTAACACAAAAACTAGCCAAGTCACTTAACCCCAAATGCCCTACCTTCCCTCCTCTAAAAAGCAAAAAAAAAAAGAGTAAGTATGATTTCATTCCACACCTAGTTCATATCACTCAAGGACATTAGGAACCTGCCACCCCTAAGATCTTCACTCACTTTTTCTCAAAGGCCTTATTGGAAGGCTTGAGGGTTGCCAGGTTCTGGAACTCAACACTTTCACCAGCCAGTCCATCTTCACCATAACGTAGCTGTACCACCTGGTTGATGGAGTTGCGCACTGTTGCATCATATTTCACCATCACAGACTCCATTGATTTGATTAGACGTCTCTGGATATAGCCTGGATATAGCATATAGATATGTGACTATTTATAAGCTTGAGGCAGAACCACAACTCCCAGCTTAAGGACTAATGGTCAACAGTCCCAGGATGTGAGAAAGTCTCCATTACATGTTTCTAGTAGGCTGAGACTAAAACTCTAGAAGGCAAATATGTAATGAGAGTAAGTCTCCCAAATACCTCTGGCTTTCACAAAGCTGCCTAAGATGCTCATCCTCAACTCTCCCCAAAGTAACAAAAAGGACGTATTTTTGCATAGTACAGCAGTAGCTTCAAGCAACCTCTGAAAATCTTTTCATAGGCTGCTGTGAGTTAAAGTCCCTGGGTGAAAACAACTAAATTTCTTCATGAGGGAACTATAATTCTCAGTCTTCCCCTAAGATTTCTGGATTAGGTGAGGCCTCACCAGTTTCAGCTGTCTTGACAGCAGTGTCAATAAGCCCTTCACGTCCACCCATAGCATGGAAGAAGAACTCAGTGGGTGTGAGACCAGCCAAGTAGGAATTCTCCACAAAACCTCGGCTCTCAGGACCATAATCATCTTTGATGAAGTGGGGAAGAGTCCGGTGTTTGAAGCCAAAGGGAATCCGCTTGCCTTCTACATTCTGCTGTCCCACTACTGCAATAACCTGAGGATTGAGAAAAAAGAGTGAGGTTATATCTGTTGTCCTTTTAAGAATAAGAATGTTCCACTTCCATCTTTACCCCCAAGTTTCTACCTTTTACTCCAAATGCCTAGGTTTGTTCTTTCTCTCTCTCCCTCCCTCCCTTCTCCCTAGTATCAATACAGCCTCTGTTATCTATAAAGAAAAAAAACTTTCCTCACCTGGGAAATATTGATTTTAGAACCCTTTGCTCCTGATACAACCATTGACTTGAAATTGTTGTATTCAGACAGGGACTTTTGGGCAGAGGAGCCGGTCTTGTCTCTTGCATCATTAAGAATTCGGTTAACCTGATTTTCAAATGTCTGCCGAAGAGTGTTTCCTGGTGTTGGTTCCAGTTCGTTGTTATGTGCCTTCTCAATCACCTAAGGAAATTTTTTTTAGGAGGTAGGGGATGAGAGGGACATGAGAGGCACCCTGGCATTAAAAATACCAGCCCCTACTTCACCATATTTCTTTTCCTTCCTCATTTTTCTCCTTTAACCTCTGATTCTAATGTCTAACATCCCCATAATTTCCATAAAGAGACTTCCTTCAACCTCCCCCCTCTTCTCTCACCTCTATTACATCTTGCTTGGCTTTCTTGATGGTGTTCTGAATATCCTGGTAGGTCTTGGCATCAGCAATGGAGTCCCCAATGCCAATGGTATGACCTAAGGTTCATGAGTAATATCAGAGACAATTTTCCCCACATGGGGCAGAGATGAGTTATACAGTTATGCCCTTTACGACCCTGGGTGGGTATGGAACCCAGGAACAAAGTGAGAAGAAAGAGGTGTGTAAAGAGAACTAGCAGCAAGGAGTGGGAGAGATAGCATGAAATAAAAAATACTGGCTAAGGCACTGCCTCCTGCCCTGCATCCTCACCTTCTATGAGAAGCCAGTTATTGATGACTGTCTGAATGTTGGAGTAAAAGAGTCGGGTAGTGTCATGGCCCATCTCTAGGTATGAGATATGGACAAGTGATCCAGCTGATGTGCCCAGAGACTTCTTGCACAAGATTCCCATGATCAGTTCCCCATTCTCCACTACCACCTAGGAACAAATCAGTTAACAATTTGGTCTCCTCCCCTATATTTTCAAGTTCCACATCCTTCATGAATCCTGGCATTTGGCCTCACCTTGGTGTCCCCAGGAGAGATGTGCTTGTAAGGGCCACTCTCTTCATCATCAGGGTGAGTGCTATGGGTTCGGATACAGTTGATGTGCCCAGGCACAATAAGGGAGAATATCTGTTTTCCGGTCCATAAAGGTCGGGGTTTCAGTATGGCTGGTTGGGGTACCTTCCCATCCCATGTTGAAAGGAACATCAGTAAGTTCATCACTTCACCCTGTAGGAGAAAAGAAAGATTCAAGCACTATTTAAGACCTTAATTCACAGGTCTAGACCCCACAAGCTTTGCCCCAAATTTCTTTCAACTGTACCAAAGACAGGCAACTTGGTCAATGGAAGGAATCAAAATTAATCAATGTCTACTAACAAAAAAATCAAGCAAGAAGTAGATGAGAAAGAGCAGAAGGTAGTTTTGAGTCAAAGATGAATTCAATCCTTGTAACTCCAGGCCTTAAATTTCCAAGTCAGCTCACCCTCTCTAGGAACACATCTCTCTTGGTGAACTTTCGGACCGCTGTAAGAGTATCTTGCACAATGCCCATGACAGGTCGGTTGCTCTGGGGTGTAACAATCATTCGGGGTACCATGGCCAATTCCTGGATCTCTGCTCTAGTCTCTAGAGATTGTGGTAAGTGCAGGTTCATCTCATCCCCATCAAAGTCTGCATTGTAGGGTGTTGTCACACTGAGGAAAACACATGGATTCAATATTTGGATTAGGACCTAAGTAAAATACTCTAATCCTTACTATTTTCTTCAGTCCTAATTTTTCTAAGGGATTCAAGTATATGATCCTTGGAATGACCTGAGATTCAAGCGGAATGTGGACCAAGGCAAAATGCGGACCCTATGACCCATCATGGACATCTTGTGCAGTGTTGGCTGTCTGTTGAAGATGACAATGTCCCCATCACACATATGACGCTCTACCTGAAGAAGAAGGTGGGAAAGGTGTCAATAAAACAGTATTGTATTCTGTAATCCCTAGAGACTCATATTTTTTTCTTCCATCCTACTTCCTTCAGTTGTGTCTCCTTCACCTCTACTACTTACTACCCATAACTACTGTCTAATGCCATTATCTCCTTTTATGCTCCAGGGTGATGGTGACACAAAGTAATTTCTCAATAACTTTCTAACAATATGAACTATGGGAAACAGAGTCATATTCTATCAAGTATCCCAGGTGAGGAAAACGACAGAAGCATCTAAGTACCTTGTAGCCAGTTTGCAAGTGAAGGTCACTAGGTTTGGGGTGGAAGCGCAGATCAATTCGGTCACCATTATCTCGGATGATATACTTGGCTCCCGGGTATTGGCTGTTCCCCCTCCGTACTAGCTCTTGAAGCCTAAGCACAGCGGAAGATATGGCTTAGATCTAAATGCCTTCTCTGTTCTCTTTCTACCAAATAAGGCTTCCCTTTCCTAAGGATATCCCCATTGTCTGAAAGAGTAAGGAGTAACATTAACTCTTCCCTGATTCAACATGCCTTCCCCTCTGTCTCTGTCTCTAGTCCCAGTTCCATCCTTGTTCTCTCCTCTAAAAAAAAACCACACTACATTAGTCACTTTGGATACCCTGACAAGTTTCCTCATATGTTCTTAAGCATTTCTCTTAAAGTACCCATGATCCTAATCTTCCATGGCTCCTATGGTCACACCTGTCAATGTTGAAGGGGGTGACGATTTCTGCAAAGGTCATGTTGGCAGCAATAGAACGAGGCACGCCTACTTGGTCGATGGAAAGGTTAGGATCAGGTGTGATGACTGTGCGGGCTGAAAAGTCCACCCGCTTGCCCATCAGATTACCGCGGACTCGCCCTTCTTTGCCCTTCAACCGCTGCTTCAGGGACTTGAGGGGCCTACCTGACTTCTGCATTGCCTGAGGGGAAGAGATCAAAGTGGGGAGAATGAATCCAGCAAGGCTTATTATCTCTCAGCTCATACTTCCTAGAAATCACTGTTCTGTGTATCCTCCCCCCATTATCAAGCTCTAGGTGTCCTTACTCTGCCAACTTCATCTTCTAACAGCTCTTACCAGCCAGTCACTTCCAATCTTCTTTTCTACAGTCCCCCAGACAATCTACTTTACTCACCCTGGGCAAGCCAGGAAGCTCATTGTCCACCATGGTGGCCACATGGAACTGCAGCAGCTTCACATCCTCAGCAATCACATGAGCAGCAGCTCCATTCTGCTCATTACGTCGTAGCTGATTGTTGATCTTCACAATGTCGGCCAATTTGTGTGTCAGGTCATCCTGGAGAGAAGACGTTACAAGCTTAAGGCTTAAGGGGCCTCAGGCATCAACAGGCTCTCCCACCACATTTTTTTCTCCCAGCCCCTCCTGCCCTGCAGCATTCTGACCTGGTTACGGGCAGAGCCCTGCATAACAACAGCAGGCCGCACAGAGAGAGGGGGAACAGGGAGAACAGTAACAATCATCCACTCAGGTCGAGCATAGCGTGGCTCCATGCCCAACACAAAACACTCCTCATCTGAGATGCGCTTGAAAATCTCATGTACACGCTCAGGACTTAGCAGGATTTTCTTTTCCTGTGAGTCCTCGTTAACATGCTTCCACTCCGCATACAGCTCCAATCCTGTGCGCCGAATCCGAGGCTGGTATCTCCCACACCCACCATGGCCCTGTAGGGGGAAGGAATAGTCAGAGCAAAGGTGTACTACCTATCCTGGCCACCCCATTTTGTTATTTACCTGCCTTTCTTCCTGGATTTGTCCTTCCAATGCTCCTCATCCCTAACCTGCTCCTCCTCCTCCACGTGTAACTAGCTAGATCCTGTTTCTTCTCTTTTTCCCCAAAGCCCTTTCTTCCCTCAAGGGTCCCCAGAAAGCAGCTGTTACCTTCTCTTTGGTAAGATCCTCATCACCTTCAGGCTGCTCTACTCCAAACTTGTTGTCCATCTCCTCACCTCCCTCGCAGATATTTTTGCCTTTGCAGAGGTCATAGACATGGGTGAGTCGTTTCTTTGGTTGTCCTTTTGACTTACCCAGTATATCTTTGATTTTTGGATTGTTCTGAGGATGAAAGAGCAGGGTGATCAAGGGAAGTGCACTGCCATCATCCCTCTCCACCCCTGCCTTTGAGGCCACTCCCCTACTCACTGAGTCAACCAGCAACTTGGAACAGAAGAAGCAGACACAGCGCAGAACTTTCATTGTCTTCACCAAGAAACCCACATGGAACACAGGCTTAGCCAGCTCAATGTGTCCAAAGTGGCCAGGACATTCTGTCATGTTCCCTGTTGGACCACATAAACTCAGCATTTAATTCACTTCACTCTTTTCAAGAGGCCCCCTGACCCCCAGTCTTCATTTCTCCCCAACAATCCATGCACACACACAGCCCATCAAGGCCCCTTGTCCTTTAAATACTCATTTCCTTTTTTCCCAGCACCTGCCTGCACATGTCTGACAGCGTCCTGTCCGCTCAATCACTCCTTGCCTGGGATCCATCAGTCCCCCAAGCTTGGGGCGCCCTCCCTCTGTCGTCTCGGGGTACTTGATGCCACCTTCTGTCACAGACATCCGTTTCTGAGGGGAGGAAGAGAGAAAAATAATAATTAGGATGCCTGGGTTTCTGGAGTTCCTGAAGCAGAGGTGGGTGGATGTATCTGCACAAAATTCTCTGTAAGGTTCTTCAGAATAAATGGGACCTGAGAGGAATGAATAAAGCATTTATTAAACACTTACTATATGCAAAGTACATAAAAAGAATAGAAACTGGTAAAAAAAAAAAGAAAAAGCTATAGTCCTCTGTCTTTAGGAGAGAAAGAGGTGTCTAGGAAGGTCTCAATGAATTACCATAGTCAGAGGTTCTTTTAGTTACTGTTTACACCAGAAGACTAGAATGTATTAATCTATGCACTTGGCCCAAACAGCTAAGAGATAAGAAAACCCTTGGGGTTTGACGCTTTGTAATAACAACTCTGATCCACAGAGCTTGGCTAAAGGTGACCCTATTCCCTCTGGCCTTGCCTATTCCAATAGTCACCACTTCTCTCTCATGAAACTATCATCTATCTCCACTGGCTCCCTCCCATCTGCCTAAACTATCCTTAATTCGCTCTAATACTAAAAAAAACAAAACAAAACAAAACAAAAAACCCTTTCCTGAACTCTTCTACCCTACTCCCCTTTACCATCCCATCTCTTTCCCCCCTTTCACAGAGTAGGGCATTCAAACACACAAAGTAAACATTTAATAAGAAGCAAGATGTAGTGGGAAAAGCTCAGGATTTAAATAGGAGACTCAGATGAAAATTCTGCCTCTTACAATTACTAGTTGTGTTTCCTCACCTGTAAAACAAAGATACCTGTTGTAAATTTATTTCGGAGAGTTGTTGCAAGAACCAAATGAGATAATCAATCAACAAGCATCTTATTAAAGCATGTATGAGAAGCTGTGCTAAGTGATAGGTATATAATCCTGAAACTCTAGAGAAGCTTATTTATATTCTAGCAGGGGAGACCCTTCCCCCCCCACAAAAATGCAAAATAAATAGAAAGTAGGGAAAATTTAAAGTGCTATTTTTAACCCCTCTCCCCCCAACTTCATGAAAAAGATTTTCTATGCATGATCTTCACTCACCTAAAACAGCTAGCACAGGCAGTCAATGACCTAAACACAAATCTAATAGGCCCTGGACATTCAGGCCCTGACTCCTGCACTTTGGCAGTCTTTTTATACTGTCTTGGACAGGATGAAGGTTTCCTTTTAAAAATTTTCACTGAAGCAAGCATTTATAGACCTTTCACTACCCCCACCCCCTCCACTAAATAATCTTTAATGACAAAGTTAAACCCTCATAAGAAATATGTAAAGTTCAGCAAAAACAGATTATATGTTTCTTTCTGTATTATGAGTCTATCACTTGTAGGATAGTGAATAGCATGGCAGGAAGTGAGTAGTATGTTTCATAATCAGTCCTCTGGACTTTTTGGTTTATTGCTGCATTTATCAGAGTGCAAAGTCCTTCAAAGTTGTATATTTTTATAATGTCATTTGTTGTCATTTATAATGTTGTCAGTTGTTCTAGTTTGTTCACTCTCTCTGCATCAGTTTACAGAAGTCTTCCCAGTTTGTTCTGAAATTGTTCCTTTCCTTATTTCTCATTGTAAAATAATACTCCATTACATTCACATACCACCATTTGTTTAGCCTTTCTCTAACTGGTATGTGCCCTCTAAGTTTTCAGTTTCTGGTTACTATGGTAAAAATATTTTTGTATATATGGTCCTTTTCCTTTGATATCTTTGGGGTATAAGTGGTACAACTAAGTTTAGTAACTTTGGGAACACTGTTCCAAACAGAATTTTCCACCATATTTGCACTAACACAGTCTCACCAAAGATGCATTAATATGCTTTTTTACCAGTAGCCCTTCCAATATTTGTCATTTTTCCCCATCTAATGGGTGAAAGTAGAAATTCAAGAGTACCTTTCATTTTCATTTCTTTAATTATTAGTGATTTAGAGTATTTTTTTCATCACTGTTGACAGCTTAGATTTATTTCTTCCTTTCAAAAATGCTTGTTCGTATCCTTTGGTTATTTAGCTATTAGAGAATGGTCCTTAGTCTTTTAAATTTGAATCTGTTCTTTAAACAGAGTATACCAAAAAAAAAATGCATATACACTTTACTAGACCATAATTGTGACATTTTCACTTTATCAAAAAAATAAATGAAGCCGTTAACAAGCCAAGTTTGTGTACATTTTGGGGGAAATATTCACTTTTTGGGACTAGAGGGCTAACATATATCCTGGATAAGAGACCATGTAAGCTGCCAAGATTTTTTCCCAGGTACCTTTTCCCTTTTAAATTTTAATTGCATTAAATTGGTGCAGAAACTCTTACATTTTATATATAATTAAAATTATCTGCTTTATCTTCTGCGATGTTTTCTACCACTTTTTGGTCATTAACTCTTCCTCTACCTATAGGTCTGAAAGGTAATTTTCTTCCTTGTACCTCTCATTTGTTATCTTTTGTGTTCATCATTTATTTATGTGAAGTTTATCTTGGTATATAGTCTATAGCTAATTTCTGCCAAACTCCAATTTTCCTAGCAGTTTTTGTCAAATAGTAAGCCTTCATCCCATCAAGTCTTTGGGCTTATCAAACACAATGCTACTGAGCTCATTTGTTTCCATATGTTGGGTAATTAAATATGTTCTACTGATTTATTTCTTTATTTCTTAACTGGTACAAAAGCATTTTGAAGATTACTGCTAAGGTGTTCCTTTCCTTTCTAATTTTTTCCTTATTACTCTTAAGATTCTTGACTTTTTGTTCTTCTATATAAATTTCATTATTTCTTTGAGCTCTATAAAGTACTCCTTGGTAGTTTGGTATGGCACTTAATAAAATAAGCAAATGAGTTTAGGGAGTAGTGTTATTTTTATTATATTAGCTTGACCTACTCATAAGCAATTAATATCTTTTCAATTACTTGAGTCCATCTTTACTTTTGAATAATTTTACAGCTGGATTAATATACTTAGTTCCTGGGTATATC
>CM053586.1:186599892-186663030 GCA_028646515.1 Pseudochirops corinnae | reverse complement strand
CAACAACTGGGGACTGTATGGGATGAGTGAAAACTTCTCAATGTGGGGTGGTTAACTTTTCAAATTGCTTCTGTCAATCATTTTTATGTTCCTTTGTCTGTTTTCCCGTCTTGGTGGGACCCTCCCCTTATCTTTCCTTGCTGTCCCAGTTGGGGAAGTATTTGGTGAAGTATGCCTCTCCACCAATGAGAGGGGAAACAGTCGGGGAGGGGTCTTGACTAAATTAGGTTATAAATTCCAGCACTATCTTTTTGTAACTTGCCTCTTCTCCATGATGAGTCATGGGGAAGACCGCCCTCTTCTCCCGGGGAAGAGAATAAAGTCCTGTTCTTATCCTAAGAGATCTGTTTATTTCTTTTCACTAAATTAAGGATGAAGGATATTTTTCATCATAAACACCAGGATTCTAGGAAATCTCTTTCATCATTTTTTATCGCACCATGATATTCCTTTACCATATCCATATCTCACAGTTTGTTCAGCCACCCCTTGACTGACTGACCCTCCCTTAGATTCTAGTTCTTTTCTTCAAAAAATTCTCCTTTCAAGGTTATGAAATTTGTTTGGTTTGTGACTGTTACCTACCTGGTACTATCCTCTCTTTTAAACCTTCCCTTCTGAGATTGATATATTTCTATACCAAACCGTGTGTGTGTGTGTGTGTCTGTGTGTCTGTGTGGGAGAGAGATGAGGTTACCCATAAAATGTAGAGGGTTAAGGTTAGGGGTGCTCAAGACCCCAAAATATCAACACATCGGATCCTGCCGAATGAATTAATTCAACCCAAGTCTTCTCTCAGCCAAAAAAAAGCAAAGTTTATTAAAAGTTCACCACATGGGGTAGACTCTTAAGGAGCCTCGGTATCTGTGACACTTGCAATGGGCAAGTGGACCAGAGTAAGTCTGTGCTAGGTCATTCTGTGTCACTCTCACACCACATGGAGGGAAGATAAGAGTCTTATGTACAGAAAGGTTGTGGGAGGAATCTAGAAGTGGTCTAGAGCAGGCATTTGGGGAGGGTCTTCAGGAGTCAGATGAGGTCAGACTTTATTAAATGAGTGATTAAGGGTGGGAAGTTGCTGGAGGCAATGGTGGGCTAGGCCAGTTCGAGGGTGGAACAGGTTTGGGTATTGATATTTTGGGAGGATCAAGGGTGGGAAGTTACTGGACGAAGGAGGGATAGAAATTTGGACAGAGCCACAGTGAAAGGCCCGTGATCTCAGGCAAATGCCTTATGCGGGAAGATTCAAAGAGAGCTCAAAGGGGTTCCCAGAGCCTGCACCTCATCTTGTGTGTGTGTGTGTGTATGTGCATTTGTGTGTTCAACCCTCCTTTGTCTGATTCAGATATGTGTGGTTAATCTGATGCCTGTTCCCCTTACCCTCTCCTCTATGTTGGAGCACGTCAGTTATGAGAAATAAGTTCTATCCCTTTCTTCCTCCTTTCTATATTAGTACATTTCTTTTACTTTCCCTTCTCTTTTTTCTCTTCAGAACAGAATGAATCTATGCCCCAGGTCATTTATTTTTAGCTTCTTGAAATTTCCCTTTGAAGACACTGAGATTCTGAAAGGATCCTTGTTTCTTCTCTGCCATTAAAATGTTTAGCATGACAACATATAGACTTTTTCAATTGCTTAAATAAATTTGCCATTCTAGGTTTCTCTAAGTTCTTGTGTTTCTCTTTCAAAGTTCCTGTTGATCTCTGGTCTTTTTATCAGAAATGTTTGAAAGTGCTCTCGTCTATTAAAGATTCATTTTCCCTCTACAAGATTATTCTCGTCTTTTCAGGACAAGTTATTTATTCTTGGTTGTAAGCCATTGCCTTTTGCCTTTAGGAATACTGTATTTCAAGCTCTCCTCTTTATATTAGAAGTGTGCAGATCTTGTATAATCCAAACTATAGTTCCTTGATACTTTATTCTTTCTGGGTGTTGGCAATATTTTTCTTTGATGTATAAGCTCTGGACTTAGGCTATGATATTTTGGGGACTTTTCTCTTTGAGGTTTCTTTCAGGAGATTAGTTTTTCTTTCTTCATTTTGCCTTCTGGTTCTTATATACTCAGGCAGTTTTCTTTTATGATTTCTTGAAATATATGGCCAAGATTTGTTTTGTTTTGTTTCTCTTGTCATAGTTTTTAGGAAAACCAGTGATTCTTAATTTGTCTCTCCACCTGTTTCCTAGGTCAGTTTTTACAGTAGCACATATCTTACATTTTCTTCTATTTTTTCCACCCTTTTGAATTCGTCCTGTTTTTGTTCTTGCTGTCTCATGAAGTCCTTGATTTGTTTGGTTTATCTAGTTTTCAGAGAGTCTAATTAAAACTTGAGTAATGTATTTACCACTTCCTGTTCCAAGCTATTTACTCTCTTTCGAATTCTTTCCTTGGAGCTTTCATTTCATTTTTTATCTTTTGCTTAATTTCTTCTAGGTATTCATGTGGTCTTGAAGGAATTTCCAACTTTTGAGTTCTCTGCTTGTAGTTGCTACAAAGTTATTTACTACTTCTAGGCTATGTTTTTGGGATCTCTAGATCTATAATAACTTTTTATACTGGTCTGGGGTCTTCTCTGCCAGCTCTAGCTCTTGAATTGGGGCTTTGTGATCTGACCACCATTATGCTTCTGGGCCCTGCTTTGCCTCATCCTGTGTCACCTGAGTTCCTGTACAGATCTCTGCCTCCTGAGCCTTGCTGGAATTTTTAGGTTCATAGCCCTGGTGTTCTATGCCAGAGGGGTCAAACTTGCTGCTGGTGGGCAGAGGCAGGTACCAGATTAAAATTGGGAAATGTTCAGCAAAATAAATAAAAATATAATGTAGATAATGTTAATTTATGATTTTCTAAGTCAGTATGTTATCTGAGTTTGACATCATTGCTTTATGGCACTTCAGGACAAAGTACTAGGAAACTTGGAGCCCCATATACTTTCCCAGGCTGGATTCTGTCATGTTGCAGGAATCATTGCCACCCCCTAGGACTCCAGGGGGATGCAATCACTGTGGGTTTCTGATGCCCCTGGGGCTTCCTGGCCCCTATCCCTGGGACTTTCTCAGAAAAGCCCTCTGTTCTTATATCGTCTGGATACAGAGCCCTCAAGGATATCTGGCCCATTTCTATTGGCTCATTTGCTTGATCTGGCAGTGGTTTTACTAGTGACCCTTTTTCCTTCTGCCTGTGGGCTTGTTGTGGCTGACTTTTTATATAGGTCTGGGACATAAGAAGTCACTACAATTTCTTTTTTTTTTTAATTTTAAAATGTTTTTATTGACATCTTTTGTTTTTAACATCATCCTAATTATTACCAGTATCCCTCCCAGAAAGCCATACCATAGAACAAATAATTTTTTTTTTTTTTTTTTGCTTTTTGGAGGGCAATTGTGGTTAAGTGACTTGCCCAAGGTTAGTGTGCCAAGTGTCTGAGGTTGGATTTGAACTCAGGTCCTTCTGACTCCAGGGCTGGTACTCTATTCACTGCACCATCTAGCCACCACAACAAATAATATTTTTAAACACCAAAAAAGGTGCCCAAAGTCACACAGCTAGTAAATGTGTCAAGTCAAGTGTCTGAGGCCACATTTGAACTCGGGTCCCCTTGACTCCAGGGCTGGTGCTCTATTCACTGTGCCACCTACCTGCCCCTTAAGGTTATCTTAAGGCAGTAGTTTCCAAACTTTCTTTAACAATACCTCTCTTTTTTTTGTATGAAAAATGCCATGTTACTCCAATTTTTCATAAAAATAATTTTTAGCAACTATTTTAACAACTAAAATAGGTTTTAGCAACTCATTTTTTGTACCATGGTTGACTTTGGCCCTATTCTCTCAGGGTCAGGTTCATTGTGTTGAGGGTCAAACAGGGATGGATTTCTGTCGAAATCCTTTGAGGGTTCTATTAGTCTGAAAGAATTACCAGGCATAAGCAGTCTTGGCAGTTTTAAAAAGGTTTATTATGCTTGTCAGCCGGCAGGAGAAAATTAAGGGAAATCTTGCAAAGTATGGGGATTGGGGATACTGATTATATAGTAACAAAATCATACAAAGGTGGAGTTAGGGAGGAGCACCCAGCCTGTTGGCCCTGCAAAGTCCCCCTTTGATAAGGTGGATGAGTTCTTTTGTTAGGAGTTATTTTACAGTCTGCCACTAGAAACAAAAGGGGTAATCCTTTCTCTAACTAAGGAATCCTTTTAAGAATTCATAGGTGTGGCCTGTTATAGTTAACGATCTCAGGGAAGATGCTTACAGGCAGGGGAAGGGACAGAGTTAATGCTTTACAGCTGGGGGGGGAAAGGTGACCTTTTCACAGGTCGGATGTCACAAGCCGATATCACATACCTAGGTGCCCGAACACAAATGAGATTCAAGACAAAGTCACCCCAAAATATTACAAAGACACCTCAGCACCCCCTCAATTGTACCTTTTTACTCCCTCAATAATCTCAGGTACTCTCACAATATGGGACTCTTTTTTTCTCTGCCATCAGCTTGAGCCCTCATTAACTGTGTTCCTACTTCTTTACATTCCTAAGGCACAGGTCTGATTATGCCACCACTCTGCTCACAACCTTCTGTGATTTCCTGTTACTGTATCAGGACAAAATCCATACTCCTTAACCTGACACTTGAAAGCCCTCTATAATCTGGCTCCAACCTATCTTTCTTACCTTATTTCATACTATGTCCTTTAAGCCTGTCCCTATTCTAGCCAGAATGGTTTACTAGCTGTTCCTCAATTTCATCATGTTCTTTTCAGCTCCTGTGTATTCAAATGCAGTCTTTCCCCACACCTGGAATAGTATTCTGGAAGTTAGGAGAGGGTTGTTGGATAAAGTGATGGACCTAATCAGGGAAAACTCGGTTTGCCTCAGTTTTCTTATCTATAAAATGGAGAGAATAATAGCATCGACATCCCGCAGTTGTTGTAAGGATCAAACGAGTTAACTTACGTATGTGAAGTGCTTAGTAAACTTGAAAGTGCTTCCTGAATGCGAGTTGTTCTGATGAGGATGACCCCCAGGCTGAAAGTGGTCACTCCCTTCTCATAAAGTAGGGTGGGTGCATTCCTTCTTTCCGCCTTGGACATTCTAACTTGCGCGGTACTTACTTTTCTATCAGTAGAATCTCTTCCCACTATTTGGGTGAGGGTAAGGATATGATGGAGTTATTTTTTTCCCTCTTTTATAACCCCAGCACCTAATTCAGTGCCTATTGGAACTTAATGTTTGCTGATTTGAATTGAATTTCCCTAATCACAAACTTTATTTGCTGAGCCCTAAATTGGAATGTAAGATATATAGGAATTCAAACACACGTTAATCTAAGTAATCACGGAGTTGTTCAAGGCAAAATAATTAGTTCTGGGGAAATATAAGAATAAGAGGAAACACAGTCGCGTAATAATAGTTAGCCCTATTGCTGTAAATTAGTAACTGCGCAGAGGGAGAGTTCCAGGGGAATCGCAATGTCACAAACTAATCACTCTCCTTCCCAAACGTATCCTCTCACGTCTATTTGTCACACACTCATTTCTGTTTAACAAACAAATTAATCTCTGTTTTGTACATACTTTAATCAGATTTATGCTCTTTGGGGGATTTCACACCAACACGAACAGTATTCTTTGTTTTAAATTCATCATTGTTTTATGCATTCTTTAATCAGGGATCTAAAAAAAGGCAAACATGTACTGAGTCCCATTTCATATAACAAGCATTCTCTAACTAGCTTTCTCCGTTTTTAACACATGTCCGCTTCCTGTCCCTCATCCCCCCTCCTCCCTCCCGTTTCCCTTGCCCCTCCCTCTTTCCAGCCTGCTCCCTCCCACTTCCCCCTCCCCCATTCCCTCCGGTCCTGATTGGGGGGGGGGGCCGCTGTGAAACACAGCCCCCCACCCCCATGGCCACCCGTAGGAGCCAGAGGCGGAAAGGGAGAAGGGGGGAGCTGGGCACCGCCCTGCTACCCACCCTGGTCCTGGCCCTGGGCCTCTCTCTTGCCTGTTTCGGCCTCCTGCTAGTGGTTATCAGCTTGGGGACCCAGGCATCCCCATTCTCCCAGGTGAGATCCCTTTTGCCCTGCCAGAGTGAAACTACTAGACGGAAGAACTATTCGAAGAGACGCAGGAGGAGATTGAGGCATCGAACTTAGTTGGAAAGACGGGAGGAGCTGAGGGGCTAGAAATCAGGTGGAGAAGGGAGAGGCTTCGCTTCCCATGTAATGTCTTCCCCTGTTGCCCTCTATAGGACCCAGCCCAGCAAGAGATGGTGGAGAAGGAGGCTGCGGCAGTGATGGTGAGTGTGTTTATTTGTGACATGTACCTCCCCGTGTGTCATTATTTGTTCTACTTCTTTTCCTGCGGCTCTGTGACTCATTCCGAGTGTCCCTGTAGCCTGGAATCTGGTTAAGGGCAGAATAACCCTGGATTCCTAAGAGGCACACACTTATGGGTCCTGGAAAGGGAGGAAAACCTGGGAGCAGACCCAGTTTACTCTTTACCCCAAGCCACATTTTTAAAAAATGTGGTGAAAGACTAAATCTTTCCTAAAGTTGAAGTATCCTAGGGGAAACATGGTGCTTTCTAAGGCCAAGCTCACTTTCTGAATGATCTTTGGGGGAGTCATTTTCCCGCTCTTGGCCTCAGTGTGCTCATCTGTAAAATGAGCTGGTTGGATTAGATGTCTCTCTCCGACAATGTTGAAATTCTGTTGCTATGTTTGTCCCTGGCTTTATCTCTCTCTCTCCACTCAGCCACAAACTTTGTAGGTTTCTCTCATCTTGTCTGTTTTTCTTAACCTGAGTATCTCTTTAGTTTGATATTGGGCTGGGGCTACATAGGCCAAGGTTCTGTTTCAAATCTGCACTTACTTTCCCAGCAAATGATTTCCCAAAGCCAGAATCTAGCTCCTAACCTGAAGAGAAGAGTACGCCTTCCCCGTGGTGAGTGTCCTACCATTCTAGCCTTGCTTCATACCAGATTTCAACTATGAATGAGATATGGAGGGGGTGGGAAAGAGAGAGAACAGTGTGTTCTGAGAGGGAATAGGGGCTGGTGAACGGGATAAGAATTGGTTGGGCCTGGGGTATCAACTCCAGAAAGATAGTAGAGCCTGGGAAAATCAGACTTGTGGGTACCCAGAAAAGAATGCTTTTGCTTATCTGTCTTTTCTTTAATTTTTAGCTGTCAAGGGACATAAAGCTCGAACTCGAAAAGTGAATGCAGCCCACTATGAAGGTGAGATATGAACAGTGGGAAGGGTATTCCTCAGCTGGTAGTAGTGTTGGGGAAACAGAATCAAGAACTTTCCTCCTTAAATGATAACATGCCTGTGTTTTGTAGTTCGAGCAAAAGCAGGGCTGGATGGAGCTCAGGCTGGTAAGTGATGGACTCTGCTTTCTGTGATGTTTCTTGAAGTCTTACAGGATCAGTCTCTTTCAGCTTTTGACTTTCTGCTCAATTCCCCCAACCTCTTAGTCTCCACTCCTTGGTGGAAGGCCTTGAATGCCAGGCTAGATAGTTTACAGTAGAGTAGTGGCCATAGAAATGGACAGAATGGACAAATGGGGGTGGAAATGGGGGAGGGAGTGATGGGGCAGAAATTGTCAAGGTTTGTAGGTACTGAATTACCAAAAGGGCAGGGGGACTCCTTTTGCCTGTTCATATCTCCTTTATTCTCAAGACTTAGAAACTGATTGGCTGTAGAAAGAAGGTACCTCCAAGGTTTTGACTCGTAACTAGGAAAATAGTGATGCTAACAGAGAAGTCAGAAGGAGCTAATTTGTGGGAGATTGGATCATACTGGAACACACTGATTTTGAGTTGCTGGCTAGATATCTAGGCAGAGATATTCAGCAGATAATTGGAAATTCAGTTTTGGAGTTTAGAAGTGAAGTTGGGCTAGAGACATAGATTTGTAAATTATTTACGTAAAGCTATAAGAATGAATGAGATTTTTGTGCTGTAAGAAATAATGAAAGAGATGGTTTCAGAAAAACTTGGGAAGACTATGAACTGGCTCAAAGTGAAGTGAGCAGAACCAGAGCACTGTAACAACAATATTATAAAGATAATTAACTTTGAAGCCTATTTTCTCTCTGTTTTTGGAAATGGCTAATGTGGTAATTTGTTTCATATGACTATATATTTTTGTAAGGGGTTTAGCTTTTCTTGCCTTTTTCATGGGTTGGAGAGGAGAGGAGTAAAGGAGAGAATTTGGAACCGAAAATAAAATAAAATTATTGGGGGAAAAAATGAAAGAGATTTCAGAAGGACAGAAAGAGAAAAGAAAAAGGTCAAGGACAAAACCTTAGAGAATGTCTACTTGTAGGAGAAGTCATTGAAGGGAACTGAAAGAAATAGAACTGAGAGCTCACAGAAGGTATGATAAAAACTATGGTAACTAAGTGTCTTAGAAGCCAAGAAAGGAGACAGCTTCAGAGGGAGATAATGTCAGGTGCTATAGACAGAGACTAAAAAACATCCATTGGACTTGGTGATTAGGTGGTCCCTAGAGAAGTTACTTGGAGAGAACATTTTGAATGGAGCGGTAGGTGGTAAATGCCAAATTATAAAGGGTTTAAAAAAAAGTAAAAAGGTAGTGAAGAAATTAAGGCACTGAGCACAGACTACTCTTTCTAGAAGTTTTATAGTGAAAGGAAGGAACATAAGACCTTATTTTGAAAGGATAACAATGTGGAGGAAAATTTATTTAATGATAAGGGTGACTTGAAAATGTTTGTAGACAGAATGGAAGGAACTAGTCAAGAGACAGACTGAAAAGGTCCCAGAGGAAATAGGAGGGGACAGGATACAAGAACACAAATAGAAGTTAAATTTGACAAAATGAAGGGATACTTTTGTGTCATTGACATAAAGGGAAGGATGATAAAGTACAAAGAGATTTTGAGGTAGAGAGGAGAGTAGGGGAGAGGACTTAGGAAGTCAAGAGATTTCCTTTGAAGTCTGAGGCTTGTACATTGGATTCAGTCTAGGTAGGGAGGCAAGTAAAGCCAAAATAAGGATGGTAGACTGGGGAAATAAGGAGCCAGTGAGAGAATGGAAGTCAAAGTGAAGATAAATAACTTATTTGAGAGTAGTATGGGAATAAAAGAAATGTGGTCAGAGCAGGGAATTTCACTTTTCAAGACTTGTCATCCCTCCATATCTAGTTAGTCACCTGTGGAGTTTTCTTTTATTTATGGCCTTTCCTCTCTACTGTCCCAACCCCAATATAGGTCCCAAACCCTAATTTTTTACACAGAAAGGAGGCTTGCTTTTCCTTTGGGCTGTCCTTCCAAATCATACCAGCCATCACTACCAAACTATTTCATAAACTCCACTTTCATTATGTCCCATCTTTCCTCAGGATCTTTTGATGGCTCCTTATTCCCCACTGAAATGTGGGGAACACAGGCAACTCGTTTGCCTGGGTTTCTAACCTTATTTCCCAGTAAAAATCCTTCCCTCTAATCAGGCCACAAGTGCATCTCATTCACTGTTTGGCCAATTCTCACCTATTATTCAAAGTCTAACTCAAATTCCACCTTCCATAAAGCCTTTCTTGTTTATTTCAGCCTACATTGATCTCCTTATGTAGACACTTATAATCTATACCACAACATTTAGCACTTAATTATATATCATCTTAATTTTTATGGGAAGGGGGAGCCACAGTGATAGCCTTATCTCCTCAATTAGTTTACAAGTTCCTAGAAGGTGGGGTCTGTCTTATTTTATAGCCCTAGCAAGTGCTGAAGCATATAGATAGATAACAAGTCATCCAGGTGGGTATGTCCAGTAGACAACTGTCAGTATAAAAGTGGAGTTCAGGAATGTTATTAGGACTAGAGATATAGACTTCGAAGCCATTTATATGGAGATGATAATTGAGCTTATGGAATCTGATGAGATCACTGAGAGTGTTTATTCAAAGAAGAAGCTCTAGGTCACAAAGTGCAGAGGTGCTCAGTGTTAGTGAGTGTAAGATGGGGGAACCAGGAGAGAATAATTTGACAGAAGCCCAGAAAGGATCAAGTAATAAAGGAAGAATGGGATAGCAACTATATTAAAAACTACAGAGAGGTTAAACAGGACAAAACCATCAAATTTTGCAGTTGAGAGATCATTGGCAACTATCAACCTAGACTCCCCAGTCTAACTCAGAAATGCCCAGAGGGCCCTCTCCTGCTCCCCATCTCACTGAAGTCCTACAAATATCCTGGGAGAGACAGGCCAAAGAAGCAGGTTGAAAAGAGGGCAGAGCACATATCTCTGCCACCTGTGAGGCACTTCCTGTCAGAGCTCTAGCCCTAGCATTCCCTGAGTCTAAGGATGGTGCTCCAGGAGATAGAGTTTACAGAGTTTCCATCAAGGGTAGTCCCCTGAAATGTCAAGTTAGTGAGAGGAACAAGCTCATGATAGGTGATTTTGTTTTGGCCAGTAAAGGAGGATGGGAAGTTCTTTGCTGAGAGGGATGAAGGAGTGGGATAGGGGGCTTGAGAGGAGAAGGTTTAGAATAACCCCTTTGGGAATTATGACAGAGCCAACTAAGGAAGAATAAAAACTGCCATGAATCAATGAGGGTACAGCTGAGATGAAATAATGTGAACTCGTATTGGGCCCAGTTGGCACAGTTTTGTGACTTCCTCTAGAAGTAGTCAGCAGCACTCAAGTAGAGAAAATGATCGGTAAAAGTAACTCAAGATTAGGGTTTGGTCAAGTCTGAGCAGCAACTGGCCAAGGGGGGCGAGGGATTCCAGAGGAGATAATAATGCATACTTAAGCTGGTCAACCACATATCACATCTAGAAATGGAGGAAAATAAAGCCAGAGCAGGGGTGAGAGACTGGCAGAGCAGGACAGAGTGAAGGCACAAGAGGTCATGTTAAGTACAAAGAATAGATTTAAAAGAAGTGGAGCAGTGGCTAAGATGGAAGAATAGAAGGCTATGATTAAAGAAAAGAATTTTGAAGTTCAAGGTCAAAGAGGGATCTAAGCTATAGCCATCTCTTCGGGTGGCTAAGGTGAAGATGTAGGTAATGGGAGCTAACAAAGTTAATGAAATAGGACACCAATATGTTAAAGGGAATACCACTGTGAAATTGAAGTCCCAAAGTTTGAGGACCAGGTTTGAGGTCTGAAGGAAGACTGTGGACCAGGTACTGAACTTCTTGAGAAAGAAAGGGGAATGATCTAGAGACAGATTACCAATAATTGGAACAAGAAATTATTTAGATAATTATTTAGATAGAGATGAAAGGCATGAACTTGAAAGGAGAAGTTGCTGAATGATGGTGGCAAAAGAATGGTCTGGAAGTAGCAATGGGGAGCAAAGAGAAGATGAACTCCTCCTCCAGGCCCACGATATTGAGGGGCATGAGAGAAAGAAATGCCAAGGGTACTGGAGAGAGTGGCCAATGACATGCATTAGTGATAACAACAGTGAGGCAGCTAGGTGCCGCAGCAGATGGACTCTTGGGCCTGGAGTCACACAGAAACACGTATTCCTGAGTTCAAATTTGGCCTTGCACACTTACTAGTTGTAAGTCAGTTAAACCCTGTTAAACTCAGTTTCTTCCCCTGTAAAATAAGCTGAAGAAGAAAAGGGCAAACCACTCTAATATTTTTGCCAAGAAAACTCCAAATGGGGTATGTAGCACCTTAAGATTTGTAAAGCACTTTGTATATTTAACCTCATTTGACTTTCACAAAAACCTTGTGAAATGAGCACTACAGTTTATAAATGAGGAGCCTAAGGTTCAGGGCTGGTTAACTGGTTTGCTCATGTTCATTGAGTAGAGGGGAAAACTCCGTGGACACTTGAACTCACTTCTCCTGGCTTTGTCTGTGGCTCTTCCCACTGTGACCTAGCCTTCGCACAAACCATTTAGTAAAGACGACTGTGTTGAGTGCGAAGACACTCTTTTCATTTTGATTTGGTGAAATGACGTGCCTCTTGAGAACACCCAAACTACTTAAATGACTTTATGTATATACAATTACCACTATGTCACTCGTGAATCCATAGCAGTTTCTTATGAGCCCACTGTTCCAGCCTGGTAGATCTTTTAGGCTGCCCTTTGACATGCCATTCTCATTCCAACTTTAAGCTTTTTCTCATGCTTTTCTCCTGCCTAGGTTGCCTTCCTTCCCTCTTCCTCCTTTTCATCTATCCTTCAAGGCCTAACTCAAGTCCCAGCTCCTCTGGATCCTTATACTTAGAGCCCTTCAACATAAATATTTATTTTCCCTCAAATAACCTAACTTCCCAGTCACATTGCTTTTTAAATTTTATTACCTCATTTTGTCTGCCTAACAATCTTGGGAGGTAGGTGCTATTATTATTATCCCCATTTTACAGATGAGAAAACTGAGGCCAGGGTCACATAGTATCTGAGAGTAAATTTGAGCTCAGGTCTTCCTATCTCCAAGTCCGTGGCTCTATCTACTGTATACTTCGACTGCCCAGGTGGTATAGTAGGTGAGAGTTCCTTATTTTACTGGTTCCTCATTCTACTCAGTTCCCATGACCTCCTCCTCCACTCCACCTCATTTACCCTATAACCACTGGTCTTGCCGTTACCCACAAATGTTCCACTTTCATGGGTGTGAACTCTTTTTTTTAAACTCATTCTATCTTTTCTTATATTTTATGACTATTGACCCTATTGTTTATCCCTACAAGGACCTCTACCCTTTAGTATTCTCCCAGGCCATCATCCTTACGTTGACTATAATCTCCCCAATTCTAATACCTTGGTGAACCAGTTCAACTCTACACTATCCTCTTTTCTCAAATCCTTTGACCCCTTGTCAAGGCCGCAGTCCATCATGCCTTGCCAAACCCCAGCCCTTGATTATTTCTGACATCTCCCTCCTTTGTTTTAAGTTGTGTACTATTGAAAAAGTCATGAAATTACACTGATTCAATCTACCACAAATTTGTTATCTGACCCCAAATGGACTCTCACTGTAGCAAAGTAATCCTATTCCACCCTAATCATTTTCAATCCCACTCCCCACAGTGGCTGTTCCAAACCTTGTTTGAAGAAGTCTCTCCTTGAATTTCCCACAGCATTCTTTTCTACCATTCTTTCAGTTGAGAACTTCAACTCATACTTCATTAAGAAAACTGAGACGGCTAGGTGGCACAGTGAATACAGCACCGGCTCTGGAGTCAGGAGGACCTGAGTTAAAATCCGGCCTTAGATGCTTAACACTTACTAGCTGTGTGACCTTGGTCAAGTCACTTAACCCCAATTGCTCCTCCAGAAAAGCAAAAAATAAGAAAACTGAGGCCTTTCCCTGAGAGTTTCCACTTTTCCTCATTTCATTTCACATCCCTATGACATCATTCCCCCACTGTCCCTTCCTTCTCTCCAGTTTCTGAGGAAGAGATGGCCTTTCTCCTAGCTACTTCCAATCCCTTAACATATACCCTTGATAATAAGCCCCCCTCCTATCTTTTCCAGCAGATAGTTCCTGTCACCTCCATCACCTCTACTTTCTCTCTAATCTTTAATCTCCATCTGCTGATTCCTTCCCTTTTGCTCACAAACATGCCTATGTTTATCCCATCTGTAGGGGAAAAAAAAACTTTGATCCTACCATCCCTGCTAGATATTATGTTTTATCTCTCCTTCCATTCTCAGCTATACTCATTGAAAAAAACTTTTGTACTCTGTGCTTCCATTTCTGCCTTTCCGTTTTCTTATAATCTTCCCTCAATCTAGCTTCTGACATCATTTCATTGAAACCTTTCTCAGAAGTTACCAATGATCCCTTACCTGCCAGATCTAATGGCCTTTTCTCAATCCTCATCCTTCTTGACTTCTCTGTAGCATTTGACACTTGTTCACCTTCTTTTCCTGGGGGCTCTTTCCTCTCTCGGTTTTCATAATATTGTGCTTTTTTGGTTCTCCTACTTACCTATTCATTCCTCAGATTCCTTTGCAGGATCTTCATTCAAATCAAACCAACTAACTGTATGTAATCCCCAAAACTCTGTCCTGGGACCTTTTGTTCTCTCCCTTGAGGATCTATCTAGTAAGTTCCCATGGGTTCAGTTATCATCTCTATGCGGATAATTCTATGTAGACCTACATATCCAGCCTTAGTCTCTCTCCTGAGCTCCAGTTCCATATCACCAAGTGCCTACTGGACATTTCAAACTGGTTATCCGATAGATACATCAAACTCATCATGACCAAAACTGCCTCATTTTCTTTATAAAGTCCTTGTACAAATTGTTCTTTTAGTTCTCTCTTCATTCTGCATCTGTTCATAGAGGACTCAGTTTCCTCTGAAATGTTTTATCATTTCTTACAGTACAATAATATTCCATCACATTTAAATGTCATAATTTGTTGAGCCATTCATTACCTGAGAAGCAGGCACCTCCTTAGTTTCCAGTTTGGGGCTACTATGAAAAAAACTATGTTTTTGTATACAAGGGCACTTTTCCATTTCTTCCATTTGTATTACCCATAGCACTTAGCACATTGTGAAATACATGGTAAGTAATCAATACTTCTGAACACCATCCTTCATGTCCAATCCAAACATTTCAGCTCAGCCTTCAAGATTCTACCATCAAATGGCTCATCACCCCAATTCCTCTTTTTCTACTAGTTATGTCCTCCTTCAAAACCCAGTTCAAAACTCACCTCCTCTAAGAAGCCTTCCCTGATTAAGCCTCATTTTTGGTAATTCTTTTTCTGTTGCTTACATATTCATCTTGCATTAAAATTGTACCATTTTGTCCTTGCTGTTTGTGGTATTTGTCATTTTTTCCCATATGTTTTAACTTCCCAACTATAGAGTAAGTTCTACAAAGAACAGGAATGTTCTTGAGATTCCAAGGGTGAAGATTTTTGTGTGGAATCTTCTATTTCTTTTTGTATAGGTCTGTGCATATCATGGACTGACTTACCAATTATTATTGGGAGTATAAGAGAAAGATGGAGAGGCCAGTGAAAGAATCCTCTCTCTCCTCTCCCAACCCATCAAGTTTGTATCTTTATACAGGTATAGATGGGACAGTGAGTGGCTGGGAGGAGGCCAAGATCAACAGCACGAATCCACTGAGTTATGATGTCAAGAATGCAGAATTTACAGTTATGAGGGCTGGCCTCTACTACCTGTACTGTCAGGTGAGGTCCCTGATGGGAACCCAAACTTAAGGTGGAAAGGATGGGCAGGGGAGGGAAGGAGGAAGCCAAAGACATTAGAGTGGAAGCCTGGGAAGGACACAATGCCCAACTTGCTAGATGCTGGGATGGGGGTAGAGCTAACAGGGAACTGAAGGTCTAGATTCCACCTGCACTCTTTTGCCTTCTTATATCCCCTCCTAGGTACACTTTGATGAGGGGAAGGCTGTATACCTGAAGCTGGACTTGCTTGTGGATGGTTCCTTGGCTCTGCGCTGCCTGGAAGAGTTCTCAGCCACAGCAGCCAGCTCCCCAGGCCCCCAACTCAGGCTCTGCCAAGTGTCAGGGCTACTGCTCCTACGGCCAGGAGTCTCCCTGAAGATCCGTACTCTCCCCTTGGCACACCTCAAGGCTGCCCCCTTCCTTACCTACTTTGGACTCTTCCAAGTACAATGATGTTCCTTGACCCCAAAACTGCTTTCCTAGACTCCAGGCAAAGCTCTGTCCATCCCATCCCTCTTCTTGCTCTTCCCCCAAATAACACTGTTCTTCCTTTTTATCAGGCCCTACAACTTTGTCTTTTCCTCCTCCAATTCCTTACAGCACTGCTTCTTCTAACCCTAACTTCTTATAAGCCAAACCCTCCCATATCCAGGCTTTCATGAATTAATTTGCTCCTGTCTCCTTATCAGTTACTCCCAAAGCACTCCCAACATTTGTCCTACCACACTTGATCTACCCTGGCTTTTCCTCTTCCCCATGCCCCCTTCCCCTTCATACCCCTACTGCTCAGTTCTGGTCCTCAGTACTCCTACCACTCAGTTCCAGTCCTGGATCCCTCAGCCTTCTATCCTACCTTGCCTTCCTTATGGAAGCAATGTGTTTGGAAAAGCCTAAATGCTTGGATAGGGCCCTGGAAGCCCTACTTCTCACACACGAATACTGAACCTGAAAAGCAGAGAGACTGGGGGTGGGGTACGCAGAAGTTAAGGAGACTTGTGGGGAGGTGGGGTGGGTTCCAAAATTGAGGGTAGAAGATAAAAAATTATTCTCTTCCCTGCTAAAATCCTGTGGATTTTTAAAAAAAGATATTTTTATTATCCAAATCAATTGTTACAGGTAATGGATATTAAAAAGGTAAAGTGACAGCCTCTGTTTGATAGTGCAGGGGGGTGGGAGGGGTGGTTTAGGAACCAGAGTAGGGAAGGGAATTGAGGCTTGGAGGAGAAGTGGGTGCTTTGGAGGGAGGAGGGAGCACATACAGATTCCTGAAGGTTGAAGGGGTTGGAAGAGATATAGGCTTAGGTGATTCTAAGTCCCAGGAGCAGAAACCATGCTACCTGAAGTGAGGATCATAGGACTTAGAATTAGAAGGGACCTTATAGAACACTTAGCTCAGTGGTTCTCAACCTTCTAATGCCACGACCCTTTAATACAGTTCCTCATGTTGTGATCCCCAACCATAAAATTATTTTCGTTGCTACTTCATAACTGTAATTTTGCTACTGTTATGAATCGTAATGTAAATATCTGATATGCAGGATGTATTTAAATTGAACATAACCCACAGGTTGAGAACCGCTGATCTTAACTCAATCCTTTCATTTTATAAATGAAACCAGAAAGAACAGTGACTTTCTAGAGTCACACAGTGAGTAAATGACAGACAGGATTTCAACCCAGGTCTTCCAACTCTAAATTGAGAGCATTTTCCATTACACAGAACCCAAACCATGAGAGAAATTAGCCCTCTGACTAAGGTACAACAGAACTTTGCTTCATTTACCTATTTAAGCCTGTTTCCTTCTGGAGGGGAATCCCTTGAGATAGGTGGGGCAGGACTTCCTCAGCAGGTGTGGGCACAGGGAGGAGAGGGAGAGCTAAGTTGTTTTTTTTTTTTGTTTCAGAACAGGGATAGGAGGGGTTGGAGTGGGTGGGTGGATTCAGGCCAGCCAACAAGATGCCCTAGGAGGGCACTTGGGAAGACTGATCACCTTGTCCAGAGGAGGGAGATTTTGGCTGGGCTATATCAGTGTTGTTTCTTTCTGGTAATCTCTTGTAAGAACTTTTCTCTGGAAACAGGAAGTTATTTGCTTGCCAAGTTCAGCACAGGGAGTAACAGGACATGTTCCAACACACCCCAGTCCTAGCCATAACCCCAGAGCTTAGGCCAGTTTATTGCTTCTAAGTCCTGACCTCCTCCCTCCCCTATGATCCCCCGGTGTTAAACTTATTCCCACCTAAACTCTTCCCCTGACCCATAAAAACTATTTTTCCATTGCTCAAATAAGGGATTCTCTCCATCCACAAAACTCTCTTCTTCAGTTCTGAGTCTCCCTCCCCCATCTCTGGGGCTGCCCCCACCCCCTCCGTCCCTCCCCTTCAGTCCATTCTCCCTGGGTATTGCTATGTGATATGTCTGTCGGCAGCCATCCTTTCATTGCCTGGGAGACTAATAGCCATTTTTTCGACTGTTGGGGTTGTGAAGGAGGTGGGTGTGTGTGGAGTGGATCTTGAGGTGATCAGTAGGTCCAGTTTGGGGGGCACCTGAGAAACAGGACGATATCTTCTTTCCTCCTCCCTCTTTTCTCAAGTTCCCTTTTACTTTTCCCTTGCGTAACTTTCTTCCTCCTTTCTATCTCTTCCCCCACCTCCACCACCCTCTATTGTGACACAGCTGCTGGCAGGGTCCTCAGGCTAGTCATGTCTCCTTCTTTGCTATCTCCCAGGCCCCTCCCTGGGCAAATAGGGGGTCCAAGTCAGGACCCAGCACTCTTGGTTTCCCTTTGGTTGAGTTGGGGGACGGCCCTGGGGGTGGCAGCCTGTGCAGTGGCACTACTAACCCAGCAAGCAGCGCTCCAGACCCTGAGGGCAGAGGTGGCCCAGCTGAAAGGGAATGGAGGGTCTCACCAGAAGGGAGATAGGCAGCCGTTGCTGATCCTCCACAAGCAGGTGAGTGAGGGGAAAAGGAGGGATGTTAGAAAAAATGGGAGTGGGGTGAAATCAATTCCTGTGCAGTTGGCAGTTGGTTAATCTCTGCCTTTTCATGCCCCATTACACTCTGAACTCTTAACCCTAAAGTGGGGTATTGGGGAAGCACTCTGCTTTGGAAGCTAGGGGAAAGTCCAGGTTTTCAGTAAAAGCTTATTAAATCTAGTAGATGCCGGAATATAGCCATCAGGCTGAATACTTGGAGCTAGAAAAGGAGTGTAAGAGAAGTGGCTCAGAGGGTAGATTGCTTGAGGGGTGAGGAAGAAGTAGAAATTTGATGGGGCAGGACCCCTGGCATTTCGGTTTAATCCTGATTCTTTTTCTATAAGCAGGACACTGATGAACTGGAAACTTTGAAGGATGAGGAAATGTCTAGAAGGAAGAGAGAAGTCCTCACCCAAGAACATCAGCACAAGAGTGAGACTTCATGGGGAAGAAACAAAGACCTTGGGGATTGGCCCCTGCTTTAAGTTTGAGGAAGAATGGGGCTAGAGTTCAGGGCAAAGAGAAGTAGGTGATACCCCTGAAAGCACCCCTTTTTCTCCCTTAGGAAAACGTTCAGTTCTGCACCTTATTCCCATTAACAGTACCTCCAGAGGTGAGTGTCATTTTGGATGATGGCTTAAGAAGGCAGGGGAAACTGGGGTCAGGGGGATGGATCCATGGGTCCCCAAGGGGAGTGGAAGCTGTGGGTGGGAAAGCCTTAGGGTTAAATCTCAGGGTACAGAGTAGGGAGTCCTTCTGATAGCCACACCACCCCTTACCTCCAGAGGATTCTGATGTGACAGAGATAATGTGGGAGCCAGCACTGAGGCATGGTGGAGGTCTGGAACCACAAGGACATGTTGTTGGAGTCCGGGAGACTGGAATGTATCTCCTGTACAGCCAGGTAGCCTCTGAGATACTTTGATCCCATAGCAGGGATTCTTAAACTTTTTTTTTTGGTCAGTACCTCTTTGGCAGTTTGGTGAAGCCCTTGAAAGCCTTTCTCTGAATGTTTTAAATACATAAAATACATAGGAATATAAAGGAAATCAATTATATTGAAATAAAAATTTAATTTTTTCCCATTGATACCCTGAAATCTATCAGTTTAATAATCTCTTCCATAAAGGAATAAAATGCCATAAGGACTCCTCGTCCATGGCCTTTATAAGGTCACATGTTCTCCATTATATTCCTCAGAATTCTTGGATTCTCTTGGGATCACAGTCAATATATCCCAGCCCCCCTGCTCAGATCAGAACATAGAGGACCCTTCTTTTCTACCTTCCATATTATGGTAGAAGGTCTACTTCTTTCCCTTCTTGGGTGACTCAGAGGGTACAAGGTACTGCCTCCCCTTAATGGCCTTTTGCTCTCCATACTACTCCCTGATCTGCCAGGTGCTGTTTCATGACGTAACTTTCACCATGGGTCAGGTGGTGTATCGGGAGGGGCAAGGAAGGGAGATCCTATCCCGATGTGTCTGTAGCATGCCCTCCAACCTCCACCAGGCCTATAACAGCTGTTACACTGCAGGTGAGGGGGCAAAGATGAAAGCTCAGAAGGGTGAACTGGGGCAAAACTCCTGGGTCTTAGGAGGGATGTGGGGAGGAGGAATGCCTACTGCCAAGAGAAAAATGAGGGTTTGTGATGGAAAACTGAGGGATGGAGTGATGGCCGGAGTCCCTGCAAAAATAGAAGGAAAAAAAGGAGTAAGACAGGTAGGTGCTGGGAGATGACTTAAAAAGGGACGCAGAGAGTTAAGGACTAAAGAGGAGGAAAGTGATGATAAAGATATCTGAGTCCTTGAAAGGGATATATGGTTCTCTGAAGTGTCTCTTCCTCTTTCTCCCCTTCTCAGGTGTGTTCCAGCTATACCAAGGGGACACTTTGAGTCTCACAATTCCTCGAGCAGGAGCCAAACTTGATCTCACTCCCCATGGCACTTTCCTGGGTTTGGTGAAACTCTGAGCATAAAGAAAAGGGATGAATGTATACATGCTTAAGATAGTCAAAGGGTAGACTAGGCAGAGGGCTGGTACTTTAGAACAGAGACTACTTCCTGATTTTGACCTAATTCTTTCCCTTGTTCCTTTTTCTTCTATTCTTCCCTCTTTTCTCCTCACTCCTATGGACAAACTTGGGATAGAAGGATAAAGGACCTGATGTCCTTATCACCTTCCAGACCCCAATTCTTTATGGCATCCTACTCTCCAACCTAGCTTTTAATAGCTTGAATTCTTCACAACCGCAGTACCGCCTAGTGGCAAGTCAGGGACATTACCGTCTCTGCTCACCTTAACTCCACAACACCTCACTACTCCAAAATATTCCTAGTTTCCCATATTCCATAATTCAGAATCCATTTCTTAAACATTTTATAATGCCTCATTTTTCACCTGGTGTACCATTCTGAGATTTGTTCACTCCATACTTTATCATCCTTATTGTAAAAGATTTATTAAGCACTTATACCCTTTGGACCTCCGTTTTCTCATCTGTAAAATGAAAGGACTGAACAAGATAGCCTAAAAGGTCTAAATGTGTGACCCTAAGATCTATTTTCATAATGTTATACACTTGGCAGTGTCAGAGAATTATAGATTTTAGTGTCAGAATATTTTACAAATAAGGTAACTAGAGTCCAAAGATGGCAGGATAACTCATCCAAGGTCACACAGGTATGTTAAGTGGCCTTCCCCTTTTATCCTTCTATACCACTAATTCCTTGCCTTAGATCCTTCATTTTACCGTCTTTCTTGCTCTTCTGGCATGATGGTCCATTCACATCCCTAATCAGACTTTACCTCTTACCTGAAGGCAAGTAGGTGGACTTCACACCCTATCTAAACCTTACCTGACCCCCACAGCCATTCTCTGTTGGGCTCTCTTTTTCTATTTATCCATCACTCAGCGCGAATAAGTATCAAATAAGTGAATGTAGCACTCTGCTCCTATTATTTCTCCCTATTCATCATGTGCTTCCTAACCTAGTTCCCCAATTATTTCCCTTGTCCTTAATTACCTCCTAAACCCAATATTTTGCTTGTCCCTACATTCCATTAACTTCGGTTCTCAACCCCACCACAATATGTTCTATTCATTATGCCTCATTAAAGTGCTTTCCATACAGTATCTCATTTGATCCCATAGATTGATTCTCCTCCCTGCAACCCTTCCTAGGCGAACTTCGTAAAATCACTGAATGTCAAAACTGGAAAAAGATTGTAGGGACTATCTAGTAAACCGCTACATTTCCCAGGAGAGCTGGTCCATGCCTTAGTCTTCCTGTCATCTTTATTCACTCATTCAGTAAATAAAACATTTACTCAGAAAGCTGATGGGCTCGATGCCACGTGTCCTGAAACATCTCTGCCCGCATCTCTCCTTACTACGCCCAGTAAAGGGAGGGTTTTGGCGCTCTCTACATCTCCTAGGGGTGCCCCCCACACTCCCATACAGTTAGACCCGGCCTGACCCCGCCGCCAGCCCCGAGCTGGAGCCTGGGCAGCTCCTTACTTCCCCCAATCACGGTTAGACCCAGAGACTCGAGGCCGAGGGCGTCCCGGCACAATCTGCACCCCTTTCCTCCCCTCCCCTCCCAAGAATCGGCGGTTGGGACCCAGGGAGAAGCGGGTGGGGGAGGGGAGTAAGGGGCCTGTTGAGAAGTAGGCGGGGTCCAAGGGGCGCACGCGCAGTTTAGTGCCGCCGTGGGAGTGGACGGCTGCGGGTCGAAGGTTGCTCGTAGGGAAGAAGGCGGGACCAGGCCCTAGGGCTGGCGGGGTATCTTTTGAGAAGTGAAGGATTTTTGCGCTTGCGCGCTGGTGGGTGGTGACGTCTTAATCCAGCGCCGTTTTAATCCTGGTGGCCCAGGGGCTCGCGGGAGGGGAGGGGGGGAGGAGAGTAGAGTAGCGAAGAGGAGAGAAGGTGAGGGGAGGAGGGGGGTAGGAGGAGGAGGAGAAGAAGGAGAAGGAGGTGGAGGTGGAGGAGGAAGAATAAGAAAAAAAGGGAAAAGAAGGAAAGGGGAAAGGTAGCTGTGGTGGGAGCAAAGGAGGCGGTGGCGGTTGCAAAGCCGAGGAACGTGAGCCCGAGCAGAGGAGGCGAAGCGCTAAGTCCCGTAGGCGACTGGAGGGAGAAGAAGAAGCTGCCGCCGGGATGAGCCGGGGAGCCTGAGACGCCTGGGCCCACCTCCCTCTCCCTCCCTGTTACTCTTCCAGCTCCCCTTCCTGCTCCCTTGGTGAGGACCCGGCCGCGAGACCCCTCCCCTCTCCGAATGCTCAGCACTAACCACACCCGTGCTGGAGGGGCTCCTGCCTCTTTCCAGGGTGAGATGTGAGGTCGAGGTGGAGCGCGAGCCACCCCCCAAAATCGAGGACAGGATTCCTCCCTCCGTTCCCATCCCCCGCACCCAGAATGAGCTCTCCCCCTCATTTCCACTCCCCTCTTCCGTAGTCACTGGAAAGGCCCTCCTTCCTCTCCCCTCAGGTAAAATTCAACAAGCTGAACCTCCCTGCCCCTCCCCCCACCTCTTTCTCCTGGCCCCCACCCAATGCAGCGGACTTTTAGGGATTCTCTGTCCAGCGAATGAAACATTTTGAGGCTTTTAAAAAAGGAGCTGGGGGAGGGGGTGGTGATGGCGGCCAAGAGAGGTGTGGAGCTTGAAGATGAAGCATTGGAGGCTTAGAGGGGATAATAGAAAGTGTGAGGAAGGGAAGGGGTGGATGTAGCAACTGGGGAGACTTCAGGCTGTTATTTCCCTTGTTTGTATATCATCTGCTCTATTAGATATTCTCCCTTCTGCCCTACCCCCCACAATAATTCGAGTTATTTCCTACCTTACAATCTGATTTTCTTTCTCTAGATTCATTCAAAATCCTCTCACTAAACCAATTTTAGTATTTTACCCTAGCTCCAACTCCCTTTCCCATCCCAGAGAGAAGTAGTTTTATCTCTTCAAAAGAATTTCTCATTTTACTTTTGCTTCCTTGTATAGTAGTCACTTGTTAACTTTGTTCTCCATTCTGCTCATCGTTTTGAGGACATTGACCCCCTTCTCTTTAGGTCTCAGAGGTAGAATTTTTCAACTCTCATTCTCTTAGAGTTCTAATCCTGCCTATTAATGATACAGTATACTTGAGAGACTATATCTTATACCTTATTGTTATTATAACAGCCACAGAAACTTGTTCTTAGGTGAATAATGGGAGTCCTAAGATCCTATACCATCACCACTGTAACTTCAGTGGCCTGAGCTAAGTTCCAATTGTTTAAAGGGATAGGTTTCGGGGGGAGAAAGGACTGAGAAGAGGAAGTGAAAATTGAAGTAGAGAGACTCTAGGATGGGAGGCTTTGAATGGGGGTAAAAGAATAAAAATGACAGTTTACTCTTAACAGCGGGGTGGGGCCCATATTTGAGGGAGAAATCCCTGGATAGAGGGGGAAGCTATTTCAGCAGTGGTGGCCTTAATCACTTTTTTGAGTAATATTTCCTGTTCAGAATTAGTCTAGATAACTAATGATTAATTGTTGATTAGAAATCTCACAGCTAAATCGACTCTTTGGGGGAGGTGTGAAGGACAGGGTAATCTTAGGCCCTTGTGTATCTTGTCATATGTGGAGTTTTGTCTCCCATATGTCTTGCTTTTGATATTTCCCAGCTTTCTATCTCACAGGATTATGAAGAAGGTATTTTATTGTAAATCTTAAGCCATGACTCAAATATGAGTTATATAGGACAGGACATTTTTGTCTTTGAAGGAAATGTTAACTGGGAAAGGCAAAGGGCAAGGTACTGGATAATGACTTCTCTCTTTCTTCCTAAAGGTTACTTGAAGATGAAAGAGACCTTCCAAGGGAATCGGCCATGGAGGCCAGCCACCCCTGGAACATCCCCTATCTTTCCATCTCCCCGTCGAGAGCGCCTCCGTTGGCCTCCTCCTCCTAAACCACTATTAAAGTCTGGTGGGGGATTTGGGCCAGACACAGGGACTGGGACCACAGTTCCTGCCCATCGACTCCCTACCCCTCGGCCCTCATTCGATGCTTCGGCCAGTGAAGAGGATGATGTGGATGATGAAGAAGAGGAGGAGGAGGAGGTGGTGGCCTGGGGACTTCCCTCAGGCTGGGGCCAGCTAGGAACACCTCAGCATCCCCGTCCTTCTCGCCCTTCATCCCGTAGAGCTTGTTCTCAGCGGCGCCGTCGAGCTATGAGAGCCTTTCGAATGCTGCTGTACTCTAAGAGCTCCTCCTTGACATTCCACTGGAAGCTGTGGGGTCGACTGAGGGGCCGGCGGCGAGGCCCTCCGCACCCCAAGAACCTCCTCCCTCCCCGGGAAGGAGGAGCAGCCCCTCCTGCCACATCCCCCAGCTGCAGGCTTGACTCACCAAGGGGACCTCCCCAAGCTGGGCTGGGGCTTTTAGGGGCACTGATGGCTGAAGAAGGGGTTAGGGGATCTCCCACATTACCCAGTGGGTCATCTCAGGAGGAAGATGGACATGAGTGGACCCAGAGGTCCCCCCAACCTCTGGAAGCTGATGCAGGTAGGTAGGGCAGAAAAGGATTAAACAGAGCAAGATGTCGTGGACTTGAGGGCTGGGAAACCAAAATGCTTGGAGTGACCACTGAACAGTGGTGATCCTCAGGGACAGGGCGTTTGAATGAAAGAAAAGCATTTACCAAGCACTCAAGAGAGTCTTGAATGAGTGGTGAGACTGCATGGGGCCTAGCGGATAGAAAAGCTGGATGCCAGCCTAGGAATCAGAGATGGGAGAGAATGCAGTAATATCTCATGTTTTGTCTGGGTGAGACTTGGGAACCTGAGGCTGCAGCAGAAAGTCAGGCCTGGATCCAAAGATGGTTAAATGGAAGTTACTGAATAAGTTTCCTGGGGAGGAAATGAGTTCTGGAGTGGAAAGAAAACACCTTTTTGAGGAGGGGAATAACAAATTTTGTATACTCTTATGCCTAAGAGGAGAGATTCTTTCAGCCCAGTTTCCATACCTGGGTTTCCCTGCAGCTTTCCCCAATTCCTTTTTATTTCCTTTTCCACTGACTGTTTGTCTTTGCTGATTACTTGTGTTCTTCCAACTTATAACTTCTTGGCTTTGCTCACTTTAGTCCACCTGCTTTCTCTATTGCTCTTTACCCCAACCTTATCTCTCTTGCCCAAATTTTCTCCCTTACCATGCAGGTCTCCTTCCATGCTCTCTGCCTAATGGCTTTGGGGGAACATCTGGAATGGATGGGGAGCTGGGCCTGGTACCTCCCGATGCTAGCATCCTTATCAGTAATGTATGCAGCATTGGAGACCGGACTGCCCAAGAACTGTTCCAAGGATCTGAATTAGGACCTGCTGAGGAACGTCCAGGAGAAAAAGCTGGGCAGCATAGCCCCCTTCGGGAAGAGCATGTGACCTGTGTACAAAGTAAGGAGATGCTCTGGTACTCTTGGGTTTAGACCAAGATGTCCCCTTTTTCTTCCAAGTCCTAGTGTTTTCCATATTCCTTTCAAATTGGAGTCCAAAGATCTGATCAACTTTTAGTCCCTTCTCTCCTTTCCTAGGCATCCTAGATGAGTTCCTTCAGACCTATGGCAGCCTCATTCCTCTTAGCACAGATGAAGTGGTAGAGAAACTGGAGGACATTTTCCAGCAAGAGTTCTCCACACCTTCTAGGTGAATCTCAGGATGTGCCCTTTGCAGTATCACTAATTAGACTTTTAATGCTTCTAGATTAAATAGCTGTGTCTCTAGGTAGGTACTGGAAGAGGGGAAAGATAATTGTTTACCCATGGGGAGGAAACCAAAGGCTGGGGGACATGATGTGTACATCTTGGGGAACTGGGGATGGAGTGCTCAGGCCCTTAAAGGGAATAGAACCTTCAGACAATGTTGAAAGACAGATGGGGGGGGGGGGTGGGGAACATGGAAGAGATAGTAGTTTAGGAGGGATCTTGTGTTGCCTGGCACTTTTCTGCCTGTCTCATTCTTGTGTCACCAATCCTTGGACTTTACCAGAAAAGGGTTAGTTCAGCAGCTGATCCAGTCATACCAGCGTATGCCAGGCAATGCTATGGTGAGAGGCTTTCGTGTGGCCTATAAGCGGCATGTGCTGACCATGGATGACCTGGGGACCTTGTACGGGCAGAACTGGCTTAATGACCAGGTGAGGGATAGAATTGGGTGAGGATCTGGGGCAGGATATGTGGATCTTGTTTAGTACAGGTTAGACTAGATGGTCTCTAAGATCCATTCCATCTATGAGATTCTGTGATCTCTGAGGGGAGGAAAGTCAGGAAGTAGTAATATAGGATACCTCCATCCTTTGGATAGAATCTTCTGTATAAGGGGAGGAACTAGGTTGAAGCTGTCTTTTGTCTGTAATGGGGGAGGAAAGATAGGTTTCTAGGGCTTTTTTTTTTAACCTTATCTAAAGTCATTTTCCCTTTTAATCTTATTTCCCAAAGGTGATGAATATGTATGGAGACTTAGTAATGGACACTGTCCCGGAAAAGGTAGGATGGACCAAATGCCTTAGGCTCTAAGATAAGCCTAGAGTTGGAATGGACAAAAGTTGAAAAGAGGGGAGTGATCATAGGACTTTGAAATAGTTGTAGAAGAGCATTTCAGTAGAGGGTAAGGGGTGGCATCGGAGGATTTCATCCTACTTTTTAGCACTGGAAGGCGTTGATTAGTACTTCTGTCAAAAAACTGCAGATTTAAGGCAAGATGGAACCTTAAAGGGCAGAAAAGTGGCACAAAGGATAGAGCAGGTAAAGCTCTAGGCCTGGAGTCAGAAAGATCTGAGTTCAAATACAGCCTGTGACACTTACTAGCTGTGTGACCCTGGGCAAGTCACTTCACCCTGTTTGCCTCAGTTTCCTCATCTGTGAAATGAGCTGGAGAAGGAAATGGCAAACCTCTCCAGTATCTCTGCCAAGAAAAGCCCAATGAAGAGTCGGACATGACTGAAAAGACTGAACAGCAGGAGGATTTTCAAAGGTCATCGAGTCCACCCACCTCATTTTGCAGGTGAAGAAACTGGGGCGCAACAATAAAGTGACTTGTCCAAGGTCTGGAAAGTAGAAGAAGTGGCAGAGTTGGGATTCTAATCCAGGTCCTCTGACTCCAGAGCTGCCCACTGTGCCATGCCGCCATCTTGGTTCCGCCCACCTGCAGTATGTCTAATGGTGGGGGAGGGACAAACATAGGTACCTAATGTTTTCCCACACTTGGACTATTCCTTCTTCCATACTTTTGTATTTCTAGGAAGAGGTTTATTTCAATACTGCTGATCCAAAGGCAAGAGGTCTGGTCTATGAATGAAAATGGGGAAATTAGATTCCTGAGTCCATGAAGGAAAGGCAGGCACTGGTGGATGAAGTACATGCTTATCAGGCCTAATTAGGGAATGACTTTAACATCTCCCTGCCAGTATACCTCCCATCTAACTCTTATCCTTGTCATCCTTACCATTTGCACCGTTTTAAGACTTTCTTAAGTTGAAAGCTGAGTTCTTACCAGAAGCCACTTGGAAAGGCGAGGGGACTGGGAGAACTTGTAGCTCCAAGAACTGGAGAAGGAGAAGATTAGATATCCTGAGGAGAATAGGGACTTTTGGGAAAACTGGGATCAAAGTTAGACTTTTCAGTATCTGATGAATTGAGGTGAGAAGTGGAAGATAAAGGGTAATTTTTCCCTTTGAATTTCCTCCCAAGAAGACTGCTTATTCCTCCTATACCACCTTCCCCAATCACTTACAGGCATTCCTCATCTTCCATTGGTTCTGATCCTAGTTTAGGCACTTTTCACATTTACTTTGGAGAATAATAATTGCAACCACAACAATAATAGTCTGTGTTTACATAGCATTTTAAAGTGTGCAAATTGCTTTACATGTGTTAATCTCTTAATCTTCACATCAACTCTAGATTTGTGCTATTATTAGACATTTTTCAGAGGAGGAAAGTGAGAGATGAGAAATGTTTAGATGATTTAGAGTCACACAGCTAGCGGAGTATCTGAGGTGTTTGTAGTCTTCCTGAATCCAAGTCTAGCACTCTATGTCAAGTAGCTGAGTTTTAAGCTCTGTTTCAGTGGGGTTTTTACCTTCAATAATTTACATTCTCTGCATGGAGTTTATGTTATTCAAGCAGAGTAAAGGTCTTTTGTTCATCTATTTGCATAGGAGCAGCTGGATGTACTTGAGGCTCAAAGGTAGGATAGGAAAGAGGTGGGTTTGAAGATATTGGCACAGCAGCTGACACCTGGGTCTTTCCACTTGGCAGCAGGTGGCATGATTACAAAAGGGCTTCCTTCAAAGACAATGAGGGAGGGGTGGAGTAGAGGAAGGAGATATGCTTTAGAACACCTTCAGCCCTATGTCGTGGGCAGGGAGGAGGTCATGCACCATCAGCAGAAGACTCCCTCATTCTTCCTCTCTGTTAAGGAGCCAGTGACCAGGAGGCTGTATTAAGAGGCCAACCACCTGTCCTTCCTTTCCAAGGACCAGGAAGGATGATCCTGCTATAGGCTCTAGAATATGTGGTATGGGCAGAGGAGGAGGAGGAGACTGGCATTGGAAGGGGATTAGAGGTAAACCTGTCCAAGTCTGGGAGAGTGGGAAGTTTCCAGATGTCTGCTGTTGAAAACCTCATAAATCTCCTGTTTTCGGGGGAAGACAGCAAGGTATAGTGGAAAAAATGGACAGAACTATTTGACTTGAGGTATGAACAACTAGGACTTACCTTTTGCACTTCCTAGTTTTGTGAATGTGGGTGAGTCACAACCTCTGAAAGACAGCTTGTTCATCCGTAAAATGGGGGAATGCTCACTGGGTTGTTAGGATCAAAAGAGACAATGTATGTAAAAGATCTTTTTAATTAACCTAAAGTGTTTTTATATCTATCTATCAGTTATTCAGTACTACAAATGGTCCTTAAGGTTTTTTGAAGGCCATCAACTATATTACAAGGGTCCCTTATTCATTTAGAGAGAATGCCTGTGGTAGGCATTAGCCTGTTTTTGTCCTTTCATACCTTGGTCTCTGGAACATCACTCCCCTCATTTCTTGATTTAAGGATGGAATACAGGATCCTGGCCCCCAGTTTCCCAAAGATCCAAGGCTTAAAGGGTGGTGAATGTCAGGGTATAAATGTTGGGAAATAGGATGCCAGAGAAGGGAAAGGAAAATTTCAACACTCAGAGACCAACTGTCTATATCTCTTGAGAGGGAAGAAGGACTGTTTGGTGGATCAAGTGTTAGGAACCTAGGCACTTTTAACATGACTCCAGCTGGCTCTTGTGTCATTTTTACAGGTTCATTTCTTCAACAGTTTCTTCTATGACAAACTCCGTACCAAGGGTTATGATGGTGTGAAAAGGTGGACCAAAAATGTGAGTTCAGAATTCTCTCCATCTACCAATAATATTGTTCCTTTTTAGAAGGTGTAATTATGTTTCTCATTATCCCTTTCACCCATTCTTTATCCTTCTGATCTTCCCCAAAGATTTCCTGCCAACAACTACATATATTCCGTGGTTAGCAGAATGTACCATTGGTCCCAGCATCTTTTGTATTGGTTCATTGTTGCCCTGTATCTTTTTAGACTCATCACTACAAAACCTCAAAAGGTCCAGGGTTGGGGGGGAGGGCAGCTCAGAGAGATCTAGGCATTCAGCTCATATTCCTTCCTGTAACCCAGATGTCTAGATTCCCAAACCCTTGCCTCACTATCAGATATCCATGGTAGCTTGTACTTCTCCAGCTTTCCTTCTGGGGCTTATCTCACATTCCATTGCCTTTTCCTAGGTGGATATCTTCAATAAGGAACTCCTACTGATCCCTATCCACCTGGAAGTACACTGGTCACTCATTTCTGTGGATGTGAGGCAGCGGACCATCACTTACTTTGACTCACAGCGTACCCTTAACCGAAGATGTCCCAAGGTAAGTTGTTGAATTGGGAAGGGAAATATGACATGACCCTAATTCTGGGCAAGAACTAGGGGGAAGGGGCCTTATGAGACATAGCCTCTGGCTACTGATATTGAGAGATTGAAGGATATGGTTACTAGAAAGGAGAACTTTAAGAGTATTTCTTTTTTTTAACTTTCTTTTTTTGACTATATGACACTGTGTGACTGTACTGTTACAAATCTTAGAACCCCTCTGGGCCTCAGTTTCCACATCTTTAAAATGGGGAACCTATGGTTCTTAGAGGATTGTTTTGAACATGACATGAGATAATGTGTGTAAAGTGTTTTAGAACCTTAAAACATTATATAACTGTTGCTAATATTTTTCCACCGATCTAGCATATTGCAAAGTATCTACAGGCTGAGGCAGTGAAGAAGGATCGGCTAGATTTCCACCAGGGATGGAAGGGTTACTTCAAGATGGTGAGTAAACAAGTATGGTACTTAAGAGTACAGGAGGGAAGAGTTTAAATATTCAAAAGCTTCCAGACAAGATTCACGTGCTCTTTTTCTCCCTACTAGAATGTGGCCAGACAAAATAATGACAGTGACTGTGGTGCCTTCGTATTGCAGGTGAGCCAGCAGGTAGACCATATCACTATCCTCTCCCTTGGATTCTGTTATTTCAAACATTGAGAGTGACAAGTAGGCCTTCTCTGAGTACCCCTACCACTTTATAAAGCCCAGAAGGGCTCTGTTCCATTTAGCCTTTTTTCTGTGGCCTTCTGCCCTTGCATTTTGGGATTTGGAATATTGATTACATCTGATCCCCATGTTCTTGAGCTCAGAAGAGGTCTTTAATTTGCTCCAACCAGTTACTTTCCTGTTAGACATTTTCTCTCAAGTTTTTCCCCCCGTTGCCCTCACTGTCCCTTTTTTACTTCATACCCAGTATTGCAAGTACCTGGCCCTGTCTCAGCCCTTCAGCTTCACACAGCAGGACATGCCCAAACTTCGTCGGCAGATCTACAAAGAACTGTGTCACTGCAAACTCACTATGTGAGCCTTGGACCCCAGGCCCCCAACCCTATGTGAAGGCTGGAGAACATCTTTCCTCTCTCTGACCTGCAAAAAGTTACTCCTTTTTCTCCTTGGACCCTGTCACTCCCTCATATACCTGTTTGTTTTTCATATTTAAATGTTTTCCTTGGTTTCTGGTTTTTTTTCTTTTAAAGAATCCTTATTGATTTATGGGGGGTAGGATTGGCACTGGGAACCCCTTTTCCTTCCTCTGTCCTGAAGGGAGTATGAGAGGAAATGATGAGCCCTTCCACATTCATGGAACTTGGTGGGTTTGGGTTTTTTTGGTGGGGGAAGGCAGGGTGGTGGGTTAAGGGATTCCTGTGACATCAAACTTTGCTTGTTTGTTTATATACATATATATGTATGTGTGTGTGTGTATGTATGTGTGTATGTGTGTATGTATATATATGTATGTATGTATATAAACAGTCAGTGATCCTACTCTGGTCAATAAAGGATCCTTTGGAGATTGTGTGTGGTGGATGTCTTGCTAGATGCAGGTTGAATGACCAAATGAGCATTCTGCCCTGTTCCTTTCCATAGTGGGGTGCAAAGGGATATAGTGGCTGTGCCCAGAAATTACAGGTAATGTTTCTCTTCCAGGTAACAATGGCTTCCCTTCTACCCAATTCATTAAGGGGAGTGACAGGCAGATCTCAGAAGCCTGTTTTAGTCATGTAACATCTTCCTGATACATACACTTGATGTCAAGGCCCAGATGTCAACTTCATCAAAGGGATTTGGAGAACTAGATGGGGGTTGGTTTAAGGCAGGAGATGAAAAGTTGAAGATGGAACAGAACTTTTGAGATCAAGGTGGCACTGTTAGTGCTCTGACTTTTTTACAATCTTCTACTTTACCTAATTACTCCTTGTATGTCCTTTGGCAGCGCTGTTGCTAATTTTTTACCATTGTAATCAGTTACAAATAATTTCAACTTCTCCGAAGCCAGTGGGGGTGTGTGTGTGGTGGGGGGAGAAGGGGTAACAGGGATGAAACGGTGTGAGTCATTTAAAAATTAATCTTTCAAGTTGTAAGGGATTTACTTCCTGGTGAAAAGTTATGAGCTGGGCAATAGGTTCTCCTGCCCGTACGTTGGTACTCTGAAGAAGCGAGGGGGCTACCGAGGCATTGAGGCTATCCAGAAAGCCGGAAGTCTCGGGTACTGAAGAGTCAACCTTTTCTCACGTGATGGTGGACATGGGCACGTGATTAGGACACTTGCCGCCACACGTGGGGGGCAAGATGGCCGCTCCGCTTCGAGGCTCACCTCCTAAACGTCATTTCCGAATGGGTGAGAAGGGAGGCATTTCTGGCCAATGAAGGTGCGGGGTGGGTCTCTAGTCTGATGTACATCGAAATAGGCCAATGGAAGCCGCACAGCAGGGTGTCCGCGGGCTGGCGTCATGGCGCGTTGCTGGGTGGCGGCAGGCGGGGTCCGGGCCACGGAACCAATTCGATGGCAGGGGCGGGGTCGGGGGCTCTATAAGTTGTGGAGAGGCGGATCCTCCGCCCTAGTTCCCAGGATCATGTCTGCGAGTCAGGATTCCCGGTAAGTAAAAGAAGATACAGTTCCTTTAGAATTCAATGGTCCTACCCTATACAGTTTGAAAACTTCTTGGGGGCGGAGCCGGCGTCAACCATCTCAATTCCGGTGAGGTGGAGGAGGGAAAAGACTGCCAGACGATACCATTTAGTGAATAGGGAGAAGCGTGCGACCTTACCACTGGGGATCAGCATGGGATTGGGAGAGGAAAGCCAAACCCTTCGCCTGAGTGACGGGGGCAGGAGAGTGGAGCGAGAGGGAATTTCGGCGGTAGACGCTAGTCTGGGGAGACGAGCAGTAGATCCTGGGCCTTGAGTAGCCCGTGTGGGGTACTTCGATTGCTAGTCTGGGCGGAGTATTCCGAGTGGGTCATTTCTGGGCTCTGGGGGAATTCGGGTGAAACCATTCTGTTAGTGGGGGGGGGGGGAAATTGGGTCTGCTAGGCTACATAAACTCTGGGGGACATTCCACTCCGGATCCGATAAGTTTTCCGAATTCCAGGATCAGTACTAAAATCCCGGAGGGGCGGTTTGTAGAAGTAGTTTGCTCCGTGACCAGTGGGCGGATCCCTCTCGCCCCTTGAGAAGGGGAATGGTGAACTGCAGAGGAACTGTACCACTTTTCTACGGGGAAACAGATTGGGGTGTGAGCAGGAGACACCATTTTTCGAAAAGGGGTCCTGGGATGTGGCCCGTTCCACCTAGTGTTACGGGGGAGAAATGGCTGCTAGGTGGTTTGGATTTGAGGACTTTGCTTCTGGAATAAAAAGGGATGAGCATGTGCTACTTTTTAATTCTTGATCCATTTTGTGCCTTTCCCCTCCCATTTCTTAAGGGTTGTGCAATTCCCCCCCCCCTACCCAGTTTAGCTTCATTGTGCTCGAGGCTGCTGCTGCTCGAGGCCTCCCACATCCGGGCACAACGGCGAGTCGAGGTGGAGGGGAGGAGGGGTCTGGGCGAATTCGAGTTGGAAAGGGGGTAGAGACTAGGAGGGAAGAATGTGGGCGTCATGACGTGGGAAATGGGGTGGGACTTCCCACACGTACTCTGGCTAGGGGAATCAGGCTCCAGGCACGTGGACTAGGCCGTCTGCAGAGGCTGCCCTTCCTAGCCACATCCGGGCGATCTGGGGGAGGGGGCCTCCGAGCACTACCTTGACCTTATAACTCTGCCCCTTCCCAACTTCCTCTCCAAATGAGAATGAGCTGGGGATGGGGCACCATTTTATTAGGACTAGAGAATGCTGAGCAAGAATGTGTTGGGAAGATCTTAAACCCTCTAATTGATTGGGGAAAATTAGCAGGGGGAGTGGAAGTTGGGGGAAGAATTTACCCCATGAGTTGTTTGGGAGGGGCTGGGCTGGAAGGCTCCCTGGGGGGTGGTCTATAATTTTTTCTTTCTTTGCCAGATCCAGAGACAATGGCCCTGATGGAATGGACCCTGATGGAGTCATCGAGGTGAAGTTATCTATTTTGTTTGTTTTGCTTTGCTGTTGTCAACCACTTAACTCTTAAGATCCCATCTGATCTCAAAACATCTTTGTTTACTGTAAAGGATTAGTGTAGACTTTATAAAATTCACTCAAACTTATTTTATTACCAAGGGACCTTACCTCCCCCCCCAAAAAATTGGATTTTGAGGGGTTGAGTACTGCCCATCTTAACTGAAACCATTTACCAACTGAGGCATAAGGGACTACAGGATCAAGTTTAAACCTCGTTTGTAATTTTTTTAGTTTAGGGAACTATTTACTGACTTTTTTTGAGTTATAATCTTCTTAATGTTCTGCTTTTCTCCAACAGAGTAACTGGAATGAGATTGTGGACAGCTTTGATGATATGAACCTCTCAGAATCTCTTCTTCGAGGTATATATGCCTATGGTTTTGAGAAGCCATCTGCTATTCAGCAACGTGCAATTCTTCCTTGTATCAAGGGTAAGGGTTTTTTTTTTGGTCCTTAATAGTTTGATGTCTTAGTATATCTGTTGTGAATGTTGCTGATTTAATGCTTTGATTACATTCAGGTTTCATAAAACAAGTTAAGCAACTTGTTTTTAGACCTGCCCATTGTTTTTGCAAGAACTTGAGTAAATCCTTTCTGTAGCCCCCTATTATGTCCGTTTCTATATCCTGTTCTTCTAGGTTATGATGTGATTGCTCAAGCCCAGTCTGGGACCGGGAAGACTGCTACCTTTGCCATTTCCATTTTGCAACAGATTGAACTGGACTTAAAGGCCACACAGGCCTTGGTTTTGGCACCCACTAGAGAGCTAGCTCAACAGGTTAGACTTTTTTCTGAGGCTAGTCCTATTTATTCTACCATAGGAAAAAAACTGGAACATAATGGAAGTAGGCAAAAAAGTTAAAAGATGTAGACCTTATGATGATGATTTGGTATTCTGGTTACCTCAGGTGTGCTTCCTCACAGTTCAAACTGTCCCCCATAATTAAAAGCCCCTTTTTCCTTCCTTAAACCCAACAACCAATGTCTCCAGTTGCCTGACTCAGAAGAAAGCATTCTGGGTGGAGCATGGTAGTCAGGCTGGACAGGTTTAATGGCCGTTTCATGGCTGGCCATAAGCTTCTCCCACCACACCCCTGACACTGGGTAGAGAGACACCTCTTTGTTGGTGTTCTTCTTATGTCAGTCAGGGGCATAGCTTTCATCCAAGTTCATCCCAGCTTGATGCTTTTCTTGGTGGCCACAGCTGGTTCATACCCTGGGCACATCCACTGGTCTTGGGAGGGAGAGTATTGGTTTTGATTAGTTTCATTATTTATGGTTCTTAAAAACGTCCTTTAGAACTAGTGAAAACTTCAGAAGTTATGTTGGGGGATGGGGGTGGTATATCTAAAGGTATTTGAGCCCCTTCTTCCTCAGGCGAAGTAAAAAGCAAGGATACCTATCAAGCTGGGGTTGTTTTTTTTTCTTTGACCCAGATCCAAAAGGTAGTGATGGCACTGGGAGACTACATGGGTGCCTCATGCCATGCCTGCATTGGAGGAACAAATGTGAGGGCTGAGGTTCAGAAGTTGCAGATGGAAGCCCCCCACATCATTGTTGGCACCCCAGGCCGTGTCTTTGACATGCTTAACCGGCGATACTTATGTGAGTGTTCTCTTGTCATTTATGCCCGAGAAGGATTCTGGTTTAAGGAATTTTTTCTTGATATTTGCTCTGTGATGATTCCCCATGCGTGTCAGCTGAGCCCAGCTTCCCCTGTTCTCCCAGATCTAAGTGGGTGTCTTGCCTTCTAGTCTTTCTGGGCTGGCAGAGGTCTCTGTGCATGTGATCATACTTCAACCCTGAGAGCAGCCTGTATTGGATAGTTCTGAAGGGAAGATGGGGGTGTGTTGAAAAGGACAGTTTCTGGAGCTTCCTTTCTCTCCTTCCCCCCAGCTCCTAAATACATCAAGATGTTTGTTCTGGATGAAGCAGATGAAATGTTGAGTCGTGGTTTTAAGGACCAGATCTATGACATATTCCAGAAACTCAGTGGCAATACTCAGGTATGGGGAACAGGTTCACGTGTCTCAGTGCTTTAGTCAGTTAAATGTTTTCTTTCACAGGTAAGCTAAAGCCCAGAGGTCATGGAATCATAGGTTAAAACTAGAAGGGACCTTAGGCCATTTAATCTACCACCATCCATCTCCCTTGGAGTCCTCCCATTTCATAGATAAGTAAACTGTCCAGAGAGGGAAAGTAATTTGTCTAGGATCTCAAAAATTTGCACTTAAGTCTTCTGACTGCATAGCCATCATTTTTCTGTCCTCACACTGCCTGCTTTCTAGTGCTGTAGGTTAAAGAGTTAAGAATCTGATGTAAGCATGGTTGCTTTGAGTTCTGCTGTTTCAGAAAGGGAAAATTGTGTTCTTTGCAATGTAATCTTTACTGTTGGAGCTTATATTTGGACATAAATGGGGGAGTGGAGAAGAAAATGGCAATAAATTATGTAGATAGGGTCTTGAGGATTTGGGGGTGGGTATAAGAGAAGAACTTGGTGGTTTTTGAAGGAGAGGACAGAACTCTGGTTAAGTTTTTAATTATATTTTTCTCCCCTCCAAAGGTGGTACTTCTATCAGCCACCATGCCCTCAGATGTGCTGGAAGTGACCAAGAAGTTTATGAGGGATCCTATCAGGATTCTAGTCAAGAAGGAGGAGTTGACATTGGAAGGCATTCGTCAGTTTTACATAAATGTGGAACGAGAGGTGGGACCCAGTGGAGAAAGGTGGTGTGTAACCAGGGGAGGGAAGGATTCTGTCGAGATTCTGGAGCACTGGCCCTGACTGGTTTCTTCCCCCAAAGGAGTGGAAGCTAGATACCTTGTGCGATCTGTATGAAACGCTGACTATTACCCAAGCTGTTATCTTCATCAATACCCGCCGAAAGGTGGATTGGCTCACTGAGAAAATGCATGCCCGTGACTTTACTGTCTCTGCAATGGTGAGTTTCTAGGTGTTGCCTTTTAGTATCACTTCCACTGGACTTTGAGAGAGCTGATTTTTTGATGTATGCAGGTTCTGCAATTGTTTCCATTTCTGGGAGTCTGAGGGCTGCCACAGGGGGAAACTGAGTGAGACTGAAATCAGGACCTGACCCAGGGATGCAGAAGGGAGGGGGTATGTGAGATTTTGCTCCATTCCTTTACAATTGGTCACCAGCTTGTCCCTTAGGAAGGGCAACTGCTTGTCTGCCATTCTATTCTGTCCAGTAATAGAGACTAAGATCTCAGGGGGACAAGCTGCTGCTTACATAGCTAGCTGCATTGAGTGGAATGGAATGAATGGTGGACCAGCAGTCTTAAATAAAATTCAACTTGGCTTTCGTGCTCACTGAAAAATCTCACCATTGTCTCCCCCCCACAGCTTCATTCCTGTCCCGAGCACATGCTTGGTCATTAACTCCTGTGACAGCTCTCAGGACCCCTAAGACTCCCCCACAAATGAAACAATCAGATCCCACTACATACCTGTCCAATACTTTTTTTTTTTACTAGTCCCTTGGTTCTCGATCCCTACTTGACCTTTTGTTCTTTTCCCAGCATGGAGACATGGACCAAAAAGAACGTGATGTAATCATGAGGGAGTTTCGCTCAGGTTCTAGTCGGGTGCTTATTACCACTGACCTATTGGTGAGTGTTTAGGAAAATTTTGAGATGTTCTCCCTTAATCCCAAGGCCTTAGTCCCTTGCCTTAGAAATGCAACTTTCTTTTTTTGGAGGGGGAAAGGTAGGGCAGTTGGGGTTAAGTGAGTTGCCCAAGATCACGCAGCTAGTAAAGTGCTAGTGTCTGAGGCTAGATTTGAATTTGGGTCCTCCTGATTCTAGGGCCAGTGCTCTATTCACTACACTACCTACCTGCTCCTAGGAATGCAACTCCTAATGGTGGATTGGGAGAGTGTTGAATGTTTCCTCCACAATATGTCCACAGAAGTTTCTTAGATCAAAAACGTTCTCCAATCCCCAAGCTCCAATTATAGTTTATGACAAAGTTATCTGTAAAATGAGGGTAGTGATACTACTTAAAACGTCATTGTGACCTGGTTTTTTTCCTTTAGGCTAGAGGCATTGATGTTCAGCAAGTGTCTTTGGTTATTAATTATGACCTTCCCACCAACCGGGAGAATTATATTCATAGGTAAGCTGGATATAGAACTACCCATCATCTCGGTGACAGTTTTAGGGATATGGTTTTTTTCTTGTCTCATGTTGATTTTCTCTGACCAGTTCCAATTATTTCTAGATCTCTATTTCTTTTTTATTTTACTCTCAATTTCTATGGAGTTTCTCAGACTGCCCTAACTTGTATTCTTACAAATTTTCCTGCCCCCAGAATTGGCCGTGGTGGGCGCTTTGGCCGTAAAGGCGTGGCCATCAACATGGTGACAGAGGAAGATAAGAGGATTCTTCGAGATATTGAGACCTTCTATAACACCTCCATTGAGGAGATGCCTCTCAATGTGGCTGACCTCATCTGAGGGGCTTTCCCCATCTGATTTAACCCAGGGCCCTGCTCTCTGGGATGGGGGGAGGGGGAGCTGGATGGGAGGGGGGAACAAGGGATGGACACCTTTGTCATTTTTTCCTTTTTTTTTTTGACTTTGAATAAATGTCAATTTTTGAGGCAAAAGGAACTGTGAACCTTAGACACCCTTTTCTTTGGGGCAGGTTTATGCCCTTGGCGCCGTCACCTCCCCCAACTTCTTCCCTTACTCCAAAACACTAATCCAACCCTTCAATGTTTCAAGCAAGTCTGTCCTCCATTTCCATGAGCCAAATATCTCCCTTCACCGCCCCACCAAAAGGTAGCTGAGAGGCTGTGACTGGCCACCCTACCTCCCTCCCTGTTCCTTGACAAAATTTGGGGGATCCACCCCCTCCCCATGAACCTGAAATAACTCACTGGGTTGGCTCCCCCCCCAGGTAAAGGGAGCAGGGAGAGAAAGTAGTCATTTTTACGATGTTTTGTATAGTATTTATTGATTCAGGGAAGAAACCACAAAATTCTGAATAAAATTACTTGGAAACCGCCTGTTTGGGCTTATTTTTTTATCTACCCCTTTCCTCAACCCAGTTTTTGGGTAGTGTTCATTGGTGTCCCCTTAATGATGTTAATACATACCCTACCTAAGGTTAAGCTGCCTCCATTAGCATTGTTACTCCTACTCTTTGCCCTAGCATATTATAAATCTGGAGATGAAAGGCTTACATATCCAAACTACTAGAAGAAACAAAGGTGGGAGAGTATGTAATGCAAAAAAGAAGTGGGAAGCAAGTCTCCCCTACCTGCTCTGGTAACCCTGTGCTTATTTTCCCATACCACATTACTGAATTCTCACCATTAAGGTCACCAACACCCCCCCCCCCCCCAAAGCTTAATCCCTCACCACAATCACAAGCCTGGCCTTTATTTCTTTGATTCTTCAGCCATTAATGCCACCCCCACATACATCCCTTCAGCTTCCTCTTAGTCCAAAAGGAACCTCAGGATGGCACTGGTTGAAGCACTCAAGATTGAGAAATTCTTGACTCAACGCTGAGTCTGGTGATCCTGAGATGCTTGAGTCAGAACTGGGGGTGGAGGGTTTAGTTACTAGGAAGTGGGTTTCATATTTCCTTTAAAAGACAAGACCATAAAGTGAATCAGTCCCTGGGTGCAGAGAAGAAGAGAGAACCCCAGGAGGAAGATCCTACTTGGCAATCTGGCCATTATGAGATTATCTCTGCTACTTTCTGGTATCTTGTTGGGGCTGCTGGCAGGTATGGGGGAAGGGTGGCAGGGTTGGGGATACGAGGGTAGTCATTATTTTGATTATCTTCCAGGGCTGATCTACCTTTACTCTTTTGCCTCAAAGACCTAGGGGCAGGGGATAAGTGTCCCCAGAAGAAGTCTGTTACACTGGTACCATCATTCACGGTGACAACCATAGCTACTGAGAGGAGTACTACCAGCCCTGAAACCACAAGACATGGGAAGACAGCCACAACCCACAGGACCTTCACATCTGCCACTACCCTCCATAGTAACAGAACTATTACCAGTTATCCAACCACAAGTGAAGGGACAGCTATCACTCATGGAACCACCACAAGCTCCAGAAACACCTCAACCATCAGCCCCTCACAATCCGTGCCAGTCCCACCTTCTCCCAAACCCACCTCTGGCCCCAATGGTACTGTTGGAGACTACATTGGGGCCAATGGTTCCCAGCTCTGTGTTCACCTCCGGGCTCAGATCCAGATGAGGGTTGTATACCACAGCCATGGTGGAGGAAAGGTCAGACCTGTTGGGAGGGGACAGCAAGAGTCTGATAAGGTGGGGACTAGGTGGGGGGGAAGGAAAGCTAGGGCAGGGGAGAGTGGGAAGTAGGGAAAAAAACAGAAGGGGAAGATGATATGAAGCAGTAAAATGTGACTCCATTTTGTTTCCCTTTTCTTACAGCTTTGGGGCATTTTTGTCCTGGACCCCAATAGAACAGTTGCTCAGGGAAGCTGTGAGGGGAACCACTCCAGTCTAATTCTCTCTTTTCCTAATGGAAAACTCATCTTTGGTTTCAAGCAGGTACAGTTTTAATGGTCAAAAGATAACTCCTCCTTTCCAGTCCTTTCTCCATCACATACATGCATTGTTTATCATCAATCCTAACACCACCCCTTCCAGGATTCAATCAAGAAAACTGTCTACCTGAGCTGCTTGGTGACAGAGTTAAATGTGTCCTTCCCCTCCGCAACCTGTGAGTACTCCCACATACTAACCGTCTAGTTTACTGAGGGGAAATGGAAGGAGAGAAAAGAAAAAGTAGATTCTTAGGTTCCTGATCTCTCCTCATTCCTTAAATCAGGGTGGACATTCTCAGCAGAGAATTCATCACTCCAGGATCTCCAAGCACCACTGGGTCATAGCTTCAGTTGTAGAAATAGAAGTATAGCCCTCTCCCCAGAGATGCACCTCGACTTGCTATCTCTGCAGCTACAGGCAGCTCAGCTACCCCCAAATGGGGCTTTTGGCACAGGTAAGATGCCCCTCTTCACCCTCCCCCCCCAACATACATTTCACCCCACCAGCCACCTCGTCAACTTAATTAAATTAAACATCATGGCAAGGCAGTCTCTTTCCCAGGAAAGTCACTCCTTCCCTTGTTCCTCTTTCCTGCTTTCCCAAATTTGCTCCCTCTTTACTGAACTGGAATCTAATATTTACTGGTCCTATCCATTGGTGCCCTTGGCATTTTTGGTTCTACTTAACACACAAATTTAGGCTTCCCAAGGTAACCAAGTAGAGAAGACCTAGGTTTGAATTCTAACTAGTTGTATAAAAAGCTTTTTGGCCCTCAGTTTCCCCATCTGCAGAAAGAGGTGATTGGACCAGATGAGCTCTAAGAGCCCCTCCACCTCTAAATTTTATGAATAATACCCTTCCTTCTCCCTACATTCTGAGTTTAAGCACTAGAAAGTTTACCCCATATTAGGGAGGAACAACCTATTCCTGTGTACCTCACTATTGACATTACCTCTCCCTTTTCTCCCTCTAGCTTTCTCCTGCTCTGTTGAGCTCAACATTCTAGTGCCTCTTGTGGTGGGTCTTGTCCTCCTCATTCTATTCATCCTTGTGCTTAGTGCCTTCTGTATCTCCCGAAGACGACCACCAGCCTACCAGCCTCTCTGAAAGGCCCTGATTCCCTTATTTCCTTCATGCTGGGGATATCCTTATACCACTCTCTCACCCCAAGGTGACTCCTTCACTCTTCTTTTTTCCATTTTCTCTACCTTGTTAGTTCTAGGACAGATCTGTAAACCTTAGGTGAGGGAGTTGGGGGAGGGGGGAAGACTTCAAAAAACATAAGGGCAGACATTGTGAGCAATGAGTTTTTATTGGATTTGACAGAGGTACCTTCCTAGAATCACATGAGATACATGCATTTTCCTAAACTTCTCCACTCCTGTAATTATTAAAGATCACAATTGCTTTGCCTTATGCCTGGTTCTTTGTCCTTGATGTACTTTCACGGAGTCTGAGCAGTAGGAATAGTGTATGTGTGTGTGTGTGTCTGTATTTTCCCTGATGCCTGGCACAGTATATCCCATGTCTTCTGTGCTTTCCCTCCCTCCTCCTTTGGGGTTGGGGGCTAAAGGCCTTCCCCTTGACACATCCTTCCCTTTGGCCCTAAAACATGCCATGCTGAGTTCAGCAGATAGTAATGACTGTGGGTTAGGACTCATCAGCTCCATCAATGGCCTTGGGGCCCCCAGAAAGTGCCATCCACTACGTCACTACAAGAAGTATAGCTTGTATTATCTCACTGATGTTGCCATTACCCCATTATCAAATGGCCGAATCAGCAGTGGTCGAAATGGCTACTCTGACCTACCTTGAGAGGCCCCTGGGAATAGTGAACCTCTGGTCTGGACCGGCTAGGCCTGGCCCAAAGTCTCCTCGGCATCTGTGGTGTGATGGTGCCTGCATCCACTTCCAGAAGCCTCTAGACCTGGACCAACTTTATTTGTAACAATACAAATAATCAGGTGCCCAACGAGGGACACGGATAGAACCCATCACTCCCAAATAGCAGCGGTGAGCCACTACTGGGCAAGGATGCCCAGCGATCCCACCACTGTCTCTGACCCGCCACGGAACGGGAGACGCCAAAGAACAGCTAGAGAGCTTTGTATCTGCAACAGCCCCACCCCGGGGGGACACGAGGTAAAAGCTGGACTCCCACAAGACGGTCCTGCACATCCCAGCATTTGGGGAACACCAGCTTCCTACTCCCCACCCTTTAGTACCCTGACCCAGAAACCCCATCGAGGAGCCTTGGCCCACAGAGGCGTAGGGGGCTTGGGCGTCAGAGAAGACTTTGGAGGGAGTGCAGGAGGGGTGGAGTCAGACCCCCCCACCCCAATTCCTTTCTGTTGTTATGATCCCAGAGTTTAGAGAAGTGGTTCCCTAAATACTAATCCAATTAAATGGACTAAGCCATTGGCAAGCCTCTAGCCGGCAGCCATCTTGGGTCCTTGAGTTTAGTCCCATTACGAACTTGTTGCCGCTCCACTACTTCACGCAGGCATGGCTATCGCCACGACTCTGTAAAGTGCCAGGCCTGCCACAGCGGAGCCACCTCCTCGGAGGCGGTGACTCTGGCATCTTGCCCACCAACCCCCCCTCCCCCCCAGGCTTTGGCTTAACAAAAGCGCCAGGGTATCTGGGCTTCTCTTTCTGTGCCTCTAACTAGACAAAGGGACCCAAATTCGAAGGGATTCGACGAAATGGCGCCAGAGGGCCTCGGTGAGGAGATTCATCTCATTCTCAAACACGGATCCTCAAACAGAGCGCCAAAAGCACATCCGTAGATCGTCCTCTTTAAAGTCTTCCCGCCCCAACCCTTCCTTCTACCACCGCCACCACACACCCCATTTTGGTAAGAGCAACAAAAATGACGTAAGAGCGCTTTGCGCCTTGAAGGCAAATACTTCCGGGGCTGAGGAACAGCGCCAGCGAATACACGAGCGAGAGAGGGCAAGAGTAAAGGAGTCGGAAGTATGGAAATACGTATGCGCATGCCTACGAAATTTAATGGCAGCCTGGGTGGTGGAGAAAAGGTATGAAAAGGCGGAAGAGATCAGCTTGCAAGATGGCGGAGGAAGCGGAAGGACCTCTAAAGCAGCTTCTGGTGCCTTTTCTTCTGCCCGAGAAATGCTATGATCGGTTTTTTATTAACTTGGATTTGCTCGATGGTGAGCCCCTCTTCAGTATCACGTGGTCCTCCGGAGGCAGGGATCTGGGACTGGCCCGGGGTGGGGCGGCAAACCACGAGATTGTGGCCCTCGCTGTCTTTACCTTTCGGGCAGTAGTGACTAAGGGCGGCCATGTGGGCAGGGCGGAAGTGCCTGCAAGCCCACGTGGGAAGGGAAGCCGGGTGACTTTAATAGGACTGGGGGTGGGGTGGGGTGGCGGCGGCGTCGGCGGCGGGGGTGTGTGATTAATGAGGTCTCCAGTTAGAGCCACTACTGCCTCCTAATTAAAGTTTCTTTGTTAGTGAGTTGTTACCGGAACTGCTGAGATTCAGTCTGCAAAACGTAGTCATCATAATGACGGTAGCTGATATTTTATCCATTAGTTTGTTTTCCAACACGTGGCTGAGAGGAATAGTTCGTTCCCAATAATTCGTTCAATCAACAGGCTTGATTGTTCCCACTTAATAGTTGAAGACTGTGAGGCTGGAGAGGTCGAGTGACTTGCCCAAAGTCACACAGGAGAGTTCAGATTTGAACCCTGTGTCTCCATAATAAGTGTCGATGTGTGTATGTCCAAGGTGGAATTTGAACCAAAGTCTGACTCCCAGGTCCAGAGCTCTGATCACTAAAGCAGGCTGCCTTCCACACTGTTGTTACATGTTTATAAAACAACCCCATTTCAAAGGACTTAAGTCTGGCAGATGTTACCCTTTTATAGGTAAGGAAATGAGCTAATAGAGGGAAAGGGTTGTAGAAATTGTAATGTATCGGGACTCCTCTGGAGTCCTCTGTCTCCATGTATACTGCTCATCAGGCGAGGTAGATGGTATTAGTACCACATCCCAGGAGAAAGATGAAGCAAACTGGATAAAAGGTACATTAGTAGCAGTGATGCTTGCAGCGATTCAGGTCTCTGGCACAGGGTTTTTCCACCATACTATATATAACCTTTATTGGGTGGCTGGTGGTATACAGTGCAATGTGCCAGACTTGGGGGAATACATAAGAAAACTTATAGGAACTCACAGTACATGTAAAACTATCTTAGGATCATTTACAACTGGAAGGAACCTTACAGGTCAGCTAGCCGAACTCTTTTTTTTATAATGAAAAACTGACTCCCAAAGAAGTCATATAGGATCATAGATCTCAAACTGGGATAGATTTAAGAGGCTCTGAGAATACTGGGGGAAGTTAAGAGATTTGCCCAAGAAGCTAAAAGGTATCTCAAGAGTTAGGATTTGAACCCAAGTTCTCTAAGTCAAGGCAGCACTCTTTCTACTGTATCCTGTTAACCTCTAATATATGTAAAACAAGAGCAGGCACAAGTGATGTGGCCAATAAAGGCTGGAGTCAAATCAATCAATAAGCTTACTATGGGCACTCTTCTGGCACAGAAACAAAAATGAAACAGTCCCTGCTCTCAAAGGTCTTATTGGGGAAGACAATGTGCATATATGAAAATATATGTGTGTGTACATATATTTGTGTGGATACACACATATATATAATGACATTTAAGGTAAATTGAGAGATTAGAAAAGGTTTATAAAGAAGGTAGCACTTGATCTGAGTTTTGAAGGAAATTCAGGACAGGTGAGGAAGAAGAGCAGTCAGCAAACAGTCTGTATAAAGGCACCAAGGCCAGAGATCATTGGTTCCTTAAGAGGAACAGTAAGAAGCCTGGTTTGGCTAGGCCATTGAATATGTGAAGAGGAGTAATGCAAAATAAAGTTGGAAAGGTAGACTGGAGCCAGCTAGTGAGACTTTTAAATGCCAAATAGAGAAATTTCTGTTTTGATCCTAGAGGGAGTCACTTGAGTTTATTGAGAAGGGAAGTGACGGGATCAGAAATTGCTTTGGTAGCTATCTAGAGGATGAATTTGGAAGAGAAGAAACTCAAGGGAAAGGGACCAATTAGAAACTATTGCAGTAGTTCAGGAAGGAGACAGGTTTCAACTGGCCTTTAGGTTTTCCCTACAGCTAGGAGATTGGATACAGATGACAAGCCAGCCAAGTCATCTGAGAAGGAACACTCAGACAGGCAGGAGGAGAGTCAAAGAATAGATCATTTTGGCCCGAGTGGTAAGGGACAGCTCAGACCTGGAAGAGTAGGAAGGGTTTGGATGGGGTTTGGGGAAGGTGTTCTAAGTGAGGAGCAATAATGAAGGCAAGTGAGACTTGCCCAAGGGTAACGGAGTTTCTGTTGGTGAGCAGTGGAGATGACCTTCAAATGACTTGATAGGGTTAGGAGAGTACCATTGAAGGTTTCTGGGGAGGTACATTAGGATAATAATAATGGATCACGCTGGATTTTGAGGTTTCCAAAGTACAGCATCACTGAAGTGGGTTGGGTTGTACAAGTATTATCCCCATCATAGAGGTGAGAAAACTGAACCAAAGAGGAGTAACATAAGATTTAGAGTTCTGAAGGATTTTTTAGATCTTCTAGTCCAGTCCCCTCATTTAACAGATGAGGAAACAGACTTGGATGTTTGCCTTACTTGTCCAAGGTCACAGAGGTAACAATAAGAAGATCCAGGTCTCTCAACTTCAAATCCCAAAGTTTTCCTTAGTCTGACAGCGTTGTGTATGGAGAACTGGGATATCAGCCAGGGCAGGAAAATCGGTCAAGGGACAATGTCATTCTTTCTTCTCAGATATTCTGAAGACCTCAGAGTCTATGAGACTGTCTTCCAGAGAGTTTCTCAAGGAAAAGCAGTAGAGAAAGGTAGTGCCCCCAAGGCTGGGCCTAAAAGTAGACAGGGTATGGGGGAGTGGACACTCTGCAGTCTTGTCTGTCCCTTTAATACCGTTGTCCTTTCTTGGCATTGGAAGGCAGGCACAATCCTCTGCCTTCACAGGAGGCTTGGCCTTGTAATTTCAACCTTTGCTTTGTCTTCCCTAATATCTTAACTCTTTGCTTCCTCTCACTCCCTTCCAGTTCCTTGCCTCAAGACACTAATCAGCAAAGGCCTGGGGTTTGGCATTGTTGCTGGATCATTGCTGGGTGAGTGTCCAGTGGAAATTAGAGGTGTCTCCCCTTGGTCACCTTGGGAGTAAGGGCTCCAATTGAACTTGGCCCCCTTTTCCTCAAAAAGCAAAACATAGCTTGGAAGGGAATGGGGTCTGTATTCATAGGATATGGCTTTTCTTGTTATCTGCTTGCCCTCTCACAGTGAAACTACCTCAGGTGTTTAAAATTATGAGGGTGAAGAGTGCAGAAGGACTGAGCCTCCAGGCAGTTCTTCTAGAACTGGTGGCCTTGACGGGGACCATCGTCTACAGTGTGGCCAACAGCTTCCCATTCAGGTAACTGAGGGCCCCAGATGGCTTTGGGAGTGTGATAACTACTTCCCTAGGAATGTGAGGAATTGGAATGCTCTACTCATCTCCCCCTAAAAAACAAACAAAACCAGTTCGTGGGTATTGTGTATTCAAAGCTCAGGGAACTGAGGAAGTTAGACCAGGAAGCTGTGGGAAGGACAGCTTTGGGTTTCTGGCACCCAGTTTCATAGACAGATGGATGGATGGATGGATGGATGATTAGATAACTCCTTTAAACCACAAATCAGGCATTTGCTGTGCTAGAGGATAACCCTTGGGAATTGTAGACCTCAGGAAGACCATAGGGGCAGTAGAGGAAGATTGGTTCAGCTCTGACGCATGTCTTGGCTCCTCTTCAGCTCTTGGGGTGAGGCCTTGTTCTTAATGCTACAGACCATTGCCATCTGCTTCCTGATCCTACACTACAGAGGACGTACCATGAGAGGTACCTTACCCTTACCCCCACCAAAGAGAGGTAGGGGAGGTTCTGGTCTGGGTTCCCTACAATCCTCCTTTGATGGGGCATGGAGGACCTTGGGGCACTATAATGGAAGAAGGGTTGAGGCTTTCTGTGGGAGGGTAAGTAGGCAAGATTCAAAAATGAATTGTCAGTTGATCTTTCCCTGGCACCACTCCAGGTGTGGGCTTACTAGGCATCTATGTCCTGCTCCTGCTATTATTGCTCTCACCCCTGACACCCAAGACTGTGGTCACCCTGCTTCAGACCACCAACATGCCTGCTGTGATCATGGGGAGGGTGAGTGTGTGGTGTGGGTAGAGGGTTTATGGGTTGAGGATGGACAGGGACAAACAATAATGAGTAGGGGGAAGATGGAGATGAAGAAGAGGTGGGCAATGAGTAGGGGTAAAGACGATAACAGATGATGGGGAATGGATAGGAGATGGATGAGCATAAGAGTCTTTTGATTTTCCCTAGTTACTTCAGGTGATCACCAACTACAGAAATGGGCACACAGGCCACCTGTCAGCAGTTACTGGTTTCTTACTCTTTGCTGGCTCCCTTGCCCGAATCTTCACTTCCATCCAGGTGAGGACCCCCTCAGAGAACACTCCCCACTTCCTTAGAGGCCCTATAGTTAAATGTCAATTTATTCTTGAAAATGAGATTAATTAGGTCTTCAGAATGGGGACTGAGATTCCACTCTCTAAAACTTACTACCTGTGTGGCCTTGGCAAATCATTTAAATCTCCCTGGCTTCAGTTTTCCTATAGGTAAAATGAATGGGTTGGACTAGCTGGTCGCCCTCCAACTTTGATATTTTTTGTTTCTATTCTGTCCTCAGGAAACAGGTGACCCCCTCATGGCTGTAACCTTTATTGTCTCCTCCATCTGCAATGGTCTCATTGCCTTCCAGCTCCTCTATTACTGGAATGTCAGGATTCCTCACAAATGGGAAAAGAAGCATCAGTAGTGTCTGGGATGCTACTTCCCAACCAGAACAGTATCTCAAAGGCCCCAGTTTGGTTTTTCATTCCTTTTCCTTTGGTCTTGACCTGGGTTCCTCCCACCCCCAAAACTCAATTCCTTTTTTTGGAGCTGTGCTCCCTGCCACCCCTTTATTCCACTCTACTGATGTGGTAACACTTTTTTTAGATTAAACAGCAACCCCCAGACTTCTCCATCCTCCCCTCACTCCCCCATAGCTTCTTGTTCTCCAGTGTGTTGGGGAGCTTCCAAGAGAAGGTTTAGCCCTTAGAATGTCCCCTGCTGAAGAGGGATTGTGACCTGGGGATTGGGAGAAGGTAACAAGTGAAGGCATAGGACCTCATTAGTGGTGGCTTTGGACTATGGGAATGTCAGCTATGGCTAATTAACTAGCTTTATACCGGTGGTCCTAATTATTCATCAACAGGATAGGAACTCCGGCTTCTTGGCAGAGCTCAAAGGGAACTTTGTTCCTCTTTTCCTTTTGATTCCTAGATGTGCTTCTTACCTCTTAATCTTAGAAGTTATCTCCTCTTACCTGGTCTTCTTCCCCATTAGGGTATTCAAAGAGGTATAGACCCAGGAGATGAAGGGAGGTAGCACCTGCAGACTAATAGAGGCAATAACCAAAGATGTGGAGAGAGACAGCTGACCAGAACCTAAGCTAAAGCTGTCTTTTTCAAGTGGGATACCCTATTCTGAAACTTTTCTGACTCTAACCTTTGACTCGGGGACCCCCCCCCATCCCACCCCATGCATATGGGACTCCAGGACTGACTGAGCACAGCCCTCCCCACCCCTAACTGGGCAAGTCCTAGGTGGAGAAACAGACCTGGGCCCTGCTGATGATCCCCCTGGGATGGTGAAGCTGTAGAGCAGCGGTTCTCAACCTGTGGGTCGAGACCCCTTTGGGGGTCCAACAATCCTGTCACAGGGGTCGCCTAAAGACCATCGAAAAACACATATTTTCAGTGGTCTTAGGAACCAAGACACCGAGCTCCCCTATCCATCTCCAGGTGGGTACGCCCACATACAAGTATTGAAGGGTCACAGCATTAGGAAGGTTGAGAACCACTGCTGTAGAGGGAATCAAAAAGTGGGACCAAAACTCAAAGTCTGAGTTTAATCTTACAAAACATACAATGTATAAAATTTGTATCTTCAGTACAAAAATAATCCAGCATATTCTCCCTTAATTAGGTCCATCAGAATTCAGGTGTCCAGTCACCTGAAGGTGGTATAATTTGTGGCTGGTGATACTGCTGTTATGGGAGGGGGGTCTGAGTGAAGGATAGGCACCTGTATAACCCTTTCCCCTGGCATTTCATGGCCCCTGGACCCTAGGGTATTAGAGGTGGATCAGGGGGTGGGACCCAGGAGGAGAGGATTGTAGGAGGTGGGGCTAGGGGGAATAAGGGTTGTAGGGATTCAAAAGCTCCCCTTGGAGTGGAGCTCCAAGAGGAAAGGAACAAAGGGAAAGGGTCTCCGGTTTACAGTGATGAGCTGTGCGAAGAAAGAAAAGGAGAAGTGTGAGAAGAACCTGGGTTCTGTCTGCCTCACCCCCTTCCATCCCTCTTCTTTGGTATTCCTCTCTTGGACCCAGAGGATGTCCTCGGTTGTTCCCTCCCGGGGAGAGGGTGTGTCAGGTTAGATTTCCTGAGTCACATTCCCCAGCTTTCCAGTTAGACCTGTTCTGGGCAGGTAGGAGGAGGAGCAGCAGCAGCTTGTTTCTGGCTCAGCCTGTAGCACAGCTGTCCAGACCCTGCTTGATATATCAGTGGGACAGGGACCTCTAGTGGCTTAGGCTACCATTTGGTCTTTGTGGCATTTTGACATCATTTGACATGTATACTCTCCAGCCGTTTTTCTTTACCAGGGAGGACAAAAAGAGAGGTTTGCAATCTCCCTGCCCTAGGGGATGGGAGAGGGACTTGGGTCAGGTAAAGGACAGGACTCTGGGGATGGAAAGTAGAAGAGCGTGGGGTGTGAAGGCAGTGAAGAGAGAAACTTGTTTCAGCAGATAGAGCAAAAGTCTATTGACAAGGTTACTTGGGATATTAGGATATAAGTTGTCAGTGAGGCAGAGGTGGCTGATCAAAAAAGCAGAACTTGATTTCGAATTTGAGGAGAAGCCTTCCCATTGGAAGCCCTGACTCCGTGCTCTCTGTGATCACGAGCTCACGGCAGAGGCCTCGGATTCTCCTCACGCCGCTGCTCTCCCATCTAGATTGCAATTTGGAAGCTGAAAAGCCCACTCCACCCCCATTCCGGGTTCTAGGCCAGCCACAGATTTTCTCCATTAACCAGGGATCCTGGATGGAAGTCGAGAGCACGAGTTAAGATAAATATAGCCTGGACCTATTTAAAAGTTCTGGGGGTCCTACAGCTCTTTATTTCTACGGCTCAAACTTGCACCAGGTTTTGAGAGAGCGCGCTCACTTCTCCCTCCCCACTCTCCCTGTCTCAACCCCCCTCCCAAGGCATAAGGCGCCGTGGTCCTCTAAGAGAGTACAGACGGTGAATGCCCAGGGGTGAGAAGTCCTATGGCCTTCCTCTTCCTCCACACCCACCCCCGGCCATCACTCACCCGCAGCCTTCGGCCAGATAGGAAGAGGGGTAGTGGGGCTGGTAGCCAAAGCCCCCCGTCCTCCACCCCGGCTCGGCGCCTTGGTTGCCGCTGCCCTTGCTTGCCCTGGCCAGCTCCAGACCTTCGTGGTCCAGATTGGTATTCTTGATCTTGCGGCGCGGCCGGTAGTTGTAGTCGGGATAGTCGCGCAAGCGCCGCGCCCCCGCTTCGCCTCTTCTACAAAGGGCCGCTTCTCAGCCTCCCCCAGCAATTTCCACTGCGCGCCCAAGCGCTTGGAGATTTCTGAGTTGTGCATCTTTGGGGTGAAGCTGCGCCATCTGGCGACGCTGGCCCGAGCTCCACACCATGAATGCATTCATGGGTCGCTTCACCTTCATGGGAATCTCCCCGGGAGTGTCTGTACTCTCGGACTCCAAGGGACGAGAAGCGGAAGATGTGAAAGCAGTGGGAGCAGGGAGTGTCAGGGCCCAGGCCTGAAGTGAAGGAGACCGGGGCAACGCCATGGAGATGATTAGCCTGAGAGAGGACGGGGAGATGGGGAGGAGGCTCAGGAAAGTGCTTATCGGGCTCCCTGCTTGACCCGGTGTCTTGAAACGTCAGGTTATCCCAAATCTAGTATCCCTCAAAGGGCGGTTCCTTCAGTCCTCACGGACTTCCCCCCCCCCCATCCCTCCCCACACGAAAGTAGAATAAGAATCTGCGCTACCTTGTCCCCAAATCCGTTGTCCTTAATATGGAGGTGTATGGCCACTCAGCAGTCTTTAAAATTTCGCAGGGCCAAAAAGCCAGCAGCAGGTAGCTGGGTTCTCCCTCCACAGCTTTCCTTCGAGATCTTCCCCAAATTCAGGTTCTCCACCCCTCCCAACCTTTCAAGTATTTTGAAAAGGTTTATGAAGGTATGCTTCCCAAGCCCTGGAGCTACTGGCTTCCAGGAGTCACTACGGCTTTGGGTTTCTGCTTGTTTCCGAGGCTACCTTACTCCAGTCATCCCCGGGGGAGGTGTAAGAAGGGGTGTTAGGGGTGGGGCAGCAAGTACCAGTAGTAAGCTGGTCAGACCAGGGAAAGGCTTTTAAACTATGACTCCGCCCTACTCAGGGGCCTCCTCCATCTCCCTTTCCCCGGCCCCGCAACGCACTGAGGTTTACTGTTTTCTCGGCCCCCATTTCTTTCTCCTGAGGGCTCCACTCCCTAACCCTACCTCTGTTCCAGGAGACTTCTCTCCCAGCGCCCCCTGGAATTTATTCCCCTCCCTTTGGTTATTTTAGGTCAAGAACTCCCTTGAACTCAGAAACGGGAAGTGAGAGTAAATCCCAGGAAAGGGGTACAACATAGGTTTTTCCCTCTTGGCTCCTTTCGGATAGGTACTCCGACCTAGATTCTCTTGGGAAGATTTGAAGGGGAAGCTTAAGGTGATTTCTCTTCCCGAGTCACTCTAGCAGGTGCTCAAGCTGTGACTGACTTTCTCTAGTGCTGAAGATTATCCTGACCCTATAGGAGCCATTTCTGTTGTCAGGGGAACTGAGAGGAAGTTTGGCCATTGTTGGGAAAGACTGGGGGGAAGGGGGGGCAGTCTAGGACTGTCAGGAAAACATCTCACTTTGTGGCCCATCTTCTCATGGCCCAACCCTGGCCCTAGGGGACCCCGAGATAAACTAAACCCATTAAGCTAGCCCAGGCTAGGATCTCAACCCCTAGGGAGGGGCATTGCCGAGTCACAGCAGGAGGCAGGATAGGTATAGGAGCGGCTCAACTTCACCCAGCAGCAAGCTGGGTGGGGACACTTTGGCAGGTCCCTGGTAAAAAGAGTAAGATGCTTCCTTGGGGGGAGGGGTGGAAAGAATGAAAAATTCTTTCATCATTTCCAGAGTTAAAGGGCTTTAGAGGTAGCTGTAGAAATGGTGATAAGGCTGAGCTAGGTGCAGGAACCGTGAGATACAAGTGACAAAGGAGCAAAGCTCAGACAAAGCTCAGATTTAATGTGCATGTGAGAAACAAGACTGAGAGGAAAAGAAATGTGCTGTTTGGATTTTTTTATTCTCTTTTTAAATACTGTACAGTGAAAAATAAATACACCTTCTCATTAGCCAGACAAAGTCTGTCCCCCTACCTCCCACCCCTAGAGACCCTTAATAGGTCCCTACCCCTGCTTCAAACCCCCCTCCCCATGCCTCCCACCCAATGACACCACCCCCCATCTTCCACAGTGATGAGGCCCAGAGAGGGGGGGGACAGGATGAGAGGAAGGGGTGCCAAGGGAGCCCCCCCAAACCATCAAATTTGGGTGGGTACAGGAGGACCCTCCCCACAAACAGGCCGGGGAGAGAATTAGGGGGCCAGGGAGAGATTGGGGCATTAGAGGATAAAAGGCACATCCAGTCTGGTGGGGGGAGGCTCCCCCTCACTATGGGGTGGGGTAGACAGAGGAAAAGGAGAGGGTGACCCTGTAACAAGCACCCCACCCCACCCCAAGCCCCTGGGGGGTGGGGAAGAACCCACAGTTCAGCTACTGTTCCCTCCCCCCTTAGACAAGAGCAGCTCCAATGCGGGTCAGGAAGGGCTTGTTGGGTAGCAAGCAAGATGGGAGGGAGAGGGACAGGAAGGGGTGGACTTTTATGAGACCCCATTCACCAAGCTGCCCAGTTCCAAGGAGGCAGAGAGCTCCCCATTTTCCGAGGGGCCCTTAGGAAGTTTGCTGACACCCTGAAAGAGAAAAGGATGGTGATAAGAGAGGACCCTTTATTTCCTTTTCCTGCACCAACTCCCAGAGAGGCCAAGCCCTATAAACTCAAAACCTTACCACCCAAAGTCCTTCCCCCCCAACCCCCCTTCTCCCCCCTCCCCATTCTACCAGAAGAAAACCATAGCTTTTCTTCCCTAATTTGTAAAGACAAAGTCTGAGGTGCAGTGGGGGGGTTCCAGGGACAGGAGGAAGGAGAAGGCAACAATACATCTACCTTTGGTCCTGAGAGGGAGTCCTCGGAAGGAACATGAGTGGGCTCCGGGGGCTGCCTCTGTCGGCTTTGAGATTCTGCTCGGGAGATGTAATCTGCCACTGTCACTGAGGGAAGAAGGGATCAGATGTCCATCTCTCAGCCTTAATTCTACCCAAACCCCATATCATCACAACCCCAGAACCCCACTCTCTCAGGTCTAAGGAAGAACCTTGGCTATTCACCTGGCTGCCGGTCTCTGCTGATAGAGCCATCTGCCCGATTACCCCGGTTACGGCGTCTACGACTTCGGTTGCGTCGTTGGGGCTTTGATTCCTCTTCTGTAGGGGAGGATGATGATAAGAAAGTAAAGTAAAGATTCAGAAAACAGAGGTACCCAGCCTTCCAAAGTTCATTTTTCTCAGTGACCCAGGGAATCCTGCTCACCCAGACCATTTTCAGCCAGGTTAGGCCCATCAGACTCCAGTCCTCCATCTATGATGGTCCGGTCCTCATCTGTACGTCTACGGCGGGAACGGCGGCGCCGGGCACTAGCTGGAGGTGGCTCTCCAGGTTCAGAGTCAACTGGGGGCTCTGCTTCTGATGTGTCCAGTAAGCTGTACGGGTTACTGTCAGGATCCTTCAGCACTAGGTAAAGGTAAAGAAGAGGGCTTGGTCTTTGGGCAGCCTCCCTTCAACTCTCCATTCTCAGCTCCTACCCACTTCTCTCTAAGCCCCAGGTGAATATTAGGTTAATCTCTCAGTACCTGAGCTAATGGAAGATGTGCTGTACTTTGTGGGAAGCCGGGGTGTAGGATTAGACCCTCGACCTCGTCCCCCCATTGGTCTCCTACGACCCTCTTCACCCCGGCTAGGGGCATCTTGGTCACTATGTCCAGGCCGGTCAGGCTCTTCTCGTTTTTCAGACTCTGTTTCAGAAGCAGTGGAGAGGTCTGAACCAGGGCCTAGGGAACAGCAGTCAATTTGGTTCCTCATTTCCAGAAAATACCCCAAGGAAAAGCCTTTGCATACAATTTGTCCTCTTTCTACAACCCATCTTTTCTCCCTCTCACTCTAGCCACACGCCACAATCTCACCATAGCCAGAACTTCCAGTCCTTCGGCCACGGCCTCGACCCCCATAGGTTCTAGTGGCATGGAGGGAAGAGGAAGAGCTTTCATCAGTAGCATAGCCAGTCTTGTCACCACCACTGCTCCCTCGACCACTTCCAGGGGTACGGAAGCCCAGACCAATCTGCCGAAGCTGTTCATCAATCTGTAGCCTTTCTAGTCGAAGCTGTTCTACTTCCTGAGGTCAAGAAAATAGTGGAGGGCAGGGAAAGGAGAAAAATTTAGGAGTCCTTTGCAGAAACTGTACACCACCTAAATTCTCTGCATAGCAAAGAATTCAGCAAAAAAATAAAGAACAAATCCTAAATGTGAACAAATCAGGTATTCAATCCTGTCCTTTAGCCCTGTTCTCCTCTGAGACAGTCTCCATAGACCTCAGCTTTTCTAAAAGTTCCAATTCTCCTCTGGACACTCAGGACCCATTTCCCTTCCAAGAAGACAGCCCTGGTACCTGCAAGTAAGAGAGGTGATATTCTAGTAGAGCCTGAGCATTGCTGATATTCTCCCGGGTGCCAACGAATATGAAAGGAACCATTCCCTGGCAGGAAAGAGATCGGTCAGTAAGGAGAAAAGAAAGGTGAGCAAACTTGCTTCCCTCATTTTCACATAAGTTTACAGACTGGGGACCTATCTTCAGCAAAACCCATCCCTGGCCCCACCACACAGGAGTGCTTGTCCTAAGGAACTTGTTCCTACCCACTTCCCTGGGGAACCCAAAGAACTCCTTTCCCATAATACCTCCTCCCTAGGATTCTTCTTGTCATTATCACCCTCCACACGAACTCTCACCACACCAGATTTATCCACAATCTCCTGGATCACTTTCCCATTCTTCCCAATCACTTTGCCTGTATTGGGGGGATGAAGGAGACAGAACGTGGCAGACGGCTCTTTATTTAACCCATTCCCCTGTCTATATCCCAACAGAGAAAAGATGAAAATACCCAGACTCATTCCTGCTGTAGTTTTCACTTGTCCAACCCAATTCTTAGAGACCCAGCTGTTTGCCCCACATCCACTTCTTTTTAATCCCTTCTCTTTCTTGCTTCATCTTGGCCACTGGCTGTCTAGACTCACCAACCAGGTTCCGGGGCACTTGGACAGAGTCTTCAGAAAACTCAAGGTAGCTTCGGGCCTGCCGGCATGCCTCAGGAGTCTGGAGAAAAAGTGAGAGGAAGATTACTGGACACAGGGATCTGAGCCCCAAAGAAATCTAAGCTTCCCTTCCTCTTTCACCACCCTCTTTTTGAGGGACTGTGCTACCCTTAAAATCCAAAAACCAGAAAAAATTCCAGAATATTTTCTATTTTACTCTTCCTCCCTTTAGAAGTCCCAGTACTAACCTCCCCATAGATTCGAAAGGTGCAAGTCTCCTCGCCCAGCTCAATGGCTGTCACTCCAGGCACTTTTCGGGCCTGCTGGATATTGGCACCATGAGTCCCGATTGCTAGTCCCATTAGGTCCTCCCGTACTGTAAATTCTTCCTGGAATGCTGCTGCTAGCTGCTTGCTTGTCTGGAAGGAGAGACTGGAAGTCATCTCTAAAGCTCAGACAGGGCTCTTCTCTGTGTGATTAAGAGGACTAGGGATCAGGGAAGAGAGTGAATTAGAAGGAATGAAACTACAACTTCTAGTGGCTACTAGCCCTTGTGACACATGATACGGAAACTGAAGGGAGCTGGTCTGTATTTCCCTGCCAAAGCCCAAAGATTCAAGGTAAAGGAAACCTAGTAATCAAGTGGTAAAAAGTTCTCTGATACTGATGAACTGTGTGATTTTGGACAAAGCACAATCTTTCTCTGCTTCAGGATCACATCTACTAAATGACAGCTGCCCTATCTCAGAAGAGAATTCTTGTAAAGTTCCTATCAAAGTGATAGCCCTTTGAAAAAGCAAAAGTATTATAAAATACTAATCATGTATTATCTTATACTTTTCCAAGCAATACAGTCTCTCCCTACCACAAACTCCAAACAACTAGGAAGAGCTAGAGAGAATCTCAGAATAAACACAACTAGTCCAACTGCTAGTCAGGTCCTTTGAAGCAATCTAAGACAGATTTCCTAATTCTTGAAGAAGAAAGACAGCAGGGGGTTTGGAGAGTAAACCATGGGTAAGAAGAAAGAATGGTTGAAAAGGGTTGCCTGAACAGGGAGTTTCCAAAAAGGCTCATTTCCCATAACAAAGGGGCTGAAACTTTATCAAGGAGCATTGAAGATGGGTCTAATGGAAAAGAAAATGCTGGACAAGGGGAAAGCCTTAGGGCTGAAAGGCATCCAGGACCTTAAAAGAGGTTTATAAGTCCCCTCCCTGAATTTACTAACATTTAAAGCTAAAATTGAATCCAGAAACCAGAAATACTTAAGGAAAAGAGACAGTCCCTACCCCAAACCCTACCTAGTCAGGATGCTCAAGGAACACATCTATGTTAGAACTAGAGATTAGAAATTAGAGCAACCTCTAAACTGAGGAAAGGAAACTAGTGAAGTTAACAGAGAAAGTGGTCATAGAGAGATAGAAGAACTAGGAGAACAGTATGTCATAGCCAAGGGAGAAAGTTTAAAAGGAATGAGTATACAGAGTGAAAAGGGGAAAATAACCTTAAAGAGTTCTTTGAGAAACAATGCTAGAATGCTAATCTCTTCCAGAAAACTTCAATTTAACCTCATTTTGCAAAAGGTGTATATATATATATATATATATATAGTAAAATGAAAAAATTACTGGAATAAAAACCCAAATATTCTGGACAAGTCACAATTTCTCTGGGTTTGAAATTACTTTAAAAAAAAAAAAAGATACTATCAACAGTCTTAAATACTTTCCACATTGGTTGTCAAGATAAAATGTGAATGTTTATGAAAACATAAAAACAATCAAGGGCCAAATAAATATATGGTATAACTATTACAGAGGAGGCAAAGAAAACCACTGGGACTATGATCCAGGACTCCTGATTGATCCCAACATTTTTTATGATATGATTTGATAGGATGAATCTGGATTAAATCAAGAGAATCCATGTGACTCCTCATCCAAAGGGAGCTGGGCCATCAGAGTTCTTAAGATAAGAAGGGTCTCTATAGCAGGGAAAAATAGCATCAGAGCTCACCTCTAGATGCTTGGTGGCCTCTTCATTTCGGGACATGAGCAGCAGTTTGGTGCGGAGGCTTCGGAAATGCATGTCACCCAGCAGGGATGCCCTTTTCACAGGAGCTTCTGTCGTTGACTAAGTGGGAAGAGAAATTAACTAGACACCCCCCCCCCCCATTCCACACAGGGATGAGGGGAAGATCTGGGCACCAGGATACTTGGGTCCTCAAGGAAGGTGGGAGTTTATAAGGTTATCTGAGTTCCTATAAGAAACAAAGGAAAGGGAGGAGGAATTGGGAAATATAAGGCACAGAAGGGAACCAAATAAATATTCTAAGACTTAAAATCGTTAAAGTATAAGCTTTGTGTTTACACAAAGAGGGATTGTGTTTGTGTCTCTATAACCTAGCACAGTACCTAGCACACAGTAAGCACTTAACAAAGGCTTAATAAATTGGATGGGAGGGGGGTAGTCTTATTAGGAAAATGAATGAAGGTTACATTTTAAGTTATATTTGGGAGATTAAAGGGAAATTACAGATTTTAATACCCTTTGTCCTATGCTATGTTGGACTTTGGCAATGAGAAGCCTCAGTTCCCAAGAAAAAAAATCAGGGTCAAGAACAAGGAGGCAGAGTACTGTCCTTTGATTAAAAATATAATCCCCCCTCAAGTCCCACCCTCTCTGCTAAGGATCAGAGGTGCAAAAGGAGAAGAAAACCAAAGTACATGGGTGAACATGCTCACCAGAATAAAGAGCTCACTGTTAGTGATGTTCAAGAAGATGCAGTTGGCTCCTAAAGCCTTCTTGAACTCTTTATGGACATTCTCATTGGAGCAGCTAGGGAGAAGATGCAAATTTTCAGATATCAGGACTCAGGGAAAAGTTCAAGGGCACAGAAAGGGAGTAACCAAGAAAATGACTTGGTAATTGATGGGAGAAAATGTACAGGGATAGGGATAAAGCAGAGAATGGGATAGGAACAGGGAATGGACAGGGAAGGCTGTGAAAAAAATGATTATGGAGACAGGAGGTAGAGTGGCCATGGGAAGAGTCAGGCTTACAGGTAAGGAGTACCCTTTGTGGACAGCCCTGGCACTCACGCTTCTCTCAGATCCTCAGGAACAGCCATGGTGACCTTAAAAAAACTGCCTTTTGTAGCCAGAGGGCTGGGATTGACAGGTCGGAGCCGTTCCAGGGTCACAATTTCGTTGTAGGTAGCATCGCAAGCTGCATATTCTATAACATAGAACTGATGGGATGAAATAAGAAAGATAGCAACCTTAGATTTCTGGGTTCAAATCCCCAATAATCCTCAAACTCTGCTTCCTCCTAACTTTCTACCCTCAGTTTCTATTCCCAAGACCACCCACCCCATTCTCCAACCCTCCAAAATCACTTACATCTCCCTTCATCATCCGAACCCTAGCCAACCACCAACCACAAGGCTCCTGCTCGTTGGCTCGAGAATAAACCTAGAGAAAATTACAGAAGAAAACAAAAATGGTTTTAGAAATTGACTTGGATAACATGCAGACAAAGTAGAGCCTTTATAAGCCAATAAAAAAAAATCAAGGCATAAGTGCTGCTAATCAGAATGGAAAGAAGTCATGAAATTCTAGATTACTCTATTATCTTAAAAGGATGAAGTTTTTGCTGAGATGGGGGCATATCAGAGCAGCAGGGAAAGAAGACAGGTTGAAATTATAGCATGACATATACAAGACCTCAGGCATGCAGGAGAGCTTAGGATAGGAAATTTAAAACACCTATGGGGTAAGTTTCCTTCTTTGCAGATATTTTCAATCAAGACAGACACTCTCCTTATCATTCTTCACCTAACTTGCAATGGTGAAAGAGGAAGGAACAGCTGGAACAAGCCTAGCAAATCTAAGGGGTTTCCATGATCTTAGCTGAATGGTAACTGAGACAAAGAAAGAAGTGAAAGGTAATGGGGCGGGGAGGACAGGGACAGGAAGATGTCAGGGGGACGATAGGGGAGGAGAAGAGAATCTTTGCCTTCTGGGACTAGAAAAAATACATATTTAAGGGGAAGGAATTTCAGTGCTCTTACCTCCACCTCATCCCCTTCTGTGATCTCCTTGCTATAGTCAGCTGGTGGTGGTAGCCGAACATCCCCAAAGGGGATCTGTCTCTCACTCTGCCAGCTGTAAATGAGACAGTGTGAGAAGAGCCTTAGACTGATGGAAGTTACCTAAATTCGAATGCTCCCTCATCAATTCGCCCTGCTCTCCATTCCTTCAGAATAGAAAACTATATCTCAAATCCTACTCCATGAACCCTGGTTCCCCCATTATTTTATCCTTCCCCCAACCCTAGTTTAGTCCTTGCTCCTTTCCTGGGACTACGACTACATACCTAACTGTTGGCTCTCCTCCCCAAAGCAACCCTTTTAGGACCAGTTTTCCTGTTAGCTTTACGACCCCTCTCCCCACCCAGGAGCTCTCTCTGAAAAACAGACATCCTGGATTTTCTTTCCCCAGGTCTTACTTGTTCTCAAAGAAGATGGTGACTGAGTCTTCATGGACATCCTTCACAAAACCCTACAGTGGGTGGCGGAATAAGGTGAGAAAGAAAATGGAGATTTACCATCAGCTCAGAACTCCAGAAGGGAATAAGGGGCAGGCTAGAAGCAGGAAACCTGAGTTCTGGGGGACAGAAGCAATCTGGGTGAGGTGAGTCAGGAGAAGGGTCAGAGACACACATCCATATTCTAAGAAAAAGTGTGTCTGTATTTTAAGGAGTAGGGAGATACATGGCAAATGGCAAACCATTAGAACAGGAGAAAAGGGCAGGGACTGGAAGGGGTCTGTAATAATTTGGGGACCTGAGGTTGGTGAACCTCTTGAGCTAGGGATTTCAGAGTTACAGCGGGTTTCCTTCTAGATCCCAGAGACTCATACTTTACCCCACTTCCCAAAATTCTTCATTTTCTGTTCAATAGACTGCCACTGTCCAATTAACATGCTTTTTTGCATTAACCAAAGCTAAGAATATCCCCCCAAAACAAGGAGATGATGTCTAGGAGCACAGGAGACAAAAGTCTCCTTCCTCTTCATAGCAAAACAGACTTGAGTAAACCTGGCATCCCTAGACTGCCCTAGGGGAGGGCACAGATGTTTTGGTCATAGGAGGCAATGGGGGGAGAAGGCAGGACACTATTAGGGAAAGGGGTAAGGATTTTGAGAGTACTGAAAGAATAAAGATAACAAGAGGAAAGTGATGAAGGTTCTACCACAAAGACACAAGTTCAAAGAGTTATGTTTCTAACTTAATAAATTACCCCTAACCGGACTGAGTAGGGAGAGATTATTTCTAAACTGAGGTGACCATAAATAACTATCTGCCCAACTCTTTGTTTCTCCATCCCTATACAATGAAGGTACCCTGAAAGTTTCAAGAAGCTGGCACAGAGAAATCACTGCAGCTAGGTAGTGCAGCAAGATCACTCATTGGGCCCGGAAAGACCTTAATTCAAATCCAGCCTCAAACATTTACTGGTTGTGTAATCCCTGGGCTAACAAGTTACTTAGCTCTCTGTGCTACAGTTTCAACTTTAAAATGGGGATAATAATAGCATTGACTTCCTAGGGTTGTTGTGAAGATCAAATGAGATAACATTTGTAAAGCACATAGCACAGTGCCAGCCACAGAGATATAAATGTTAGCTGCTATTATTAACAGCATAGTGCTTGGCATGTGTAAGGCATTTAATAAATGTTTATTTTCTTCTTCCCTTCCTTAAAGAAATTAAGGCTGGGGGGGAGATGTTTGTAAGGGTTGAAATTATCCTAAAAAATTTACACTTTTCTCTGCCTACTCTCCCCACCTCAGATTTTTCAATCACACTATTGGTTCCCTTTATACTAGGAGAATCTAAAGTTAAATTTCACTACCAGAACAAAATCGCCTTCAAGTTATTTTTAGGATAAGTAATGCAGTTCCCAACTTTTCCCAAAAACTTTACTAATTTCCAGTGTTCTAGCTACTAAATAACAATAGCATCCAACATTTATATAGTATATTAAAATCTAAAACGTAGATATGGAAAACATCCTTTCTCTTCCTTACATCCTTTCCCCTACTTACAGGATAGTCCCTTTTCCTAGTCCAGAATCCTTTCCTAAAGGCCCATTGTCTCTGGGTCCCCTTCCTTTATATGTTCCTTCCATAATACTCCTATTCCAGTAACCCCCTCTTCCACTCTACCCTTTATACTTAAAAGAATACCTTTATGACTTCACACCTGCCTTAGCTTATTATACATCTAAAATATCTTTGAGCTTCTGTCACCACAGTTCACTAACATAGTGTCAGATGCTCTGGAAAGTTCTTTAAGGAGAAATAGGAGGAAGGGGAAGAAAGGGCATGGCAGAAGACAAGCACTTGCCTGCTCCTTTCAGAAATGGATCCCGCTCCTAGGTATTCACAAAGGCTATGCCTATCCATTCGTGTACACCAATTATTCCCTGACCACTCAGAGATGGCTTGCAGGGAAAAATACCGTGATTACCTTGGTCTTTTTCTAGCCATAATCCTTGAAATTGGAATTCTTTTCAGTTCTGGTTTTTCAGCAAGAATGTCTGAAAGACCAGAACTGAAAAGAAAGTTTGACACTCCAACACAAGAAGCATGAGAAGATAAACATGGAAAAGAAATCATAAGGAACTTATCAAAGTTGAACTATTTACATGCCAATATGGAAAAGTGACA
>CM053586.1:186581322-186599392 GCA_028646515.1 Pseudochirops corinnae | reverse complement strand
TAGATGGAGAGGAAACAGGGAGAGACAGAATGGGGTTGAGCATCTCATGGAAGAGACAAAGGATAATTGTTATAATAGAGGGGGAGAACAGGAAGGCAAAAGGGAAAGAGTCAACCTTACTCTCACTGAACTTGGCTTAGGGAAGCAATGACATAAATTCTAAACTGGGTATCTTGCCACACAGGAAAATAGGGGGAATGGGGATGAGAGGTGGGATGATGGAGGGGAGGGCAGGTTGGGGGGGAAGGTTGATGGAAGTACACACTTCTGTAGAGGAACAGGGACAGGGTAGAGAGTAGAACAGGGGGAGCGGGAGCAGGATAGGAAGGAGGGACATGTAATCAGTCTCTCACAATGTGCCCACTGTGGAGAGGTTCTGTGTAATTACACACGTACAGCCTGTATCTGATTGCTTGTTCTTCCAGTGGGGGTGGCTGACGAGGGAGGAGGAGAGTGAATCTAGAATTTAAAGTTCTATAATCAAATGTTGAAAATATATATATATACACACACACACACACACACACACACACACACACACACACACACAATTATTATTACTATTATTATTAACTACATCCAACTGGAACTTAAGATACACAGGCACTGTGGAAGGGAGATCCATCCTGCCCTATCGGAAAGTTAGAAGAGTGATGGGGGAGGACATGGGAGAGATTAGATAGGGGCAGGGGTTGTGCAGGGGGATGGCTGTTTTGGGGGGGGGGTGGAGGAAAGATGAGAAAATTTGTGGCTCAAAATCTTGTGGAAATGAATGATGTAAACTAGAATAAATAAAATAAAATTTGTTCCAAAAAAAAAAAAAAGAAATTGGAATCCTTTTGAGAGAATTCAGACCCCCCGATGCTTAATTTCACCCTCTCTACCCATTTCCTCTCCCCAAGGGCTCCAGGGGAGGAAACTGAGCACCTAGCTCTGCTCAGATCTCACCTAGTGTGAGGTTGGGAAGATAAGCAGAAGAAAGTGAGGGCAAGGGCAGGCAAAAGCCAGTTCAGTTGTCCAGAGGGTGGTTTGGTCCAATGACTTTGGTATCTCCTGGCTGTGGCTCCAGGAAACTGAGACATAGTTGAAGAACCCAGGTTCCTATCCTGTTTCCCCAGCTCAGTAATATGTACAAAGGATTCATCCTTACCTCCTTTACCTCCAGTCTACCTTCTAACACTCAAAAATTAAAACCAGCTGAACCATACCATCTCACCTGATTCAGTGAAACAAGGTAAATGTCAGAGGAATTGAGGGAAAGGAAGGGATGAGTGTGATGTTCTCTCCATTGTCCAGTTGGGGAAAATCTAATTAACCCTTACCTCCCCCTCCCTTCCAAAAGGAAGTATGTATCATAGCTTCTTCATATTTACTACCACAATTAAGGTCTATTTAGCTTTAATTAGGGAACTTTCCCAAATAATACACCCTGGGTAGGAAGCACATCAGAGAACTGGAAATTGAAGACTGGGTGACTGGTTCCTTAGAATAAAATGGGTGACATGGTGGCACAAAATCCTTCTGATCAGAGAAACTGAGGCTGGCAGACCTTTTGAGCTAGGGAGCTCAAAACTGCAGTGTACTCTGCTGATTAGTTTCTGAACTAAGTCTGGCATCAATATGATGAACTCTGGGGAGCTGGGGGGGAAGGGGAAAGAGGGAGCAGACTGTTTAAAGAGGGGAAAATCTACCAGGTCAAAGCTCTTGTATAGATCAGGTGCTATGTTTCTATCTTAAAAGTGGACTGGAGATGGAATTTGAAATAGCCAAAGATCGAAGTGGAAATATATGTAACAGCTCTCGGAGGGAAGGAGGACAGTCAGAACTACAGTAACTAAGATCCTGTTAAGGGGTATCATTGTCTCTCTTAGATAGAAAAGGATATACAATGGGATACAAAGGGATTCCCACATCCATAAGAAAGGGAAGGGAATCTTGTCAGGGGATAATTCTCAAATCACATGGTCCCTCCATACTAACTACCCTGATCTGCTGAGTCATGAAAACTGGTTCTAAAAACAGTGACAAAGTATTCAAATACAAAAGGGTAAGGAGCCCAGCAGAGAGTGGCAATGGGAAAAACAAACAAACTGGCATTGAGACAGACAAATAAATAAGACTGTTGAGGTACTCCAGTCTTCAAAACAGGGGAAATGAGACTTAAATAAATGTTAAGGAGTACAGAAATCCATATGATCTGTATCTCAACAAACTCCCACTTCCCAAGTCCAAAGCATCCCTCACCTCAAATCAAATTCTCACCACATTCACACTGGTTGAGGGGAAAGATCTAACAAAATATAGAAGCTGAGGTTTTAAAAAGTTTTAGTTCCTTGTGTATATGGAAAGCGGTGGAGTGGGGGAATGGGGAGAGGAACCTCCTCTCTCATCTAGATAATTCTTTTTTTTAAAAGATGATTCTTACTAAAAGTACAATCTTGTCCAGAAGCTATCCCCAGATACCAGTTAACAGAGAAATGAGAGAAGACTAAATATAACATGTTATAGACTACCTCTGACCTGATCTCAAAACCCTTTTTCCTAAAACCCAAAAAATTTATGATTGGAGGTTTAGAGAGGATACAAAAGGAGGGCAAAGGACCAGTCAGGATAAAGTATGCATCTGAAAGTACATTTCAATGAAGAAAAAGAAAGAAACATAAGGGGAAAAGAAGCTAAGGACAAACATATGCTACCAGACACAGAAGGGAATCAGGAATGAAGGAATTTTTGCCAGGGCAAATAGGAATGCTGCTATGGGGTGAGTTTAAGAAGAAACAAGAGTCTATTCTGAGGTGCTATTATGAAGACTCTGTGTTATCACATGATCTGGAACTGAAAGTCCAAGGTTTAGAAAAGAAATGACAAAGAATCAACTAAAGAACCTCTTTTTGCTTTAGAAAAGATTTAAGGAAGTTTTCTCAAAATAAGGATTGGGTTGGTTAGGCTAACTTTATATAGTTAACTACTAAGATTAAGGAGTGAGCTGAGACTCAGATTACCAGAGAGGAAAACTATCTGATGAGAAATGGGAGCACACACCACGGCAAACACCAAATCCTTTTTAGTCATAATGTAAAATATGCTTTGGGGAAGAAAGAAAGAAGAATGGCTCAAAGGTATAGGGGTCTATTTGGTTAAGAAGGGGAAAGGGAGGGCAGGATCTCTCTCCACATGTGGTGATATAGGAGAAATATCAACAAACATTTATTAAGTAACTATTTGCTAGGAACTGGAAAAAGACAAAAATGACAATCTGCCCTCAAGGAACTTACATTCTAGTTCTTCCAGATGTAGGATAGGCTACAATATATGTTCAAACTCAGGCCTGGGAGGTAGAACAAAAACGTTGGCAGGGTATAAGTTACAAGGATGTCCCGTCCCAGCCCCCCCATATTAGAGAATTAAGGAGAAGAAAATTATTGGGAAGCAATGAGTCTTCAACTTCAGTTATTTTACCTATGAAAGGTTAACCCAGAAACCAAATTAAGGGTGGGCAGAAAAGGGTGTGGACAAAGGGAGGGAACCTCTGCAGAAATTCCTTCAGAGGTGAGCTTGCGTACAGAAAAAAGGGTTCTCTAAAGGGACTCCCTAAAAAAAGAGCTGTAGAAGAATGCCCAAATAGGGAAAGTTACTAGGGAACATTCTAGAGACAGAAATACTTTCGGGAAAAATAAAAGGGGTATCCACTCCTAGGAAAGGGGTCCATCTGAGGTCCCCTTTGAGGAGAACACAGGCTCTATCTGGGGAATGACATCGGTAATGTAAAGGTGCATACATGTACTGGTCCTTACCCGAATCAAGCAATATTCTAGGTAGGTCTTGCGTGGAAAGTAGAGGTATGGAGGTAGAGGACTTGTATAATGAAGCCATCGACGAATGAGAAAGCAAAATGAGTGGCAGAGCATAGACTTCCTAGAGGTCAGGGGGTGCTACAGCTGTTAGCTCTCGGTTTCATCTTTTTTCTGCCTCAGCTGGGGAATAAGAAGTGGGAGGGGCTCTGCCTGAGATAATGGACTGAAGTCTCTCCCAGAGATGCGGGGTAGGGGTGGGTTACACAAAGACCGAATTAAAGTCTTAGCAGCCCTAGGTTAAGTAGAGAAGGGAAGGTCAGTGGTGAAGGAGCAAGAAGGGTGTTCCTGCGCTGAGGTCCTTTGGGGAGGAGGAGGAGTGACCGTCTCTGCCCCGGGAAGGAGGGAAGAAGCGGACCAGGGGCCAGGAGCAGTCACTGGGGGGAGTCGGGGGGAGGGGCGGGGAAGGGACCGGGACGGGAGGCAGACCCGGGGAGTATCTGTCTCCTCGAGGCGGGTCTGGGGGTGGGCAAGGAGGAGTCCCGACAGGCCCGTGATTCTCCGGCCTGCAGGCTCGGGCAAGTGTCCCCGGCCGGCGCGCCGCCTCACCTTGTAGAAGGCCCCGTTGGAGCCACGAACCTCGACCGGCAGCCCTGGCTCCATGTCCCTCCCGACAGCTATGCCGCCCATGGAGGGGGCGCCGCCTGCGGCGGCTGCTGCGGCGGCTACTGCTGCTCCTCCGGCTTCTCTTCCTTCTCCTTCTTCTCCTTCTCCTTCTCCTCCTCCTCCTCCTCCTCCTCCTCCGGTGGCGGTGGCGGTGGCGGCGGTGGCGGCGGTGGCGGCGGCGGCGGCGGCGGCGGCGGCAGCAGCGGCCTGAGCTCGGGCCGGGCCGGACCCCCTGCGCCGCCCCCCCGGGGGAGGAGGAGGAGCCGGCGGGGACGCCGCAGGGGGCGGTAGCCGGGCAGGACCCACACGGGCCCCGCCACAGCCGACGAGCAGGGGGCCGGGGCCGGGCCGCTCCCCGTCCGCCGCCGCCTCGGTCTCCGCCACTGTGAGGGAAATGGCCGCCGCCGCCGTCGCCGTCTCCTCAGCCACTACCTCAATCCCGGGACGCCGCCGCCGCCACCGCCTCCTCCTCCTCCTCCTCCTCCTCCTCCTCCTCCTCCTCCTCCTCCTCCTCCTCCTCCTCCACCTCCCTCCCCCCCGCCTTCCCTCCCCCTACCGCCGCCGCCGCCGCCGCCGCCGCTATCTACTGCGCAGGCGTGCTCGCCACCCTCCCGCCCCGCGCCCTGGAGACCAGAGAAAAAGCACGGCGCAGGCGTCGAGGAGCGCGTGACCGTGACTGGCTAGCGCGCGTACCCGAGCTGGAGCCTTTAACCCTAACCCTAACCCCTAATACAACACGCCGCACGCACGCACGTACGCATACTGCTACGCTTGCGCAGAAGGGACCACCGCCTCCTCACCTCTTTCAAGGGCCTGTCGAAGGGCGAAGTGCCTGCTTATGTCACTTTCTCCCTCTTTCCTCCAATTTCTCTTTTGTCTGCCTAGTTGCGCAGACTCGTAGATAGGAGAGAAAGGGGCCGGGGAAAAGGTTCAGGGATTATGTGGTGGTGTCCGCTTAATGCTCATGCGCTTGGGCCAAGTTACTGCTGCTGCTGCCCCTTCTTTATCATCACCATTTTAAACAGTTCTTCGCGTTTATTCGTCGTCAGTGGGGTGGTGACATTTGTGGAAGGGAAGAAGACTCCATCCATTGTCCTTGAAGAGCGCACATCAGTCAATTACAAATCAACATGTATTTAGCCTCAAAGTGCCAGACACTAGATCTATGTCCAGCACATGTATGCTCTATTGCTTTATGTTCTTTAATATATTACAGATACATAGAACACAGATATGCAAAACGCTTATGTTAAAATAAACTTAAAAGCAATACATAATTTAAATTATGTAATTAAATTATTAAATAAGAGGCAAAATGGTGCAAATAGAGACGCCTCGAAGGTAAGGAGAAATGGATTCAAGTTCCACTCCTGACCATACTAGCTGCGTGGTCCGGGGGAAATCACTAACTACTTACTCCCTGACACGTCTTTTAATTTCTCTACTCTGGGCAATTCTCTGACTAAGTTACAGTTCCGAATTGGTAGAGAAAGTTTGTAGTTCCCTATAACTACGAAATCACAGGTGCAGTCTTAGTCCCTTTAACCCTATCAAAAAAAGCAAATGCTAGCCGGACTGGAAGGGAGCGAGTCCTTGTTGGAGAGCAGGGGAAATTCAAAGGGAGAGATGAAAGAACAGGATGTTCAGAGACAATAAGGAGTCAGTTACGTGATTCTGTTGGAAAGGAATGAGTGAAAAGGCTTAGGCCAGGGTTGGCAACAAATAAACCGCCCTAGGGAGTGTCTAAAAATAATGCCTGAGTGAGATTACATTCTTTCTTCAAATAGAGTCCTTGAGGGCAGGAACTTTTCAAAGTTTTCCAAAAAAAGCTTTTGTTTCTTCAGGGTTCAGTGCCTGGCACACAGTAGGCCCTTCATAAATATTTGAACTGGATTGCTTTTAGTAGGCACTCTAGTTCCGGGCACAGTAGTAAGGAATGGGGAGGTGAAGATGATCTACATTTTGTCCAACCCACGAGGAACTTAATCTTTTAGAGATGATTAGATCTGTGCACAGATATGTAAAATGCAAAATAGGCAATAAGTGCATAGGAATTTAAAGTGCTATGAGATTTACTGGGATTTCCTCCAAAAGTGATTCCCCCTCCCAAATACCCCTCTTGATCTGGGGCAATCTCAATTCTTCCAGGCTCCAAATCTTTTGACTCAATAGTTTGCATCCCCTCTCATGCTTCTTGTATCCAACAAAGACATCCTTTGCCTTCTCCCCATGTAGGATGGAGCAGGAAGGGGGGGGGGGTGTCAGCCACGTTCTTTCCCTTAAAAGACTTTGCAACTGTCCTGGAGACTTAATTGGCTCTGGGATTAAGGCTCAGGGACACTTGCTGTAGCTTCCTGGTTGCCCAAATACAAAAAGGGCCAGATGTAGGAGCTTCAACCCCTCCCTCAGCATTCTGACCTTGCACCAGCCTGACAAACTTGGTTTAGGAAAATTATGTTCAGCTGAATCAACACTACATCCTCCCTAAATATCTTTCTCCTGCTCTAGCAATAGCTAACTGGTAGATGGACTACAAATGCCTCATTTCATCCTAATCCCAAACCTGAGCCACTTCACCAGCCTAGTCAGCTCTGGCCTACCAACTACATGTCTGTTTGAGTATTTAAAAGTCCCACTCTACTCTGGAACTCCTTGATATCCCAGGTTCCAAATGTATCGAGTGTTTTGTGTAATCATAAGTGACAATAGGGTTCAAACTTTAATCCAGTGCTCTATGTACCACAAGAGTCATTCATTAAATAGCAAAACATCTTAATAGGTAATAATAGCAAAGGAAATAACAAAGGGAATTCATGTAGTTGATTCATTTTCCAAGCCCCTTACATAAAGGAAAATATCCACAGACTCTTAAACTGGGGAGAAAATTCCTCAGACAACTCAGGATATTATTTAAGAAGGGATTGCATACAGTTAGAGGACCCAATATCTTCTTTACTTTAAGGGATGTTTTAGCGCTTTGGTGAGACTACTCCAAGCCAAAGTGTCTAGGAGCTAATAAACACACTTTCAGCTCTTTTATTCCACATAGTAATATTGGTTGACACTCGGGCAATTGTCAATACCTTTTTTTTCTCTTCACTCCAATGCCTCTCCCTCACTCCACCTCCCTCCTCCAAAGAAAGCTCCTCTATCCTCTAGTTGGTTTAGAGTAACTGAATCCACTTCAGCTCCCATCATATATATGTAAGTTAGTGCTTGCACCATACAGATTGTCTTGAAATGTCAATAAACCTCAAGGAGTTATTTAGAAATGTTTGGGGGAATGGGGAGGAGATATGAGCTTTTGTCCTATAGCCCTATTTATTAGCAATAGTTCCTATCCTCTTTATCTGGGTGGCAACCAAGACCTGCTTATTTTTTCTGGAAAATTTTTCTTCCATCCTTTAATAAAAATGGATATTTTATTTAACTTTGTGGGTAACCTGTGTCAGACTAAATTATTCTGATATTTTAAAAAATAAATAAATTTATTTATCTTTTAGTTTTCAACATTCACTTCCACAAGATTTTGAGTTACAAATTTTCTCCTGATCTCTCCCCCAATTATTCTGATTTTTAAGAGGACAATGTACAAATTCCATTTTCTCATTTTCCCTTGGTTGAGAGGAAGAAAAAATCAAGTTCTATATAAAGTAAGGGATCACATTTTTAAATCTAAGGCTGAATTTTCCTTTGGCCGTAAGGATACAAAAAGAAAAGGTCAATGCTCTTCAGATGGATAAATAACTAAATCCATGGGATTGTTTGGAGTCAGAACATTTTCATTTTGGGACCAATGGGAAAGGTTAGATTCCGTAGCCTTGAAAAAATTACTAATGACAGAAAAAGGCTTGAACAAATCTAGAGGGAGACTAACGAAGAAGTTCCGTCCTATCCAGTCTGGAACTAATGAGTTTTCTTTTTACTCTAATTTCTAATTCCTTCATATATATTTTTTTTTCTGAATTTGTATGTCTTATTTAGCCTTATTTTTTTTTAATCTAGAAAATACACTCCTGTGCTTTATTAGAGAAAGGGTGTGGTAATAAGAAAAGGAAAGTAGAAGGGCATGACAGACCAGGGTGTCCAGTTAAACTGAGAGCAACTTGGTTCTTGATGTAAAGCACAGCTATGGATCCCTCGAATATCCACCCCTTTCCATTCCATTCTTTAAAAAAAATGTAGATAGCGTTAAACACCAATATAGCATATTAAGCTTGCTTTTCAACTATATACACTTAAATAAATAAATGTTAATACTTGAAATATAACATTTCAATAACTCCTAAGTCTACATTAAGCTCCTGTAATTGTCCATTCATTCCCATTGTTTGGGATGAAAAACCCTATCAAAAATTTTAATTTAAAATGCGGCGATCTCTTAGGGTAAGAACGGGAGTTTATTCTCTTCCTTGGGAGAAGAGAAAGGTCTTCCCTATGACTGATCATGAGAAAGAGGAGAGGCAATATGGAGGGAGGAGGGTTTTAAACCCTAATGTAGCTAAGCCCCCTTCCCCAACTGTCCCCTTTCCCATTGGCTGAGAGATGGACTCAAGTCTCAGCGCCAAAATCTTCCCTAATGGCAAGTCATAGGGAATCGAGCCATTATTTCTCAGTGGCTGGGAAATAGGTTTACAAAGAACAAGGATGCTGACTGACAACAAAGGGAAGGGGGAAGGGTCCCAAAGCAAGAGAAGAGGAGTGAGCCTGGGCTGTCCCTGACTCCCACTGGCCAGGAGGAGGGGAACACAGAAGGAAATCAGAAAGGGCTTGCTGCTGATTAACAGCAGTAATGGAGGGGGGAGGGCAGTTAACAATCCAAAACTGCCTGAGAAGTTTTCACTTTCCCCAGACACCATTTACTTATCTTTTTATATATTTGCAGTTAATGGGTACCTTGTTCTCTGGTTCTGCTTTTTTTCACTTTGATGTATTTCATAAAATTCTTTCTGTATTTCTTATACTCCTCATGCTTATCCATTTATTTGCCTCTTCATCCATTTATTTTTGACAATCTCCTCCTTATTCCTACCACTGCTAATGATGAGGTCTGTTGTCTGTAACCTCACTTTGTAAAAATCTCACTTGTATTCAGGCACCTATGTATGTAACATCAGTTTGCAATAAGCCTGTGCAATTAAGCTGTAAAAGTCACACTTTCCTTCAGCCATAAAGGCATTCACTCTGCCTCTCCCCTGCCCCCAGCCTCAGTCTTTTCTCAAGCCAACAGTCAGTTTGCTTAGATAGTTTCCCATGCTTCCATCACCCAAGTATTTTTAGAGAAATACACAATTCCTTTGTTCTTAGTGGCCAGCTGCGCTTTAGGAACCTTGAACAACATTATCAAGGAGATAACTCTCTCCCAAGATGGTCCCTAATCAGTCTAGCTTCCAAACTTTAAAACCATCATCACACAGACATTCAAGGTCCTCTCCCACTATAAGGCCTTCAGTTACAAAGTATATAAGGAATAGCTTAAGGCCCTTCCAGGAAAGCCATCTCTCAAGTCCTATAATTACTGTAACAGTTTGAAACCCCATCATGTCATCTAAATCAACTAATCTACAAACACCTATTAAACACCAACCGTGTTGAAGGCATTTTTGTTGGGTGCTGGCAAAACAAAGACAAAAATCAAACATTCCCTGAAAGAACTTACATTTTAACGGAGGAGGTAGCATGTTCATATATATCACCACTCATGTAAACACAATATATACAAGATCAATACAAGGTTTAGGGAACTGGGGAGAGGTTTCAGGTAGCAGAATTTGAGACGAGCTTTGAAAAGTCTAGAAATTCTAAGACCGGAAGGTGAGGAGGACATGGGACAGCCAGTGCAAAGGATCAGTAAAGGGAAATGAGTCCTCGGAAGCCTTACCCAACTCACCTTAATTCTGTTAGGTTTGTTTCTGTTTCTTCGAATATATTTATTTGCTTATTGTCTCCCCTTACATTGTAAGTTTTTTGAAGGCAGGGACTGTCTTTTGCCTCTTTTTGTATTCTTGGCTCTTAGCACAGTGCCTGGCACATAGTAGGCCCTTAATATTTATGGATTTATTAAGTTTTTAGAAAATCAAAGCCAATTTAACTGTATCACAGAGTGATTTGTTTCTACTGTTAATCTCACTAATCCCTATCTTTCTGCAATTATTAAAAATTTCCAACATTACATCAAAGAGATACAAGTGGACATTCTAGTTTTGTGACTATTTTTAATAGGAATGTTCCTACATAGGGTAGTACTTTTTGTTTTGAAGAAAAATTACTTTGTTTTTTTACTGCGTTTCTTGTTAATTAATGTTAGATTTTACCAAAGGCCTTTTACTTATCTGATGATAAGTGACAAGTGGTGTGGGTACACAAACGATGCTGATTCCAGAGCTATACCCAATTGTGCTGTCTGCAATCTACAGAGAAGGGTCTGTCAATTAAAACAACTGGCTGAGAGCATAGTGTATATTATTGGCCACCAGGGGGTGCTCCAACTGCACATGAGAAAACTACTCCCCTACCCACCCATCCCCACTAGCCTGAGTTGTCTTCAATTAGTAAACTCATCCATAACACCAGATTTTATGTGTATCAACAGGTATGACCTGGAATGTGGCCCCAAAATTACCAATACAGGAAATTCTCTTATCTCTTCTCTGAGCCCCCCATCCCTTCTTTTTGGTAGTCCTCTTTCATGACTCCCTGATTACTTTCAAAGGACTTAGACAATTTTACTTTTTTTTTATTAGCTAAGTGATTTATTGAAATTGAATGATGTAACTATAACCATAAAACTGTAGCATGACAAATGTAATGGATAACTGCCTAGCAAACGCTGTTATTGGGAGAATGCACAGCACTGCCTGATGAAATAACCCATGTAGAAGCTTGGTGAATTTCTGGAAATTCATGATGATATGGAATGGAGAGGCTGGTCTCTCTACTTCAGAGAATGTGTGGGTATTCTTCAGGTTTCAGTCCACTTGCTGCATGGTCAAGAGGAGCTTTTTGATTGTACACAGAGTGGGAAAAGAGTAGCCAAAGAAAGGCAGTAAATGGTCAAACAGATGTCTCTCTTTTTCCCCCTTGGTAAGAAAGGAGATAACTGCTGCAAGCCACTGGGTACAGAAGAGCTCCCACAGCATATTGTCTCCATCTCAGTGACAGACAGCTATGAGCACAGGGTGAAATTATTTTTTCTATCTCTGTGTTTCTTTTTTTCCTGATCTTAAGTGAAGGTGTATTAACAATGGAATTAACTAGGCACTAACCTCATGACTTTCGCAAAATTAGAAGAGTATCAGTGATCCCAGATCCAGAATCCATACCAGAGTTTGTCAGCAAGTAAGCCCAATTGAAGAGCAGAGCCCCAGGGACTTTCTGGACCAGCCCAACCCAGCTGGAGATGCTGGAGATGACATAGCTGATGCATTGTATCCTACAAACACATCTTCATGCAGAATTTGAGAGTGATCTTGATGGGGTAAATGCTTTGTAGCAACTTCTTTAAGTATGAGCCCACTCTCCCAGGGACTGAGCTAGTTAGTATAGGGGAGAGTATAACTTAGTGTGATATATTTATGCCTCTGTTCCTGCTTTTTTAGTATCTTTTAGTAAATGTTCCTTTGTAGTATCTTTTTTAGTAAATGTTCCTTTGTAAACATTAATTACATTAAATGATGTTGGGGTGCTAATCAAGGTCAAGATACAGGGAAGATAAAACTAACAATTGATAATGGGGAAAAAGCATTGTAATGGGTATTCAAGCCAATGGCATAAGAAAAATATTCTAATCCCTAGAACACTCTGAAGGAGAGGTGTAGCTTGCTGCTTTTGGGGGATCTGATTTACCACTGTAAGGAGAAATTGGGGTTAAGACCTTAAAGTCATATAAACACATACATACTCATATACATATACACATACATCCCCATTAATGTACAGAGAGAGGCTACAACAAAACCATAATAAGACTTTCAAAAAGCAAGCTACGATGAAATTGTTTTTCATAATTGACCCCTCTCCTTTCATAGGAATAATAAAAGAAGGGATTACATATTTGGAAATTGTAAGAAATTGACTCAAAAAGCTTTCATGATAACAGCTAACATTTATATACCATTTATTATGTGCCAGGGATTGTGCTAAGTACTCTACAAATATTATCCCATTTGATCCTCACAACAACCCTGGGCGATAGGTGCTGCTACAATCCCATTTTACAGTTGAGGAAACTGAGGTGAATGGAGGTTAAGTAATTTGCCCAGAGTCACACAACAAGTAAGGTTCTGAAGCAAAATTTGAACACAAGTCTTCCTGACTCCAGGCCCAGTGCTGTCTGTCCATTGCACCATCTAGTTGCCCCATGGCTTGAGTGTTCTTATTGGCTCTCAAGAAAAGGGAGCTTGGAGAAGTTCAGAGGTTCATCACTACCTCCTATTTAGGCTCATTGCAACTGAGGAGGAGATAAGGTTCTTGAAAGCAGCCAGTCTGATTCCATCTGCTCTAGGGGTCCAGGCGAACACTATAATTGTCTTAGAGTAATTCTGTATTTCTGAACCTAGCTACTTGGAAAACTAACCAGAGAACTTGGAACCAAGGCATACACAGAATTACTCAAACAATGCAGATCCATTGAGTTCACTTGTTCAGTAGCCTCCCAACATGGGTAACTTATAACAAGTATTCCAGCTTCCTTCAACTTCATCACTAGAAAAGAAATATCTTTTGTATATACACCAGGAACCCAATACCACTAACTACATGGGATCATTCATTTAACTCCAAAGGTTTACAATTTAGCCCTACCCATAATAACCAGTGTAGAGGTTGCCGAAAAGGCCCAAATGCCTACCTACTCTTAATAGTCTATAATACTTGGGGTGGCTAGGTGGCAATGAATAGAGCACCGGCTCTGGAAAAAAATAGTCCATAATACCTTTTCCTTCTATGGTCTCCTCCCTATATCTTCCCCTGAAAAATCCAAATAGGGCAGAAGGTTTAGAGGATACCTTAGGCTTGATTGGAGGCATAGGGCCTCCTACTGCCCTGGTGCTGAATTTCTCTGTACAATTTTACTAGCACCCTCATAGAATGACCATCAGTTGTTTTTTTATCAACCCCATGCGTCAGGGGAACACCCAAATAGCTCCCTCCAGGATAGGGTGTCATTACCCTTTATCAACTTAGCACGGTGCTATACTCTGTAACTCTTCTCCCCATTCCCAGAGACATACTGACAACAGAATTTGCCCAAGCCACAGCTGTCACAACTCCCTTTTCAAATTTCACCAATCAATTACCCCAGGCCTATAAGGTTGTGGCAAGGGAGATGCATAGCTAAAATCTGAAGCCATTCTGTTAGAGTTCCATTTAGAAAGCAGGATTTAATAACAACAGAGACAAGCCACACATAGGTCTTGCCAGGCTGGGGAGGGCGCGGGGGATGGTGCACGTAGATCCAATCTCTCAAATATATTTCTTTTTCCTCTCTCATAGATCTCTATCATGGATCCAGCTCAATGGGAATTCATACTGATGGCCAGGGGAGAATAAATATCCACCTGAGTTACATAAAAAGAGACAAAGGACAGTTCTTGTCTGGAGTCTTTAATTGATCTTGCTGACTTGGTAACATTAAATCTTCAAAGAGTTACCCAAGTCTGTGGAATTCAACTGTAGAAAGCATCTCAGAACTAGACCTTGTTAGACCATGCCATCAGGAGCCATTGCTGCAGTGATTCATTAATTTCTCAGGCAACCACCAAAGTTACTTAGCCATAAAAGCCCACTCACCTCCTGCTCCCGCAGTGGAGGAAATCACCCACCTTCCAGGAGTATTCAAAGATAAGTCTTGGGTTTTTTTGTTTTGGGGGGTTTTTTAATCATAAGTAGGAGATTCCAAGTTTCTTTCTCACTTCTTTTCTCATTCTTCTGTCTCATGGCTCCAATTTCAACAGAATTAGTAAAACCTCTATGATAGAGACCATACCATGGGTTACTGTTTGTGGCTGATCAGTTTTTACCACCATTAACCTTCACTTGTGCTGATATCAGCTCAGTTTTCTACCCTTTGATGTTCATTACATGGTACTAAGAAACCAAGAGCTCTGTCTTTAGTTGCTGAAAGTACTGGGCCAGTTCACTTTAAGTCTTACTATGCTGGCAATCCATCTTCTAAAGGACAGTCAACAACAACCAGGAAATACTGGACTTGGTGCTTCTTTTACATTCCCTAAAAACCTCCTCCAGTGCCCACTGAGCTCATTATTCCATGGGTGGTAAGGGGCCTGCTCCTTTTTCCTTTAGGAATATTCTCCATGTACCACACTTGCTACCAGGTGCTTCTGTGCCAAATTTGGTTATCTGATCACACCTCACCTTCCATATTTATAAAGCCCTTTCCCCAAGTCAACTACAAAGTAAGCCATAAGGCAAGTAAAGAAGGTTTATTTTACTATAGCATAGAAAGAACTTTCTAGTACTTGGCTTAGACAAGCTGCTCTCTCCCCCAACCATATGGAAATTCATCTGGTCCATGGGGAGATGTAGTAATTTTCAGTCTTGGGACATCCACTATATATGAAGCGCATTAATCCCATGTGAATGAGCCTTTTTATGCCTTTAGGTGACCCAGAAGGCCAATTAGTAAGACCAAAAATAACAGAAAGTTGTATCAAAGGCAGTGAAACTTGAGTCTTAGCCTTCTGGCCAATCAAGTTTCAGAGGCAGCTTTGTTATCTATCAGGAAAAAGATACCCTATGCACATGTAGTGCCAATGCAATATTCACAGCTCCTATGGCAGCTATGAATATGCTGGTGTAATTCTGAATTGCAAAATATAACAGACTAATGGAAGACAGAACCAAAACAATTATTCAGACACCAGAAAGCCGAATCTATCATAGTAACAATGAAATTTATACACAATAACAATGCAGAGGGTACCTCTATCCCCAAACCTTCTCCCTGCTAGGGCCTTCCCTCCAAGGAACAGTCACAGCTTGCTGCCTGCTTCCTCTCACTCTCTCAGCTCTAACTACTCTGATTCTGCCTCACCCTTCCTGCTCTACCCACTCAGCAAGCTCCTCCCACCACAGGCTTCATGTGACTCAAACTCATGTGACTCAGGCTTCCATGTAACTTAAGCAGGTCATATAGAACCCTGATAGTTAGGGTCCCCAGAACATCATAATCAAAATCCAGAATTCTCATGTCAAGACAAATACTACGAGCATTTCAGAAAGCAGCAGTTCAAGTACCAAGGTACTATAAAAGTTCACAGGACTTGGAAATTTAATGCTTATTTTTTAATTATAATTTTTTTCCATGAACAAAAATCTCTTTTCTCTCCAGTCTCCTATTACTGATTGAAAAAAGAAAAAAAAATAACCCTTGTAACAAGGATGCATAATTAAGCAGAACAATTTCTTGCATTGTCCATTTCCAAAAGTTTATTTTTCATTTTGCACCTTCTCGTCAGAAGGTGGACAGCATGCTTCATTATCGATCCTCTGAAATTTAGTTGGAGGTGTGTTTGTAATGGGGGTTGGAGCCTGCCCAGATTGTCTAATAGGAAGGCACCCAGCTAGTGGCTACACATCCAGGCTGGAATTTTGGCTATAAAACCCAGGAATTCCTAGGTTCAGTGGGGATTTCTACCTGAAACTAAAAAGATCAAATGACACAGAACAGAAACTGAAACCTCAGGCCCATTTCCTGGAGTCCTTCCTCCCTTGCCTGTTCAGATCATGGCATAACCATACTGTGGGTGAACTGTGATCTTTAAGGGTTCTAGATAAAGGTAAATCTAATAGAGGATCTGTGCATAGTTTAATTAGTCAATAATTGTCACTAATCATTTCTTTAGTGCCTACTAAGTGTCAGACACTTAGGTGATACAAATGTGAAAAAAGGAAGTGACTGCCTTCAAGGAGAGCATTATAACCTAATGAGGGAAGACAAAATACAAAAGTATGGAAAGAGAGCACACAAAAAAAGATTATCTCAGTCTGGCAATTTAAAAAACACAGCCTGTTCTGACTATGTAATCAATTGAAGGAAGAACCAACCTACTTGAGAGGTGAAAGCATAAAAGTCAGGGAACTTCCAGGGTAGCTGATCTGGGAGTGCTCCAACCCCCATTACAGGCAGATCAGAGTTTTAAAGTCTTTCAGATTTATCTTTAAAATGTTGTTGTTTAAATTGTTCTCCTGCTTCTGCTTGCTTCATTCTGTATCAGTTCCTACACATCTGCAAGGGTTTTTCTAAAACTATCCTTTTCATCATTTCTCACAGTCCAATATTAATCCATTACATTTACATACTGTACTCTGTCCAGTCATTCCTCAACTCATGGTCATCCCCTTAATTTCCAGTTCTTTTGCCACTACAAAAAGAGCTATGTATTTTGGCACCTATTTTTAATCTCTTTGGGTTATAGGCCTACTAGTGGTATAGTTAGGTCAAAAGGTTTAGTAATTTGGGAGACATAATTACAAGTAGCTTTACAGAATTGCTAGAACAGTTCAGGATTTCATCATTCCTTGCACTAATATGTCTATTTTTCCTCAACTCTGCCACCATTTGCCATTTTCCTATTTTGGCATTGTTTCCAGTATAATGGGAGAGAGGTGGAAATTGTTGTTTTAATTTACATTTCTCTAATTCTTAGTGATTTGGAGCATTTTTTCATATGGTTGTTGATGAATGTTGATTCTCTGTTCATATCTTTTGACCATTTATCAGTTGGAGAATGGATCATTCTTATAAATTTGAATCAGTTTCTTATATATTTTGGATATGAGAAGAAACTTTATTATTATCAAAGAAACTTGCTACAAAGATTTTTTTCCCCCAGTTACTGCCTTCCTTTTTAGTTTTAGCTACACTGGATTTGACCCCCCCATTTGTTCTATTCTTTACTTTGTCCCTGTCCCTTTATAAAAGTGTATGCTTCTAACAACCCTCTCCTCTAACCTGCCCTCTCCTCCATCCTCCCCCCTCTTATCACCGTCTCCCCTACTTTCCTGTAAGCCAAGATACCCAATTTAGAGTGTATGTCATTCCTTCCCTAAGCTAACTTCAATGAGAGTGAGGTTGTCCCATTCCCTTTTGCCTTCCTGTTCTTCCCCTTCATTGTAACAATTATTCCTTGCCTCTTTTATATGAGAGGGTTAATCCTGTTCTGTCTCTCCCTGTCTCCTCTCATACTATTCCTCTACCACCTCTCAATTTCACCTTTTAAAATATTATCCCATCCCATTCAGTTGATCCTGCACCCTCTGTCTATGTACACATATATATTCCCTTCAACTATCCTCATACTGAGAAAAGTTTCCTAAGTTATAATTATCGTTTTTCCATGTTGGCATGTAAATAGCTCAACTTTGATAAGTTCCTTATGAATTCTTTTCCATGTTTACCTTCTAATGCTTCTTGTATTTGAATGTCAAATTTTCTATTCAGTTCTGGTTTTTTCATCAAGAATGCTTGAGTCCTCCACCTCATTGAATGACCATATTTTCCCCTGGAACATTATACTCAATTTCGCTGGGTAGGTAATTCTGATGAGGTCTGTTGCCTGTAACCTCAGTTTGTAAAAATCTCACTTGTGATT
>CM053586.1:186568403-186581222 GCA_028646515.1 Pseudochirops corinnae | reverse complement strand
ACATCAGTTTGTAACAAGCCTGTGCCATTAAGCTGTAAAAGTCACACTTTCCTTCAGCAATAAAGGCATTCACTCTGCCTCTCCCCTGCCCCCAGCCTCAAAGTTTTTTCCCAAGCTAGCAGTAAGTCTGCTAGATAGTTTCCCATGAATCAATCACTGCAGTATTCTTAGAGAAATATATAATGCCTTTGTTCTTAGCCCAGCTGCGCTTTAGAAACCTTGAACAACATTATCAAGGAGATAACTCCCTCCTAAGATGGTCTCTAATCAGTCTAGCTTCTAAACTTGTACCTCCTGAAACAATCAAGGCTATCCTCCCAACCACCATATCGGACTTATGTCATTCATCCTTGACCAAAAGTTACCTAGTGACGTGTCAAGGCAAAAACCACACCTCTCCCTCCCCTCCCTTCTGATTTCTCCCAGTGAATTATGGGCAATACACTTGTGCAGTTGATATTAAAAATGCATGGCCCTTTAAGCACTTAACCCCTCCCAAACTCCACCCTTGCCCACCTAGTTAGCATAATGAACCTATGACTGACAGTTTTTGTCTTTAAAAATTGCATCTCTAGACCCTACACTTTGCAGGTTTTCTCTCTGAACCCACCCCACCCCCCCTACCCCCACCTGCTGAAAAGCATAACTTTGTAACTCTGCCTTAAATCCCTGTCAGCTTGCAGGTCTCCTTACCACCACCACCCCCCCTCCCCTTGCCTCAGTGTAGCAATAAACTTTTATAACCTTGCCAAAAGACAGCTGAGTCCAGTAATTCTTTTCAGAGGAGGAACCTAGAAAGGATTTCATTAGAAATCCCCCTTACTTATACCTCTTCAATTCTTGGTTTTCATCCTAGCTTCCTTGATTTCTGGAATATCATATCATAAAATCCCTTAATGTAGAAGCTTGCACTGGATTTGTTTAGGCAAAACATTTTTAATTTTACATAATTTAAGTTATTCATTTTATTATCCACCTCTTTTTTTATTCACTAAGTCTGATCTGAAAGGTATTTTTTCCCTACTTCTCTATTTGTTTATGATATCACCCTTTATATCTATGGCATGTATCCACTTGAAATTTTTCCTGGAATATGGTGTGAGATATTAGTCAATATCTGATTTCTATCAGATTGCTTTTTTAGTTTAGCAGTTTTTGTTAAATAGTGAATTTTTACCCTGGTCTTTGATTTTATTAAACACAGAGAAAAATGTTAATACTGTAGTCTATGTTTTAGGCAAAAACTTGACAAAAATAGTTTTATGTAACTTAACATTAATCTAATATCCAAGCTATTTCTAGCTTAGAGAGAGATATAGAGATATGTCCAAACAAGCATAGTATCCTCATGCACTCAGACATTTCCCTCTACCCTAAGACCAAAAACTTAAGGCAACATTTATAAGAATCTTGAACAGGAATATGATATTAGGTTATTTAAAAGTTTATTTCTTCTGTTGTTAATCTGAGTATTTTTAAATTTTTACTGTGTTCTGTGTTACTGTGTTCATTCATTTCTTCTAAGTTATTAGTTTTGTTAGCATATAATTGGGCAAAATAGCTTCTAATAATTTACTTTATTTCCTTTTTAATTGTTATTAATTCTTTTTCATTTTTGAGACAGTTTGGCTTCCATCTCTTTTTAAAAATTACATTATCTGTTTTTCTTTTTTTAGTTTCCCTTCACCTCAAAAAAAGCCTCCTTGGTTTTATATGTCAGTTCAAGCGGGTTTCCTATACTCACTTTCAATTTCTTTATTCCCTCCATTTTCAGAATTTTTAATTTGTTGCTTAATTGGGGGAGGTGTTGTTGATTTGAGGTTTTTCAAGTTTTATGCACTGCTGTCTTTCTTCTTTTTCCTATACCCCATCCTTGATCCGAAGATTTTACTCTTCTTTTCCTTTTAATCCTACCTCCTTGATGTTCCTCTGTTCACACTGGAGTGTGTTTTGCTTACAACTATTCTCTTACACTTAGTATTCTCCCTCTTAAATCCCAATGTCCCTCTCTTTTGTCCTTATCCCTTCCTATTTTTCTTTTAAATTTAATGTATTTATGTTCTGTGATCTTTAAATGTTTGTATGTGTGAATGTGTGTGCATGGTAGTGATTGGTGGTATTGGTGTAGGAGGAGGAGGAATTGTGTTTGATCTTCCTATATTCAGTTCAGATTAATGAGATTCATGGGATTCATGAGATGTCTGTACCCCCCATGCCTTAATTAAATCATTTTTGGGATGGCTTAATGGTTCTGTAAGATTTCATCAGCCTTGTTTTTTTCTCCACAGCATCACTATCTTCTGCCTCTCTGATTGGAGGGTTGAACCATGAACTCCAAAACCTCTATTTAAGGAGAAAACTCACATCTCAGCTGGCTGCCCTACTTTGAGACTTCTCTCATTGACTTCTCCACCATGCCCCTGATTGGGTACCTACCCCTTCCTCTGCTTTTAAGTCTCCTTTTGTATTTTGTCTTTCCTCCTTAGGTTATAATGCTCTCCTTAAAGGCAGTCAGTTTCTTTTTTCAATGTATCCTCTAAGTGTCTGAACTTAGTAGGCACTAAATAAATGATTAGTAACAATTATTGACTAAACCACCCACAGATCCTCTATTAGATTTACCTTTATCTGTGACCCTTAAAGATATTAGGGTTCTGAGAAGACATTTGTTTCTTATCTCTCTATTAGTATGTATAAACAATCCATCCCCATTTCAAAATGTCTACTCAGTTCTGGCCTTTTTATCTAGAATGCTTGGAAATACTCTATTTCTGTAGTTTTTCTAAATAGGTTATTTTTAGCTGTGTGCCTTTATCTTTTTTGCCTTTTGGGATATTAGATCCCAGGCTTTATAGTAGCAGTTGGCAAATTTTGTGTGATCCCTATTGCAGCTCTTTGGTACTCAAACTCTTTCTTTTTGGAAGCTTATAGTATTTTTCTATTGACATGGAAGGTTTAGATTTTGCCTATAGCATTCTTGAAAGTTTCAATTCTGTGGTTTCTTTCAGGAGGTGACCAATATATTCTTTCTAGTTTGACTTTCCCCTCTGTTCTAAAAGTTCTGGACAGTTTTCATTTATAATTTTCTTGAAAATTTTTTTCAGCATGATTTTCAGATAGTCATAATTCTTTTATTATCTCTGCTTGACCTGTTTCTATATTTTTTCTTTTTAAATCTTTTTATTTTAATATTATACTTGTTTCATTGAGTGATTTTGTTGTTGTTTGGTGCATCCCAATTTCAAGGCATTCATTTCTTAGGTAAGGTTTCCCACCTTCTATTTTATGGTATTAATTTTCCTTGACATTTTTTTTACTGCCTAGCTACTACATTTTGTATCTCGTATGTCATTATTTTTTGTTGCCTTTCAGTCCTTTCAGTCCTGTCTGACTCTTCATCACCCTATTGGGGTTTTCTTGGCAAAGGTACTAGAATGGTTTGCCATTTCCTTCTCCAGTTCATTTTACAGATGAGGCAAACAGGGTTAAATGACTTGCTCAGGCCAGATTTGGAGTCTTCCTGACTCTACATTCAGCATTCTACCCACTACACCAGCTAGCTGCTCCATTTCTTTTAGGTATACTTGAAATCTTAGTTATCTGGGACTTTTTTCTCTCCAAGAATATACTTGGACTTGTTATAAGGTCACTGTCCCTTCAGAGTCTAACCCTTGGGCATCTATCTGTTCAAGATATTTCCTCATAGTATTTGGTGTTTTCCTTAGTTTTTTTTTTTTATCACAACAGTCTTAATGTCTAAGTTGGGGGGGGGGGCCTTTCTTTACTTGGTTAAGCTATGCTCTTGTGCTCCTTCACCTGGTCCTGAGTGTGATGTTCAGAGATTAGGCTCCTCCTTCAAGTGACTTGAAGACAATGGTATTGGACTCTTCCCAAGACCTTCCTTTTGCCCCAGAGTTATGGGGTCATTCCTTGGGTTAAATTCTGATTAGGACCATTAACCCTGCTGCCAAGATCAGGTGCTGCTCTCAAACTGGGCTCTACCGAGGCCCTCTTGCCACAGGACTCTCTTGACACCCCCAGTGTTAAGCTGTGCCTGAGGGCTTTCCCTCAAGTTGACAGGCTGGCATTTTGTCCCCCATTTCCATTCTGGCCTACTGTTAGGGATTTATCTTTGCTGAATCATTCTAATTGCTAAAAGGGTGCTGTGTAATAAGCTTTTCGCCTACCACAACTTGGCTCCTTCACGGGATTCTGCAAAATTCCAGCTGTCTTATGCAGCTCTGGGCAAGGTCGAGGACTCTTAGGTCATTCTCTTCACTGCTTTGTAAACCAGTACACTTTTAAGCTTTGCTGGGATGTTTGCAGGGAATCTGAGCTCTTTTAGGCACTAGCTTGTTGCCATCTTCAGACAATCCTGTCCTGACTCTTTATTACCCATCTTCCTAAATGCACAAGTCTGGAATGTGTTGTTTTGGACAAGAGAAATGTTTATTACATAATATTTCTGGTTGAACTAAAAAAGGTTTTAATAAGCCTCCACAACACAGTAATTATTTGCTTCTGTGTATTTTTTACCTAATCAGGTTCCACTAACCGACTTCTTTATTTTTAATGGGTACCAAATAATTTTTTATGGTTACTGCTTTTTGGTATAGTTTGAGACCTGTTACTGCTAGGCCCCCTTCTCCCTAAATCTCCATCACAAGTCTTTTGGTAATTTGACTGGTGTGGCTCTAAGTAAATTAATTCAGGTAACTTTGCTATTTTTATTTTATGACTCAGCTTACCTTAAGCAATTATTTTCTCCAGTTATTCAGATCTATTTTTATTTTTGCAAAGAGTGCTTTGTTTTTGTAGTTATCTAGTTCCGGAGTGTGTTGTAGCAAATAAACTCACAATTACTTCATATATTCTGCAGCTATTTTGAATGCATTTTCTCTTTCTAGATCTTCCTATTGAATGTTATTGGTAATACACAGGAATGCTGGTAATTTATGTGGATTTATTATTTATGTGGACTTATTCAACTTTGTCAAAGTTATTTATTTTTAATTAATTTTTAGTTGGCTTTAAGTAAACCTTATATCACCACCAAAAAGTGATCATTTTGTTTCCTTTTTGACCATGCTTTTTCTCTCAACTTATTTTTCTTGTCTTAATGCTATCTACCTAGCATTTTTAGAACTTTATAGAAGTCATGACACTGAACATCCTTGCATTACCCCTAACTTAATGAAAAGGCCTCTAGTTTACCCCAATTAAATATAATGTTGGTCCCAGTTTTAGATAGATACTACTTCTCATATTAAGGAAAGGTCTGTATATTTCTTTGTATTCTAGTGTTTCTAATAAGAATGTATCTTGTCAAAAGCTTTTTTTCTTTGTATCTTTTAAAAATTGTTAATATGGTTTATTGTGTTAATAATTACCGCAATATTAAACCAACCCTGCATTCATAGCATAAATCTAATCTGGTTGTAGCATATGATCTTTGTGATAGTTTCAGTTACAGTAGTCTCTTTGCTGGTATTTTATTTAAAATTTTTGCATCAATATTGAATATGCTTATTTTTTACAAGGATCCCCCCCCCTTTCTTCCTCTAAGTTTTGGGGGATGGGTTAAAAGGAAGAGGATTAACAATAGTAATACTAAAAAAAAATGTCCATTTTAATATGTAAAAATATTCACAGAAGAGAACAGAAAGAAGCATAGACAAGCAAAAGAATTTATTATTTACTTTTTAAAAATCAACCATTATGAAATCAAGATTCATGGTTTCATATAGAATCCTTTTTGTGTTCTTCTGTGTATATATAAATGCTTTTTTTTCTGTTTAAGTTCAAAATGAAAAAAAATTTTTTGAAAGAAACTGATTCCCCACTTTGGGTATAAGTTTTTTAAGGACCGAACTTGGTCCGCCAGTCCAAAAGTAGTGACTCTTCCTGGGAGAGAGTGACCCACATTTCCTGGGCTGGAGGAGTCTTCACAAAAGGAAACACTGTATCTCACAAAGAACCTTGAATAGGACACCAGCCAAGACAGCAGGGCTGGAGGAAGCAGTTCAGCCTAGCTACCCTTATTTTAGATGAGTACCAGACTGAAGAGTGATCAGAAATCTAAGAAACTAGAGTGGGTTACTTTTGCAGCACAAAATCACAAATCTGACCCTTCTGCTAGTGATCAGGGCAGGAAATGTAGAGCAAGGGTGGGTTGAATTGAGAAGCCTGGGCCACAGCTCTACTGCTAGGACAATGGAGGGGGATGCTGAAGATGTTGTGAGGCCTCGGGGCTGTTGTACAGATTCCCTGAGAGAGGATCTAAGAATCAGCTCCTAGGCTTAGAAGCTCTAATATTATCAGGGCAATCTTAGCTCTGATTCAGATAAAACATTCCTGCTTCAGTCACTGGAATGAATTATTCTCATCTGCCTATTCTACCGGGGGAAGTCTTCACATGCTTGTAGTAAGACATCCCCCTAACTCACCAGTTGTTTTGAGCTACCCTCAACCTGGTTTAACCCATCTGCCAGGACAGTTTTACTGGTGTGTGGCACACGCTGCTACTTCTGGAAGCCACGGGTTGGGTGGCAGGTGGACACCAAAGATAGATGAGGACCTCTGAAAAGGACTCAGCAAGCCCTCACACCAGAGATATGAGTTCTCCCTGAACACCCCATACATAATTAGCAGAGGGAAGGCACAGGAATTAAGAGAGGTTGGGGAAGCCTTCCTGAAGAAGGTGAGATGGTGCAGTAGGATAGTTTTCACATGCTTGTAATAGACAGTGGGATAGAATGAAGGACCTGAAGTCAGGAAGACTCATCTTTCTGAGTCCAAATACAGCCTTAGACACTAGCCAGGTGATTCTGGGCAAGTCACTTAACCCTGTTTGCCTCAGTTTCCTCATCTATAAAATGAGATCGAGAAGGAAGTGGCAAACCACTCCAGTATCTTTGCCAAGAAAACCTCAAATGGGGTCACAGAGAGTTGGACATGACTGAAATGATTGAATAACATAAAGGAAGCCACGGTAGTCAGCAGTCACGGTGGAGGAGGGAGAACATTCTAGGCATGAGAGACAGCCAAAGAGAATGCCCAGAGCTAAAAAATAAAGTGTTTTCTTTGTGGAACAGTCAAGAGGCCAGTGTCACTGGATTGAAAACTAGAAAGGCAGGAGGAGGCTAGATTATAAAGGACTTTGAATGCCAAACAGAACATTTAGTTTTTGTTCCTGAAGGTGGTAAGAAACCACTGGAGATTATTGGGTGGGGTAGGGGTGGAGGGTTAATATGGTCAGATCTCTGCTTTAGGAAAGTCACTTTAGTGGTTGAATGGAGGATGGACTAGAGTGGGGAGAGACTTGAGGCAAGGAAGAACCCCACCAACTGATCATTTCAGTGATTAAGGCATGGGGTGATAAGGGCCTGAGCCAGAGTGGTGACAGGGTCAGAGGGAAGAAATCTACTTGAGAAATGCTGCAAAGGTGGAATTGTCAAACCTTGGTATCAGGTTGGATGGGTGGGAGAGCAGGGTGAGAGAGTGAGGAATTCAAAATGAGTCTAGGAAACTAAAAGGATGGTTTTGTCCTTTATAATTCCCAATAAAAACACCAGAACTGAGTAGAAACTTCAAAATACAAAATGAGAGTCAATAAAAACATTAAAATATAAATATAAAGGAACTCTTGGAAGTGTTCCTTCAAAACCCTAATGTCATCAGGGGTCATGGAGGGAATCAAGTAAGACGTGTTTGAGAAATGGTTTTTAATGTTTTGATGAAGAACAGGAAGGGAGGGGGGAAAAAAGATACACTGGAAAAAAAAGGAAGGAAAGGTGAGGGAATTTATTGTCTCAAATAATTGGTGGGCACAAGTAGAAATCTATACACATGTGGAAGGGAGTGGAGGGAAAGGATGTCGCTTGAACCTCATTTTATCTAAATTAGTTAAACAAGAGTAGAATACACACATACACATAAAGAGTTTGATAATAAAACTACAATAAAGAAGGGGTGGGAAACAAAGACACTCAAAAAAGCAAGGGTAACAAACATTATTTTAAAAAAACAACAGTAAAAAGGAGTTAAGAAATAATCAAGGAAACTACATTTTGCTGAAAGGTATAATAGACAATGAACTAATTTAAATACTTAATATATGTTCATTGGATGGCATATCATTAAAGGAAAAGCTAAATGAATTAGTTATAAGGATAAATAAGTGGGGGACCTCAATGTACACCTTTCAGACTTAGACAAAAATAACAACAACAACAACAAAACCCTTAAGAAAAGTTAGATATTAAACTCAGAGAAAGATCTAGAAAGACTATAGTTTAAATGGAGACTGAAGCAAAACATACTATTGTTCTTTTTCATGTTTGGTTGTTTTTTTTTTTTCTCAGTGATTACTCATTGGTTACAGCCCTTCTATATAACCAAACTATTGTACAATGTGAAAGTGTTTGCAGATCCTATACATGATTACACGGTACCATGGAGGGGGGGAGAAGGGAGAAAATTTGAAACTCAAGGGATTGTGGAATTGAATCTTGTAAACTAAAAGTAAATAAAATAAATTAAAAAAACAAAAAAACAAAAAAAAAGAAAAGAAAAATTAGATATGATAGAGTCTCTGGTAATTATTGAATGGGTGTAGAAAGGAGAATACATATACTTCATATAGGCTGGACATGGCACTTTAACAAAAATTGACCATCACTAGGTGATTAAAACTTCACAAACAAATGCAGAAAGCAAATACATGAAACATATCCTTTACTTACTACAATGCACTAAAATTATATCCAATAAAGGGTTATGGAGAAGACTAAAAATCAACTAGAGACTAAATAATAGTTCAAAGGATCAGTGTGTTAAAAGAACAAATAATAGAAACAATAAATAATTTCATTAAGATAATGAGAACAATGAAAGAGCATACCAAAATGTTTGGGATACCACCAAAACAATTCTTAAGGAAAATTATTTATCTATAAATACAACAAAAGGAAGGACAGATCAATGAACTGGGCATACAAAATAAAAGAATAAACTAACAAGCTAACAATTAAAAACCCACAATTTAGCACCAATGGATTCCTAAAGAAAAAAAAATTCAAAGAAAAGATGAATAAAATTGAAAGAAAAATCCATTGGAGTAATAAATAAAAATAGGACATTTGGGATAGGGGGATAAAATTGACAATTAGCTTATTTGATTAGAAGAAAGGAAAATGAAATTGTCAGAAAGTTTAAAATTTCACAACAAATGAATAAGGAATAAAGGATATTAAAAATTATTTTATCTAACTATATGCCAAGAAACCCAACAATCTAAGTCAACTAGAGGAATATTTAAAATATATAAAATACCCAGATTAATGAACAAGAAATAGAGAATTTGAACAGAAAGAAATCTCAGAAAAATGAATTGAACAGGCCATACATTAACTCTCGAGGAAACAGTTCCAAGGACCAGATTATTCACAAGCAACTTCAATCAAAATCAAAGAGAAATTGATTTCAATAAACAAACTGCAAAAAAAAGGAAAAGAAGGGATCTTGCCAAAATCTGGTACAAATATAGTCTTGAAAATTAAACCAGAGAGAGTCAAAACAGAAAAATAAAACTCTAAGCCAGCAGATAATGAATACTGAAGCAAAGATTTTATATAATAATTTATAAAAGAGGCTACATCAAAATATCACAAAGGTTATACTATAGAATATACACTATAACCAGGTTTGCTTTATACCAGGACTTCGGGGTTGGTTTAATATTAGGAAAACTATAAAGAAAATTGACCACATTAATAACAAGAACAACAAAAATGATAAAATTATATCACTACATGTTGAAAAAGCTGACCTTCATAAAATTCTACATTTGTTGTGGTTTTACTTCTCTGTTCAAGACTCTACAATCCCAGATGACTTTAAGCCCCTGTGTTACCATCTTCATGAAGTTGAGCCTAAAGTCTCTAGACTAATCTGATCTCCCTCTTCATTAAACAGAGTGCATTTACAATCTATATTACACAATTTTTTCCATGTACTATATAATCTCTTGTATTATTCTCTAGCAATTTCAACTGTTATTATATTTTTATCATATGATACTATAGTATGTAAAGATCAGAAACTTCTTTAGAGTAGGGACTATTTATTTTATGCAGTCATCTTCATTTATTCTACCTGGATTTGAGCACATTTCTAAACACAAGCCTTGTACAGTGGAAAGAACACTGGACTTGGAGTCAGAGGTTCTCAGTTCACCTCTCAGCACTATCATTTACTACCCTGGTGACCTTGAGCAAGTCACTTAACTTCTCTCAACCTTGGTTTCCTAATCTGTAAAATGAGGGAGTTGGTTTAGATGACCTCTAAGATTCCTTCCAATTCTATAATCCAAAGACAAGCTTGATTAATACCTGTTGAATGACTGATTGATTTGGCAGCAGTGTAAGGGCAGCTGACAAAGACTGAAAACAAGGAGACTAGCCAGGAGGCTAATTCAATAATCTATGTGTTGGATGATGAAGGGTTGAGCTGGAATGATAACAGTGAAAACAATAAAGCTCAAATTGCAGAGTGATATGATAAAGGAAGAAGTGGTAGGGTTTATAAACATGGAGAACATGGAGAAAAAAGACATTTTAAAACTCTTCCAAAAGCCATAGAAGGAGGACTTCCAGTTAAAATGGTTGCATGAAAGATAGTAGAAGAGACCAGCTCTCACATATGTATGGGCAGTGAAATTTTTAAAAGAATATCAAACCAAAATCCAAAGAGAAATTATACTGGTGCTTTCAGCCTTCCAAGGACTGTATAACAAAGTAGCCAGAATCCTGTAAACATGGGGAAAGGGCTCCTTTTAGAAAAGCCAGCATAATATATTCAAATAAGCTGGAATCATGGATCAGAGATGCTCCAGTGGCACCTGAATCCTGCAATTATCTGTATTTAGGAGAAAGAAGATTGCAGTACTCCACAGAAGTCAGGATTCTGTCAGTCCATACTGGAATAACCCAGGGGCTTGTGCAGCATTCTGACCTGAGATGCTCTAGAAGTCCCTAAAGACCACAACACTCTAAACCCAGAATATCCAAGAAAGCCTGAAAAGTATCATTGCTCTGAGTGCACACATCTGGAGTCAGAAGACCTAGGTTCAAATCTGACCTCAGACACTTACTAGTCATGTGAGCCTGGGTTCAAGTCATTTAACTTCCATATACCTCAGTTTCCTCATCTGTTACATACTCATCACTTATATTCTAGAGTTGTTGTGAGGACCAAATGAAATAACACTTGTAAAATGTTTTGCAAACCTTAAAGTGCTAAATGCTAGCAAATAGAAATCAGCAATAGGAATCCTGGAAATAGAGTTCAAATAGAGAACAAAACAAGGCCTGATCATCAGCCTGGTCCTCGCACAAAGCTCCAAATCAGTAACTGAGGCTAGAAAAATGAGTAGACAAAAGAAGATGCTGAAGACTATGATGAAATATTACAGATGCAGAGATGATTGAGAGAAACTGAGAAGAGAATAATTTCACAACTAGAAGAGGAGTCTTATGGGGGGAAAAGTCTTGGCCACAAAGACTACAAGAGTACCAGAAGAAAAGCAACATGAGATTTTAACAAATGAAATTATAGTGGCAAAAAACTGGAAACTACAGGGATGCCCATCAATTGGGGAATGGCTGAACAAATTGTAACATATGTTCATGATGGAATATTACTCTGCTATAAGAAATTATGAACTTGACGATTTTAGAAACACATGGAAAGACTTGAACAAAATAACGAAAAGCAAAATGAACAGAACCAGGAGAATGTTGTATACAGTAACAACATTATTGTTTTAAGAACGATTTTGAGTGACCAAGTCATTCTATTATAAATACCCAAATTAATTGCAGAAGTCCTATAGAAAGAAGATGCTGTTTATATTCAAGAGAGAACTGACATATCTATCTATATGTCTATATGGATATAGATACACATATAGATAGAGAAAGAGAAATATATGTATAGATTATATCAATATATACATATTTGTGCTTAATGATAGTCATCTCTAGGGTGAGGGGGAGGGAAAAAAGTTACAAGATAACTTTGTTGTGTATTTAAAAGGAAAAGCAAGTTGTACATAATAGATCTGCAGTTTCAGGTGCAATCCTCTTTTTTTCTATTCCACTTTGTTATGGAAATGCTTGTGTTATTAAGTTCAGAATAGGGGGGCGGAGCCAAGATGGCGGCGTAGCAGCAGCAATATATCGCAGCTCTCACATAGCCACCCCAAAATACCCATGGAATAGGACTCTGGACCAACCTAGAACTTCAAAACACACACAAAGATACTTCCCACTAAAGTCAGCTCAGCTACGAGGAACCATATCAGCAGTGAGAACCGAAACCAGCCTGGCCTGAAGCTGTGGCTGTGCCCCAGGGGCGGCCTGGTGGGAGGTGCAGAGAAAGCTCTCAAGAGCTCTGAGGTGAGAGGATTAGCACCAGCTGCAAGGAGGGGGGATTAGCACCAGCTGCTTGAGTGGGGATTGTGAAAGAGGGAGATAAGCGTCCAGCCGAAAGGTCTACAGAGCTGAAAAGCATAAGGCAGAGGTTTTGCACCCACCTCCGCATTGTAGCTTCCCGCCCTCGGCCTGCAAAAAGCAGGGGGACTGAGCAATTGTTTTCAGACCAGTGCTCTTGCGTTGAGCGGCCTGGATCCGGATCGTAGTCTTGGGCCTCGGTCTTGGAGTCTTCATTATCCAGTCAGCCAGTAGTCTACGGCAGCCGGGAGGACCCCAGCGATTTGGGACAGAGCTTTCCCTTCTGGAAGCAGAGCCCCACAGAGAT
>CM053586.1:186526703-186567903 GCA_028646515.1 Pseudochirops corinnae | reverse complement strand
TTTCTTATAGCACAATAGTATTCCATTACATTCATATACCATAGCTTGTTCAGCCATTCCCCAATTGATGGGCATCCCCTATATTTCCAGTTTTTTGCAACCACAAAGAGAGCTGCAATAAATATTTTTGCACATATGGCAGTCAAAAAAATTTTGAGCTATGCTGTTTAGTCTTCCTGTCAAGCAGATGGGTCTACACCACAGAAAGTTCACTCCTCTCCTAAACTATCTGTAGTCATCCTAATTTTTGGGATTTCCATTGCTGGGACTTGATTCTCTTACTGCACTTGAGATAATCTCTCTGAAATTGAAGTTGCTCATTGTGCAGTGGGGAATTTTTGTGGCCCACATCAACCTGCTTGATAGAGTAAGCATTTAACAAATGCTTTATCATTCATTTCTTTACTGTATATTAGTCTATACAGATCTTCCCCTGTTTCTCTGAATTGTGTTATTGTGCCATAAGAATCGATTGTTCAGTTCATTTGTTCATCTGGTATGGTGATAGCCATTGACCACAGTCTGTTAAACCGTTGCCCAATCGATGAATACTTTGTTTCCAGTTTTTTTGTTGCTGCAAAAAAAATAAAATGTTGCTGTGTAGATGTTTTGGTGTATAGGGGACCTTTCTGTCTTTGCTCTTCTTGTGAGTATATGCCCAGTAGGGAAATCACTGGGTCGAATTTAATCATTTCACAAATAATTTTAAATTTTTTTCCAGATCAGATGGACCAATTCATACCTTCATCGGCAGTGTAGTGAGGGTCCCTTGTTTTCTTCTGAGGGCTTTTTGACCAACTCTCCAAGCATTTCACCTTTCTCCTTCCACACTGTGTATATGGAGTGATTCTCATTTTCCCTTTGGGAAAATCTCCTGCATTTCCTTGGTTCCTTCCTTCTCTTCTCCCAACTCCTAGATATAAGTCAGAGAACACAGGGTTCCTGAAAATTTTCTACACTCAGTTTGATTAGAAACTCCTGCTGGAACTGAGCTAAGCCACTCAGACGTTTAATAGTAAAGACACCCTGAAGAAACATGGTTCTCAATCCTTGGAAGTCCCTGAGACACTTTCCGAGGGCCCACTGACTGTTTTCATTTTTAAACTATTTTTAAAATAATACTAAGATGTTTCTATTTCTAAGGAGGTAAATGTTGATAGCTGTAATCCACTTAAACCAAGCTCTTTGGGGGCAGTCCTCAGCAGTGTTTAAGAATGGGATGGGGTCCTGAAATCAACAGTGTGAAAACTGGTGCACTAGAACAGATAGATCTCTGGTGATGGAATGGTCCTCATTCTCTTTGTTCATCATAACAGCTTAAATTTCTTTAGCTCTTTATAGTTACATAGCACTGAACCTGCAGCATTTCTCTAGGATCCCCACTAGGTCCTATATGGAGCATATTACAACTAGAATTCTTCACATTTTACAGCTAGGGAAACAGTGAATGAACTTTCTCTAAGATCACATGGCAAATAATCAGTGGAGTCAGTACTAGTCCCCAGGGATACTGACTCCAAGTTTAAAGATGTATGGTAATAGGAGTGTTCAATAACAGAAAGTTCAGGGGTGGCTAGGTGGTGTAGTAAATAGAGCACAGGCCCAGAAGTCAGGAGGACCTGAGTTCAAATCCAACCTCAGACTCTTAACATTTACTAAGTGTGTGACCATAGGCAAGTCACTTAACCCCAATTGCCCTGCCTTCCCCCCTCCAAAAAATCAAGAAGGAAAAAAAAGTTCACAGGAGAATATTGCATATGGTTACAGCAGTATTGTGTGATGGTTAACTGTGAATGACTTAGCCCTTCTCAGCAATACAAGACAATTCATTCCTAAGGACTCATGATGAAAAATGCTGTCCACCTCCAGAGAAAGAACTGATGGAGTGAATGCACATTGAAGTATACTGTTTTTCACTTCTATGTCTGTGTATTCTTTTTTTGGTCTGTTTTCTTTTACAATATAAAATATGGAAATATGTTTTGTGTGATTGCACATGTATAATTATATCAAATTTCTTGGCATCTCAGGTAGGGAGAGAATTTGGAACTTAGAATTTTTTTTAAAAGAATGCTAAAAGTTGTTTTTGCACTTAATTAAAAAGTAAAATTTTTTTAAAAGGAAAAAAAATAATAGAAAGTTCACAGAGGCGTAGACCCAGGACATTCCTAACAAAGGTGTCTAACAGTGTTGGTTTATAAGGAGAAAGATTAGATGTAAACTAGCACTTCTTTAGCACAGATAATTAGTCACTAATTGGGGACATAAGTAAATGTGTTCAAAAGATGTAATCAGCTTGAAGCTGTAGTGTTTAATTCCCTCATCCCTCACACAGCACTTTGATTGTAGTTCTTCTATGTTACTGTTGCTGTCTGTAGAGGCTCCCTGAAGATGGTGGTGGGCGCTCACTCACTTTGTGTCTGTTCTGTGCGTCATAGATACCTAGTATGTATTTACTGAAAGCACAGATCTGCCGTAGAGGATATTAATTCATAGTCATAGTCAGGTAGCATTTATTAAATGCTGCTATGTGCCAGACCCCGAGCTAAGCATTGGGGCTACAAAGAAAGGCAAAAACAGCCCCTTCTTTCAGAGAGCACCTAGTTTAAGGGGGCAGACAACATGCAAACAATGACATATAGACAAAATAGATACAGGATGAATTGGGTTAGTCTCAAAGGGAAGACACTGAGATTAAGGAGGACTGGCAGAGGCTTCTTGCAAAGGGGAATATTAGCTGAGATTTGAAAGGAGGGAGGTAAGAGGCAGAGATGAAGAACGAGCATTTTGGCCATGGGGGATGAGGTATCTGAACTGTCAAGTACCTGGAGGGGATGAATAAGGGAGAGGATTTTATATTTGATCCCTCTAAGTAATAGGGAGTCACTGGGAAGTTTATTGAATGGGATATGATATGGTATATGGTCAAACCTGCATTTTGGGAAGATCACTTGGACAGCTGAGTGGAGGATGGATTAAAGTGGGAAGAGATGAGACTGGAAGACCAGCTGTCCGACTGTTGCAATAGTACAGTCATGAGATGGTGAGAGTCATACCAAGGTATTAGGAGAGAAGGGAGCATACAGTAGAGATGTTACAAGGGTAGAAACAATGGGACTTGACTACTGATTGGATATGGGGTGTATAAGAGAGTTGGAGGATGATACCTTGGTGCTCACTATCTCAGTGATAATGGGGAAATTAAGAAAAGGGGTGGGGAGACTCAGGCAGAGATAAGGAGTTTATACCAGGCTCCAGGAGTCCCTAACCAGTTGATTGTCTACCCAGACGTGTCTGTAACCTGTAGCTCAGTTTAAGGATCCCATCTATATATCAACACATTCTTCTTTGTCAAACCCAAAAAATTCAGTATGATACAGAAAGAAAGAAAGGGAGGAGGTACAGTAGCATATACTTGAAAAGACCAGCCTACTTTCTTAAAGTTCCAACCTCAGGAAACTATAGAGTACAAAGGAGCAGTGTTGGACCTAATTTTCTCTCCCTTCCTTTTCCACAGGCCACCTGTCCCTTCCCTCACCACCTGCCAGTCACAAAACTGCTTTCCTGAGGCCTACCATGGAGGAATCACTGTCAGATTTGGAGCCCCCACTGAGCCAGGAAACCTTCTCAGATATATGGAATTTGTGAGTGAGGGGTGGGATATGAAATTCCCGACATTTCCTATCTATCAACCATGAGTCTTTTTAATAAATGTTACTGAGTTCTCTCTCCGACTCCCTCATAGGTAGATGAGTCAAGAGTTAGAAAGGACCTTAGAGTCTCAGCCTTTTCTTCTTTGTAGATGTATGAATGGAGACTCTGAAGATGTATGACTTGCCCAAACAGCAGCGCCAGTTCTATCCACTCTTCCCCTTATTGATAAGGCTGTGTGTCCAGTCCTCACATCTCTCTTGCCCCACCCCACCCCCAACATAAATGACAAATGGTGAGAGCAGTTTCAGATATTTCTTTCTTGCCTTTCAGACAATGGAATAATTTGCCAGATGATTTATCGGTAAGAACTTGGTGGGAGGTGGGAAGAACAAAGGGGGCGCGCAGGGAGTTGGGGGGGAGGTTGTACCTGGGTTTCTCTGTTTCACATTCTGATCTCCCTGCCCTCTCTCCATTCACCCCTAGAACATAGATGATATACAGTTTGCCTCACCAGACAATATGAGCTGGCTGGGAAATGAGGAAGAAAACCCTGGATTTCAGGTGCCTGTACCCCCAGTTAACCTGCCTACATCATCTACTGTTCCATCCCGAAAGGACTATCCTGGGGAGTATGGCTTCCGGCTTGGTTTTCTACAGTCGGGAACAGCCAAGTCTGTCACCTGCACAGTGAGTAGGGATTGGGGGCAGGAAGAGGGGCCTGGGGAGGGGAGCGAGAAAGACAGAGCGTAATGAGCTCAGACGGGATTGATCCCTGCCCTTTAACCATCTCACTTTATCACTTCCCTGACGTTCCAAGTTAGAATCCACAGGCCTGGAGTCCTTGGTGGGTGTGAAGGAGAGGGAATAGTGGAGGATGACCCAAAAGGTTTTTAGCCCTTTAACTTTGGTGATGATTTTTGAGCATAGGTTGTTAGATCCTTGTGATCTCGCCTAATGACTTTGATTTGTACCTCTCTCTCAGTGGCACTGAACCTTACACTAGAATAGATAGCTCTCCTTGTCTCAACCTTGTCCTCTTGTGACCTGTGGCTGCCTGGTGGGCAGGAGTGGTGCTTTAGTAAGCACTTTTAGATCTGCCACAGTGCCTGCTGGGCTGGGCTCTGACTAAATATTTGTTGATGATGACATTGATAACCTTGCCTTTGCTCCTAATATCATATTCATCCCGCTTAGATGAAATTTGTTCCTTCCTCCACATCACTATATCCGTCCCCTTCTCTCAGCTGACTGACAGAGCCACCCCCTCTGTCTTCATCACATCTGACCTGGACTGTTATAATGATAGCCTCCCTTAGTGTTGTATTGGCTGCGGTCTCAGGCCTTCCTCTAATAGAGCCTTCACATTTCACGTTGCTGCCTGAGTAATCTTACTAATTCACAGATGCATTGATCAATTCATTCTTTTAAACCTTCACTGGGTCCCTGTTTATTCCCAGAAGGATAAAAATATTAGTCTGGCATTTAAGGCTCTCTGTGATATATAGTTTTAGCCTGCCTTTTGAGGCTTATTTCCTTATATTTCTGAACATGCACAGTTTATACTCTTCTTGACCATGCTCTTTCCCCCATATACACTCACTTTGCCTTAAGACTTTTATGTATTTTTCCTAGAATACCCTGTCCTTCCTGTCTCTACCTTCAAAATCTCTTATAACTCAAATTAGATGCCATCTTTTCCCTTGAGCCAACCTCTGATCTGGAACTCGAGGTGATCTCATGGACTCTTTTGCCCTATATCCTTCACCTTATAGTAAATTATTTGTGTCTTAGCAGACTGTAAACTCCAAGAGGGCAGGTACTACCTTTTGCACATAGAGATCATTCAATAATTATTTAATTGACTTGACCCATGACCTTTACTCTGGCTTTTCCCACAGTATTCCCCTGAGCTGAACAAGCTGTTTTGCCAGCTGGCCAAGACCTGCCCTGTTCAGCTCTGGGTCACCTCACCACCACCTGCTGGTACCCGAGTTCGTGCTATGGCTATTTATAAGAAGTCAGAACACATGACCGAGGTGGTTAAGCGCTGTCCCCACCATGAACGATGCACTGAGCACATAGATGGTGAGACCTGAGACACCCCCAATATGAGAGTGGGAAGGCAGGGAGTAGAGGAGGAACCAATTGCCCTCAGCTTTAATCCTCCTAACGATTTTTCACATTTGCCTTGTAGCCCTGGCACCCCCACAGCACCTGATTCGGGTGGAAGGAAACCTAAGGGCGGAATACCTCAATGATGCCACCACCATGCGACAGAGTGTGTCCATTCCTTATGAGTCCCCGGAGGTATGGGTCAGGGCACCTTTGTTTCCAGGGATTGGGGGCACTCAGCAGTGGTGACCTGTTGGGAAGCAGTCACTGAGCAGATATTGGGCCTTCTCACCTCTAGGTTGGCTGTGATTGTACTACAGTTCATTACAATTATATGTGCAACAGTTCTTGCATGGGGGGCATGAACCGGCGCCCGATCCTTACCATCATAACTCTGGAAGACTCCAGGTGATATCTGCTGTCTACGCTGCGCTCACACGCTCTTGCTCTCTTTCTCTCTTTCTCTCTCTCTCTCTCTTGCTCTCTTTCTCGCGCTCTCTCTCTCACTCATATCTGTATTTTCTTTTCTTTCCAGTCTCCAGAGTCCAACTGCCCACTCCATTCTCCCTGTGGCTCCTCATATCCTCAAAGTTAACCCCTCCGAACCCAACTTGGCTATCACCTGCTCTGTGCATCCTTCCCTCATCTTTCAGCTAGGATTAATTCATTCCACAAATTTCTCATAGCACTTTTCTGTGTTAAAAGCATGTCCATGCCCCAATTAAGTTGTAAGTTTCTTGAGGGCAAGGACTGTCTTATTTTCATCTTTGTATCCCTATTGCCTACCATGACACCTTGTACATAAATGCTTAATTAATGTTTATTGAACTGAATTAGGAAAAAAAAATCAGCCTTTACTAACTCCTTTTTGAGCACATGGCAGTATACATTTCAGCAGCATTAAAGGTTATTTAATGCAGTTTTAAAGCTTAATAATTTTGGGAACACCCTATATTTGAACTTTGTCATGAACTGTTTTATAAAAGTTGCACCAAATAAAAAACCATTAATGATTTTTTTAAAAGTTCCTAACTTCCCAGACTTCCTCCCCACCCACACTAACACATTCACCCACTCAGATTTCCTCTTCACTCTTCTCTTATTTCCCGGCTCCATTCTGATCTATGACTCTTTTGCTGCCTATGCCTATGTTTCCTTTTGGGGAGGGGATAGGAGGGATGTGAAGAAAGAAAATTATTAGGCAGGCATGAATATATATTCATATAGGTATATTAAAAAATATTCCTCTACCCCATCCCTTCCTTAGCGGTCAGCTCCTTGGGCGTCGAAGCTTTGAAGTACGTGTGTGTGCCTGTCCTGGAAGAGACCGGCGAACTGAGGAGGAAAATTTCCGCAAGAAGGGAGGCCACAACCCACAGCCACCCTCTGAGAGCAATAAGCGTGGTATGGGTGGGGAAGAGATTGGATTGGAGGGATGGGGGCTGGGGAGACAGCCTGATAAAATGGGAGTCACTTGTTGACTCTGCTTTATCCGTGTCTTCCAGCATTGCCCACCACTCCTGGGAGCACCCCCAAGGCTAAAAAGAAGCTAATGGATGGAGAATATTACACCCTCCAGGTATGGTAAATTATTAGACATTCTCCTGCCTTCACCTCATACCCAAAGTTCTTCTTTCACCCTCTTGCTGGCAAGTCCGCAGCCCTTGGAATACTAGGGGAATTAGGGTAGGACTGGTGACGATGTAGGTAAAGCCACACCAGTCCACCCCATCACTGTTGCACAGGAGTGGAAGAAAAAAAAGTGGGGACCTCAGAGTGACTCTCTCTCGTGGCTGGTTTCAGTCTTCCTTCTTGGTTTTGATCCCTCTTGACAAGAGTTCATGTGGTATGATGGAAAGTGTTGGGTTTGGAGTGAGGAAGCTTATTTGAGAGTCCAACCCAGCTTGGAATAGTTGTATAAGCAGGGGCAAGTCATTCAATTCTTCTCACCTACAGTTTCTGCATTTGTAAATGGGAACAATAATTATCCTACATGAGTGTTCAGGGAGAAAAGCTTTGTAAACTTAATAATTACATCACTGTAAGTTTTAGGTTGTTTATGAAACCATCACTGAGTGAGGCTGATTTTTCCCCTTTTCCTACCTATATTTTGCCTGCAGTTAGGATATATGGCCACCAGGTGGTGCTTGTGCCTCCATCCCAGCTAACAGTAGACATAAGATCGAGATCCTGCTCATGTTTTTCCCGTTTTCATAAAAATAGAGTTCATGTAAAGTGGAGATTATTTCTTTCACCATAAGGCAGAGTCCTAAACTGCACATAAACAGTTGTTACTGCCTTTTCAGATGCCAGTCAATAAGAATCTAGAAATGAAATGTCGACATTTAAGCTGACATTGAGTGAGAAGGGCATTGAAGATGCTCTAATCAAGTAGCTATAATTAGGCATTAGCTTTTTGGGAGGTAGGGGGTACAGTGTAAAACAATGCAAAACATTGCCAAAATTGCAACCAAAAAACCTCTCACTAATTCTTAGCCATCTTCTAAGCTTCATGTTTTACATAAGCTTGATTAGAATGTGCCTAAGTCTATTAACTTTGGGCCAAAACCTTCTGACAGAGCTTCTACAACTTGACTTAAGCTCAAACATCTGCAGTGCTCCTCAGCCAGCATCTTTGACAGACCTTAACCCTAGACGCTCAGTAAATATTTGTGGAATGAATTTCCTTAGATGGAGAGCTCTACTCCCGCCTCTTTGACAGGAGCTACCATGCAAACCACTTTTTTTCTAGTCTACTCAAAGGAAAAAGAACTATTGCCCCTTCTAATAGGCATTTTTTTTATTTCCCCCTTCTCCCCCTTTTTCTTTTCCAGTCAAGGTCAAATGACTTACCCAGGATCACACAGCTGTTAAGTGTCTGTTGGCCAGATTTGCACCCAGGCATTCTTAGCCATTTATTCTTTTATCAAGTGAAATTTAAATATAGGAACAAGGTTTTGTACTTTAAGTACTCCCCTTTTCGTAGAACTTAATAATTAGAAAATACCCTTTTTACTGGAGAATTGTGCCTAGAGCAACAATCAAGTAGGCTTTCAAACAGTTTAAAGTATTTTCTTCACTTCTCCCCACAAACACCTAGATCCGAGGTCGCCAACGCTATGAGCTGCTCCGGGAAATAAATGAAGCGTTAGAACTGAAAGATACTCACAGTGGAAAAGAACCTGAGGGGAGCTGTCCCCATCGCAGGTGGGTATCCCACGCTGGCTCCTTCCCAGCTAAGTCCCTGCCAGCCTGTAGCAGCCGCCGGCTCACTTGGGGAGGTCTGACCTTTGGCTGGGAGATCTCTGAGGGAGAAGGTGTCTTGGGTTTGTCCCCCTGGCCACAGTTTGTGTTGAGGTATGATTGGCAGTGGGAGTCAGAGTGCAGCTGGCAAAGGTGATAGAGCCCTTTTTCTGATAAGTCCCATCCTATGATGCCCCACATTTCTCCAGCACTTAGGTTCACCCTGGTTTGTGTGCTAACTTAGAGCTGGCCTCTCTTTCACGTGGGCATCCAGTGCGAGTCTAGTTGAGGTCAGAGACTGTGTGTCCTACTTTTAGTAGCACACAGGTGATGTGTAATAAGCACTTATTAAATGAGCTTCTGTGATTTTTCCCAGCTTTATCTCCTCTAAACTATGTGTTTCCTACAGCCAGTTGAAGTCCAAGAAAGGAGATTCTACCCCCTGTCAAGGCAAAAGACTTCTGGTGAAAAGTGAAGTTCCTGACTCCGACTGAATATAACTACCCCCACCCCAGAGACCCTCTGTTTTTTATTTCCCATATGCAACTTCTTCTCTAAAGTCTTACCTTTAGAGATTCCCATTCTTCAGCCTTCCCCCTTCTTCCAGCTTAAATGTGTAAGTCTCAATATTAAGGTGTTCCTTGCTAAAAACAGAGAAGGGGGAGTAGGGCCTTTCCCTACTAGGCCATTATCTCTCACTTTGTTGTTCAGTCCACCTCTCCATGACCTTGTGGACCATAGCACTCCAGTACTATCCATGGGGTTTGTTGGCAAAGATACTGGAGTGGTTTTCTGTTTCCTTCTCCAGTAGATTAAGGCAGACAGAAGTTAAGTGATTTGCTCACACAACTACTGAGACCTATTTGAACTCAGGTCTTCCTGATTCTAGGCACCATTTTGTATCTACTGAGCCACCTAGCTGCCTTCCCTCACTTTTATTGTCCCTCTAAAAGAGAGAAAAGTGATCTGAATAAATCTGAAAAAAAAAAAAAGTTCTGAAAAAAATATTAGGGGCATTGGAATCGTAGACCAGCCATGATGGTTTCTTGAAACTGTTATGTGTATTTCTGCCATTTTGGAAAATGTATTCATTTAGGTATGTGTCCCTGGTAAGTTTGGGGAGGGTGGTAGAAGGATGTCAGGAAAGTGGGTGGTCACAAATAGTTGTTGATGGGTTGACATCTGTGCTAAAATGAGCTGTCCTGCCCCCTGGATTTAGTCTCTGAAATGCCCAGTGGAATTTGCTTCTACCAAAATGTTTTGTACCCTCTAGACTAGGAAGTTTGATTTTCACTCTCATCTATTTAGCATTTTCTTTCATGATGAATGTTGCCTACAACAAACATTTCCAGAAGGGAGTCATAAATTTCTCCAGACTGCCAAAGGGGTTTGATGTAAAAATGTTTAAGAACCCCAGCTCTAGCCTCAGATTCTCAGGAACACACTTTGGTGCGAGGTGAGGTTTATTTACCCCCAGGTTCCTTTCTCATTTTTTCCCTTTTCTCCCCTTTTTTGTACCTTTTTGCTATTTTTATGGAATTTATTTTCAAATAAAGAGTTAATACTGGTTGCCTGTTTGATGATGCTAAAATCCTAGGGGCCTCTGGGGGGAGCAGAGGAAAGGAACCAGAAAAGGGGGAGGGGGCCTTGAAGGGGAGGCTCCTAGTTCCAGGAGTGAAACAAAGAGTGGGGACTGGGTCAGTCTGCAGACTGCATGACAATGAGGGGGGCTGTCTTATTCACACCCTTCCCCCCAGTCCTATTCATAACTTTAGGTCCTCTCCACTGTCCCCTTCCCCAGGAGGGCAAGACTAGAGGGGGAGGGACTCAGGGCTTCCTTCTGCCCTTTCTACTTCCCCAGGGATGGAACTACTATACCTTTATCTGCCTTTCCTCAAGGATTATGGGATTTAAGGGTCCCAATTTAGCAAATCTAGACAGCTAGGGTGGCCATCTGCTCCCTAGGAGAGCGGGGGATGGGAACAATGGGGCTGCAAGATTCCTGGGTCCTGGAGCAGAATGGGGACTGCTGAGAGGCAGGAGCTGGGGGGCTTCTGTACCCAGAGAGTGTAGGGGCAGCTGAGGTGAGAGCTGAGAGCTAGGATGGGGGCAGGGAAGGAATCTGGCAACTCTTCAGTCTGGGCTGAGTGCCAGGCGATTAGATGAATTGAAGCTTTAAACTCTGCCAGGAAAACCTTTGAAAAGACTTTGGGGATGGGAGGGCAGGATTGGTTTAGGGGGAGGCTTAGTGTTTCCCCATTCTGTTCCCAACTTTTGACAGTTGGAGAGTAAGGCAAGAAAGAAGACTCTCCTCTCAGTTATCCAGCTTATGTACTGTCCTCCTCCCTGCATTTTAAACGGGGGTGGTCAGGATCAATGTCTATCTAGCCTAGCATTCAAGCTTCAGAATCCATAACCAAAGAACACCACCCCCCAGCCCATTCCCCATGGACAAAATATACTGCTGCATGAGATGTGAACACTAGGACCTTTGGATTCTTACAGGGGAAACCTTAGGAATCTGTTGACCCCCTTAAATCTTTGAGACCTTGCCAGGAAAATTAATACCAAATTCCTGAACTGTACAAGAGCCCCCTGCCACCATTGGTACCTTGCTGAATCTGGGAGACATGTCACTGATTTTTTTGAGTCTTTAAAGCAAGATCTCCCTTACACCCCTTTTACCTTGCCCAGGGTTCATTCTATCTCCCGCTATACTAGAACTGATTTCTTAGAATTCCACTGCTCATTCCCACATGGATGCTAACCTAGTCCAAACAAAAGCATTGGCAGAACTGGATTCCAATTGACTCCAAAGGTGATACTCTTCACTCTCACTCACTTTGTATAGAGCTTACCCTCCATCTACCCATGCTGTCCAGTTCTTTCATGAGGGTGCTGTCTCCCCAAATGGAGAGAGCATGTCTGAAGAGTCCAGGAACCATGATCAAAGTGTCTGTCCTTCTTTTGAATAGGTTGAATGAAATGTATACTTTCCAGATCCAGTATAAATGGTAGCTACCATACAGATAGTACTATTCAATACTACTGTATTGAGGGACTCTGCAAAGGGAAAGTTAGAGGGATAAGGGATAAGAAATGTGCCACAAGGCAGGAAGTCGGGAACCAGTGGCCTAAGTAAAGAAGTGACCTTAGTTCACCTACTCCCCATTTCTCCCTTAAAATCACTGAAAAGATACAAAGCACGAGACAAGTTGGGTGTGTGATATATATATATATATGTATATAATCTCTCATTGTATTGTACTTTTCTTTTACAGTAGATTTGACAGGCATTAAATAACTGTAGAGACAGACCTCTGGGGGTCCAAGGTAAGGGGAAATGGGAACAGAGGTGGGTGAGACAGAATAATAAGAGTTGACATTTATATATCTAGTTATGTTTTGAAACATGTTTTACATACATTATCTCATTTTAACCTCACAACAACCCTGTGAGATAGGTACTACAGGTATTATCCCCATTTTACAGATGAGGAAACTGAGGCTCAAAAAAAAGATTAAGAAATTTGCCCATGGTCACACAGGTAAGTATCAAAGGCAGGATTTGAACCCAGGCCTTGGCCTGATTTCAAGAGAAAAGGGACAGATCCAAGGAAGGAGAGTGCAGCATTAATAGGGAATAGATTTGGGTTGGAAAAGAGGAAGGGAAGTATTAAAACACTTCTGTGATTAAAAAAATACTTCTGAGCAGGGGCCTCTTTAAACATGTTATGGGAATTACAGGGCTAAAAAGGCAGAGGGGGTTTGGAGGAGAGGAAGCCATTTTCAAATCGAGAGGGGAACTTAAAACTTTCAGGTTGATATTAAGTGGAAAGGGAGTGCTAGTAATTAGCCAGTGATTTGCTAAGAAAAACTAGACTGGAGGGCACAGGGAAAGAAGATGGCATATTACCATGGCCAGATGAGGTTTTCCAAGGTGGCCAACAGGGAGGGACAAAGCCAATTAAAGATGGCCGCCCAAAGCACTAGAAAATCAGCCTGGGGGTGGGAGGTGGGGAAATGCTCTAGGGAAATGTTTAAGGAGATCTTGCAGAGATAAAATTGAAGTCTAAATGTCTTTTAGAGCAGCAGATAGCAGGTTATAGAAAGTATCCAAAAGGAATGAGGTAGGGACAGAGTTTGGGAATTTGTGGTCAAGAAACAAAATGGCTTCCCTATTCTTAAATACCCCCCTTTAGAGCCCAAGAGAAGGGAGAGGACACCCCATTTTTCAGCTCAGACCTTATGGAGAAGGGGGTAGGGAATTAGGAGAAAAAAGAGACCTAGAAATAGCAATTTAAAGGCTTCAGTAAGAAGTGGAGTATGGAAAATGGATGAGGGGAAAAAGTTGAACAAACCTCATCTTCAACTCAAAAATGGCCATCTAAAGAGCTTTTGGTGAGGAGAGCAGATGGGAAAAATGACAGGATTATTAAGTTTGGGAGAAAGGAGGGCCCAAGATAGGTCTGCAAATATCTTATCCAAGTCACTAAGATGGATGGTAAAAGGGAAAGGGGAGATGTGTTTGTGATCAGATGAGTGACCCTCACTGACAGGACACTATCACCACCACTACCAGGGAAACCATGAAAATTGAGAAGAGGGAGCATTTGTTGAGCCCATAGAAATAGAAAAAAGGAGGGACAGAGGGCTAATTGTAGTATTTCACCAGTAGTCATACAAGTACCTGGAAGGCATTGGAAACAAACTTATCAGTAAAGGGGCAAAAGATGGCCTCCCCATTCTAAACTTCTCACTTACCAACAGTGGGAGAAGGTTTCCTTCCAGGGAATCAAAATGGAGTTGAGAAAGAGTGTGGATGGAATTATAGCTCTGTGGTAAAAAATACCATTGGGGCAAGAAGGAGGTTGGAGAGGGGCTGGGAAAGGACGTCCAGGCAGGGAAGGAGGCTTCCAGAAAGCACATTCCATAAAGCCCTGGGGGACAGGGAGAGGGAGGGCAGCAGTGAGCAGACTCAGGTCTTTTTTATTATTCGGAGTTTGAAGGCTACTCGGCCAGCAAACTTGTCGCGCTCGTCATCAGTAGCAATGTTGACTGCATTAATTCGGCACTCAACGTTTACCTCCACATTGGGGGTCACGTTCGTGAACTTCACAGCCACCAGAGGCTGTGAATAATTCACCTGTGGAGGAGTATAGAGAAGTAGGTAAGGAACCACAACAACCAGCTTCAACCCTTGCTTTCTCCCCAACCCCAAGAAAACCCAGTTCCCTTCAGGAAACCACCCTTGCCCTTGATGGGGGGCATCCCAGACCCCACTCCAACCCCCACTGGACTTACGTGGAACTTCTTGCCATAGTAGGGAAAATACATCAGGTCGATGTTGCCATTGGCAGGGAACATAGCAAAGTCACCAAGATTTTTGGCATCCTCATTCCTCTGGAGAATGAATGAGGAGATGGTATCATTAGAGATGAAAGACCCAAGCAACCCACAGGGATAAGCCCACAAAGGAAAAAGGAGGGACGGAGGGGTAATTGTAGTATTTCACCAGTAGTCATACAAGTATACCAGTAGTCTTTACCAGCAACTTCCTGTCACAGGAAGTTTGCAAAAAAAAAAAAAAAAATCAAAGCTATCAACAGTCACATGAAAAAAATGCTCTAAGTCACTATTGATTAGAAAACTGCAAATTAAATCAACTCTGAGGTAATAATCTGTATCAGTTTTTTACTGTAACCTGTTCTTTTTTCTCTTTATATCTGTGTACTACTATCCTGTCTCCCCTATCAGAAGCCTTGAGTGAGGGGAACCTAGGTTCTCTTCCAACAGACTAGGATATTATGTATCATGTCACACTGAGGTGGCTTCGACTCCAGTGGGTACGGAACTAATTTTCTACCCTCACCACCCAGGAGCTCTTACCCCTTCTTCAGAGAAGCCATTCTGGAGCGGAGCCAAAAAAAGAATATAGATGTGAGAGGGTAAAAGGCAAAGGGGGGCGGGGAGTAGTTCCTAAGCAAATAGATGTGGATAGATAATAGGCATCCATTATCTACTTGGTTGCTAAAGGAAACTGAGAAAGTTGGTGGGGGCAGAAAAAGAAATAGAGCATGAAGAGGGAGAAGAAAAATTACTGACATTAATAAGCAAGCTTCTAATGTCCCAGGATCTATCCTAATCAAAGACTAAACTAGTATGGAAGCACCTTAGGATCTAGGCCAACCTAAGAAGGACTCTCCTTCAATCTAGCCACTAGCTTCTCTTACCCCCTTGTCCCTGTAGTTTCGGGGGTTCTGAGAGAAAGAAAGAGAAAAAAATTAACGATAGGAACCATAATAAAGGCAGCGACAACTTGGAAGTTTCCCAATCTCACCTTCCCTGCACAGGTAACGTTCATACTCTGATTAGCTCCTGCATAGAAGTTGATGACCTGGAAAAGGCAGGGAGAGGTAACATCAGGTATCCTGTAGTTTGTCTTCCACATCCACCCCCATTCCCCAAAGCCCCTATTTTCCTTTGGGGAGCCAAGTAACCAAAGAAACAAGTTTCCATTAGTTCCTGGGCAAAGGAGCTGGAGGAGTTATTGTTATAGAGACTGCTGGGAGCTGTGGTTCTATCCCACCCCATTACCACCCAAGCCCCAATTCTTTCTTCTAGGGAACCGAACTGTCTGTAGTACCCGGTTCATCTTGATAAAGACGCAGGGCTGGCCAGTACTGTAGCCATAGTGGGTAGGGTCGCTAAGCCCTGAACAGTCACCCAGCTGTGTCCTGTTGAACTGACAAGCCCGCTTGGGATAGTTGAGAACCCCATTGTCCGGTTGTTCATAATAGTGCCCTGGGCGGCAGACATCATTCTTCTGGGCCTGGATTGAGTCATTATAGGCTGTAGGAGGTAAAGAAAGCTATGGACTGGATGTCTGTTTTCCCAGTGCTCTGCCCATCCCAGCTCATTAAGATAACTTAGTCCCTTCCCTCAGGAATTGAGCACCCAAACCCCCCCCAACTCACGCTCCAGGAATTTATGGAGTATCTGCACGTGCTGGTTCCAGCTCTTGGTGTCACTGAGGTTGACCAGAACCTCAAGGTTCTCTGTCTTGGGACGAATCATCAGGCCTAAAGGAGGAATGAGGGGTGCAGGGAAGATGAGATACAGAGGCAAAAGAATCAAGAGGAATTTAGCTAAGGGAAATCCAATGAGGGCTGAGGGAGGTCAGTCCTAAAAACAGGCATCTTCGTGGGACTGTGACTACCATCATCACCTTCTCTAGTACACACAATTTCCAATGGAGTGGGTCCAGAACCCAGGAGAACTGTTGATGAATGTGGTCAGGCTGAATCAATCCCTTTACATGGGAGTTTAGTGGCCTGTAAGGGATTCTGGGAGGGCTGGTCAAGTGAGTAGGCCAACTCTTGGGTGAGAAAAGGAAAATTTGCTTACCCGGTGTTGCAAGCTGGTCCTGGTATGTGGGAATGTGGTCAGAGACAGTCTGCAGCATGACCCACATGGTAAGGGTGAACAAAGCAGTTAAAAACCCATAGAAGACGAGGTAGAAGAGGAGGATGAAGGCTATAAAGGAGAAGCAAGGGTTAAAAGACTGATGTTGGAAGAGACCTCAAAGGTCACCCAAGACATAAGCATCTGGCCCCAGCCCCTGACTCCCTGCTGTACTCAGCTCTGCTCTTCCTCCTTTCCTGCTGACTTACAGATCAGCAACAAAATCACCCCACACACACACACACAACCCCATCAGCTTCCCAACATGAAGCACAAGCTCATATATTATGTATAAGGTTATGGGGGACAACCAGAGAGCCCTACGGACACACATCAAGCCAGCACAATACAACTCTGTGAAGAATCTACAAGACCAATGGACCTAGCTCCTGGCACATAGTAAAGCCTGAAAAAACATTTGTTGGCTGCCACCTTTGCTGCTACCACAACCCTCTGGAAAAGGCACGCCATCTTGCTGGAGCACAAATCTCAGAACCACAACCTCCAAAAGAAAGGCACAACAACAGAGCCACATAGAATTCTGAGGATGGCATGAACAGGTTTGTGTGAGAACCCATCTTGCAACTTTTCCAGAACTAACCCTCCAGGCCACAACTGTAAAAAGCAACTCCTTCAACACATGTACATATAACCACAAAAATACACACCCTATACCAGTTACACTCCTCAATCACACCTTTGAATTGAACAATTTCACATGTATCAAAACGAATAAGCTAAGGATAGTGCTTAGGCACTTCATAGTGTGCTTGATGGTACCACAATATCACTAGTTATTGTGGTTTTTTAAAACTAGTTCCAAACTACAAGACAACCTCACAGAATGTGAGCCTCTCCTAAACTTCCCAAAACCACACATTCAATTCTCTTACGGACAACTACAAATAAAACAACTCTTACCCTTCCTCCCAAACCTATTCAAATTCCATTCTTATTTTGAGTCAATCTCACAAACACCCAACTCAGAGGAGGCACCAAGCCCTTATCTACTCAATTTCTTTAATCAATATACCTGAGAAGTCTAGATCCCAAACTGCTCTAGGGAAAGGATTTCAAGTCATATAGCAGGAAAGCTTATGACCAAGAAAGGGGTACAATTTGATACTACTACAGTCCCTCAAGCCCCCAACTGAGTGATATGCATATCTCACCACTCAAGGATCATACATACCTCCCACCACAACCCCACACTTCCAACACAGGCAGCCAAATCCCACAATCCAAATGTACTGGCCACTTCTACTTCAAAAGGCTCAAATATCAGACTTCAAAATGACAGGCAATTCAACTCCAACCCTAACCTCCTACTTTCCAGCACCTTCTGTCCACATCAGATGTCTTAAAATAATCTGGGTAGATACAAACTGTATACCACTAGATACAAACTGCTCATCCCCACCACCAAACCCTGACAATGAACTCTCTGGACCCAAGGGGAACCAGCATGCGATCCAGGACCTGCCCACTCATGAATACTTACGAATTATGGAGTGGGCTCGATCTAAAAATAGATATGGTTTAGTGATGGGTTCCTTCACATATGATGGGTAGAGATAAGTGGGACTGGGAGGATATAAGTGGGATTGGGGGGAGATAAGTGGGTTTGGAAAGGAAAGAGAAAAACATTTCAAAAGAAATCCAGTGAGAGAAAAGAGAACATGTGAACGCTAGGGACCCCAGCTTGTGAGGGCTCCACGGGGGGTGGGAAGGCAGCCGTGACCTACTTTCTCCACCTCCGCAGCCGCCCGGAAGATTAGACCCAATAAATACAGCTCCCAAAGCCCAAAGCCCCAGCTGGGAAAGAACTAGATGTCAGGATCCCGAGTGGGGAACAGGTTGACTGGCCTAATCCGGGATCTCTCTGCAACCCCCAACCCAATCTCCTACCCACTGGGCCAGGAAGGCAGACGCTTTTTCTCGTCTTCCAGACCCCGCTGAGTTCAGGGACGCAGGGATCCAGTTCACCCCTCCCTCTCTCTTTTTGCCTTCAGAGACCCAGACCCCTGGCCCCCATCTCGTACCCCAACTGCTCCCGGTACGGCCCATGAACTCGTGAGTCCGCGGGTTCCACACGAACTCTTTCCATTCCTCCAACACCTGTCCACCGGTCTTCTTCTCTTTTTCATTGACCATTTCTGGGGCTGGGGGCTAGGCAGGCCTGGAGAAGGGGGACGAGAGGCAGGGAGGCGGGGCGCTAGCAGGGGCGCTGGATGGGGAGGACCTCCGGGAAAGCTGATGCGCAATGGGCTAGGGAAGACCCCCAGGGAGCCGAGCCCTTCTGGCCCGAGGCTTTGCCTTGGATTCTTGGGTGTGATGCCCTGCGGAGGGAGCGGGAGCACCAGAGGCTACAATGGAGATTGAGAAAAAGGCGTTAGGCACAAAACTAAAGGCAAAAAAATGTGGGTGCAGTCAACGCAGCGTGGAAAGGAGCGAAGCCCAAAGGGGGATTGCAGCGATGACCCCCCAAAACAGTCCAGAGATGCAACAGTGGGTGTAAAATAAGCGACCCGACGAGGATGTAAGGAGAGCTGGGTTGCAAAGAAGCGGCGTGGAGTAAGGAAAGGGTCCCCGAAATCTTGAGTTAGAGCTGTTGAAGGCAAAGGCAGAAGGGGCGACGATGCACAGAGCCCCTGGTGAAAGGAAGAGGCAGGCGAAGGTGGCGGCGGTTGAATGCTGCGGGTGTAGGGGTACTGGGAAGGAGGGCGCAGCTGTGCGGGAAGCAGCCTAGGACTTGGGGCGGGGGTCGCTGGGTGAAGGCTCAGCTTTTCAGCAGTGCGGGAGCGGAGGCGATGGTTGGTGCTCTATATACTAGGCAGCTTTGGGGGGGGGAGGGAGGGGTGTCGTGGGGGTGTGAGGTCCGCCCCCTTCCACCCCCAGAGGCTCCACCTCCTAGGCTGTGGTCGGGCCAGCTTTATGCATATGCAAATATGGAGAAGGCCACGCCCCTTCAGGCGTGTCCGGGGGGCAAGGCTGTTCTGTTCGGAGTGTTAGTACTGTTATCATCATCCTTACCAACAGCTTCATCATTTCTCTGATCCCCTTCTTCCCCCGCCTCCCCCTCCCCATACACTGGGACATGGAAAAGATGAATGGGGTCGGGGGAAGAGGATCCCACTTGGGGATGCCAGCACCTCAACTACCAATTTATCTCTACCCCTTCTGAACTCTTTGGTGAGTGCACATTAGTAAAAAAGTACTTCATGGGACCCTGCTGAACTGTTGGAGGGCAGTGGCAAGACAGGGAAAGGTTGTTGAAGTGGAAAGGTCGTTCTCAGGGTAAGAAAAAACTGTAGATGACTACCTATGTATAACCTATATTCGCCTTCTAAATGGGGGTGGGTGGGGAGAGAGAATCTGGAACTCAAAGTTTTAAAAACGAATGTTAAAAATTGTTTTTACATGGAACTGGGGAGAGATAAAATACTAAGTAATAATTTTAAGAAAGAAAGAACTGCAGAAATCCTGAGAATGAGAAAGCAGTAAGATAGAAGGATGAAATAAATAGAAACTGAAATAGATGGTGAAAAAAAGAAACAAAAAAGCAGGGAGAAAAAAACTCAGATCTAGGCAGAGAAAATCAGATGTTTGGCATATATAAAGAGTCAAACAAGGTAGTCAATGGAACAAAGAATATACCTGGAGAAAGTCAGGGAGAAAATGAATGGAATGAGAGTTTTTCTTCTCTTTCTTGGAGTTCTTCGATTCTTTACCCTTTGGACTATGACAGATCTTCCTTCTTAAGTTCCAGACTAACTCCAGTTTAAAACTTGCAAATAGAGGACTTCATGGTCTTTTATATCTTTAGTTCCAGTCCCAGCTCTTCCAAACTCCAGATCTGATTCTCAACATGCCAGCTGAATATCTCCATTCAGATGTCCCTCTGTCACTTTGAACCTAACATGTCCAAAAATAAATTCGTCTTCCATCCTAAATCCATTCTCCCTCCTGACTTCTCCATATCTATATCAATGGCATTTCTCTCTTTCACCCCAAATCAGTCACCAAATCCAACTGATATATTTTAAAAATTTTTTCAGTATCTATTCCTTCCTTCCCCTTCTCATTGCCACCACTCTATTCCAAGTTCATGAAACTTTTCTTCATTCCCAGTTGAAATGTACATGTATTCTATCTGTGACATGAAAAGGTCAACAAAGGTAGGATCTGTGCTGTTTATCATCTTTGTATCCCCAGTGACTAGTACAGTGTCTTGCAAGAAGTGTTTATTAAAATTTATTTAATTTTATGAATCCTTCACAACCAGGACAACCTCCGTACCTGATCATTCTGCTTCTGTTCTCTTCCTTCCAATCCAGCAGTTCTCAACCTATGGGTTATGTTCGATTTGTAACAATAAAAATACATCCTGCATATCAGATAGATTCACAACAATAGCAAAATTGCAGTTATGAAGTAGCAACAAAAATAATTTTATGGTTGAGGGTCACCACAACATGAGGAACTGTATTAAAGGGTCGCAGCATTGGGAAGGTTGAGAAGCACTGTTCCAATCAGTCTTGAATACTACTGCAGAGTAACATTCCTAAAACACCACTCTCATCCTGCTACTCTTGTGAGTAATGGCTCCATTGCTTGCAGTTTAGGTTCAGAAATCTTGTGCATGAAACTGAAGACTTTAGGAATGCAGGTGGCATTTTCATTCCTGCTGCCTATCAAAGCCAAGCACTCTCAAAAGGTCTTGAATGTGAACAACAGGTTAACAAGTTGGTATCTGAAAACTGGATTTGAATTTCTCAGTCAAGTCTAAAAATGTAGGAATGAAAGACTCTTGGCCTAAGATGAAGAACACCTAACAAGAATCACCTCCTGGCTTCTCCAGCTTCCTTTATGTCTTTAGTGAAAATCCCTTAACTCTATTGTCTTCCCTCAGTTGATTATTTCCCATTTAAACTGTATATATCCCATCTGTACATAGTTGTTCTCAAGTTTTCTTTCTGCAAGTCCTCAAGGGCAGGCTTGGCACATAGAGAGAGGGTGTTTCATAAATGCCCTTGGACTCTTGGGACTTGACTTGTGGGAAGGGAACTGAAGGACAACCCTGTGAGGGTGCTGCAAAGTTCTGTGAACTATGTATATATAAGAGGACTTGAGTACTTATTGACACAGAGAACACTGGGCAGCAACACTGAATGGAAAAAGGAACTTTGGAGATGGGAGGACTTTGAGAAAGGGAAGCTACAGACATGTGAGGAAACCTCTTCCAACGTTCTCCATTGACTTCCATCTCATCAGCCAATGGGATTTTAAGTCACAGCCAGGCCTGGCCATTTCACTTCTGTGGAGTGTTTCATGATCTTCCTCACTTTCAGGTGCTCCAGTATTTGACATGCTGCTGGGCGTGGAAGGTTGCAGACTTGGCTCTCTCACCAGAATATGGAATATAGCAAATTATGACTGCCATAGCCCAAAAGTGACAATCCCCAAATCTCAGTCCAATCACTATAGCAGCATGAGGCTCCCCATGGTGAAATAGGAAGTTTTTCAGGACCAACAGGAGGAAAAGAGAACCCAAGACCTATGAGCCAACATGTGGGTGTCACCACTTCCTGGTATTTTACAATTATTTCCCTGTGAGAACTTCCAGAATCTTCTAAATTCTCCACAAAGATGAAATGTGCTGCAGAAACATCCCCTAAAACAGGAAGACAAGCCTGGTAGCCTGATAGAGCAGGGAAATACTGTAGATATCCACTTAAATTTTAACAAAGTACTTGATAAAATCACTCAAACTATTCCAGTTGAACAAACCTTAGAAATACGGGTTAGATTATTGCATAGCTGGGCAGATTCCAGACTGGTTGAATGACTAGACCCAAAGAGTAGTTATCAACAAATCAGTAAGTGCTGGTTGAACCTAATTGGTGTTACGTTATCTCTCATGGAAATGTCCCAAGAATCTGTTTTGCTTGAGGTGGTTTAGTTGTTTTTTTAATCGATGACTTAGACATAGGCTTAGATAACATGGATGCCTTATTGAATTTGCAAATGGCATAAATTAAACAGTAATAGCTAACACGCTGGATGAGAGAATGAGGATCCCAAAAGATTTTGGCAGACTAAGAAGATAAAATTTAATAGGAATAAATCTTACACTCTGGTACAAAAAAATCAATGTGACAAGTGCCAGATGGGGGAGATATGGTTAGTAGCAGTTCCTCTGATAAAGACCTCAAGGTTTTACTGAGCTGAAATCTCAATAGGAATTAACACCATGACAGAGAAAGCTAATGTGATCTTGGGCTATATAGTAAGAGAGATATGAACCAAGAACTAAGTCTAGGACTATGGAAGGTACAATCTTGCTGAACTCTGCCCTGGTCTGACCACATCTGAAATCTTCTGTTCAGTTTGGGATCCCAGTTTTTAGGAATAATAATCTGGAAAGAGTCCAGAGAAAGACTACTAAAATGGTGAAAGTCCTCTAAATCATGCCATAGGAATATTGGTGGAAGGAAATGAGAGATATTTAGGTTGGAGAAGAGGAAATGTAAGGGAGACATAATAGGTAAATGAATAACTGAATGAAAAATAATTTATTAAATATCTATTACACACCAGGCACTGGACTTGGCATTGGAGATACAAATACAAGAGTAGAAAATAGTTCCTACATTCATGGAGTTTATTTAAAGGGCTGTCATGTAGAGAGGAATTTGACATTTTCTGATGACCTCAGATGACAGAAATAGGTGTAATGACTGGAAGTTATGAGGAAGAAAATTTAGGCTGAATGTAAAGATTGGGAAAGAGATAGCACAGAATAGTGGATAGAATGCTGGTCTTGAAAGAAATGAGTTCTAATTTTACCTCTGACACATACTAGTTGGGTACAAGGGTCCCACATAGGAGTATTAAAGGGTCATGGCATTAGGAAGGTTGAGAACCACTGAATTCTGAGCTATACAAAGACCTTTTATACATCATTTTTGACAAGTGGTCCACTTGGAGATATCCAGGAAGCAGACAGTTCGTTCCACTTTTGAATAGCTAAAATTTTGTTTGGAAGTATTCTCTATCTCTCTCTTTTTTTTTTTTGGTATTTTTTTTGGAGGGCAATTGGGGTTAATTGACTTACCCAAGGTCACATGGCTAGTTTTTGTGTTAAGTGTCTGAGGCTGGATTTTAACTCAGGTCCTCCTGACTCCAGGGCTGGTGCTCTATTCACTGTGCCACCTAGCCACCCCCAGGAAGTATTTTCTTAAGAGAACTAAAATCAGAATCTCTTTAATTTATGTCGGGTTTTCCTAGTTCTGTCTTCTGAAGTCAAGTTGCATGAATCTAATCCTTCTTCCTCAAGACAGTCCTTCAAGTATGTGAAGATAGGCATATTTCTTGAACTGAACGTTGCCATGTGGAGTGATCTCCAGGCCCCTCACCAGCCAGGTCATACTCTTCTGCATGCCTTCCATCTTGTCTTTCTTAAAATGCAGTATTCAGCTCTGAATCTAATATTCCAGATGTGATTTGACCAAGGCAAACCAGGTGTTTTCTGTATACAATGTCTCTCAATGCAGTCTACGATAGTATAAGTTTTTTGGATTTGAGCTTGTACTCCACCAAAAACCTCCTATGTAAATTGAGTGGTTTGTCAGGCTGGCATGCAATTTGGAATTAAACGAGAAAAAAATTAGCTAAAATGTTCATACCCTTTGAGATCCCACTGCTAAACTTGTACCCCCAAAGAAGTCAATGAATGAATGAATGGATGGATGGATGAAGTATTTTTTAAGGGCTTACTGTGTGTAAGTGCTGAGCACTGGGGATACAAATGAAAAAGCAAAAAGTCCTTGATCTCTAGGGGCTTACATTCTAATGGGAGAGAAAATACATATGGTAGCTTTCAGCTGCAAGTCAGATGGAAAAAGTTCCATGCTCTTAAATGCAATTTAATTCAATAAACATTTATTATGTTCCAGGCACAGTGCTAAGCACTCAAAAGAGGTGAAAGAAAGTCAGTCCCTGCCCTCAAGGAGTTTATAATCTAATGGGGAAGACACACAAACAAACATATACAAAGCAAACTATATATAGGACAAATGGGAAATAATAAACAGAAAGAAGGCAATGGAATTAAGAGGGGTTGGGGAAGGCTCCCTGGAAGTAGGATTTTAGTTGGGACTTAAAGGAGGCCAGGAAGATCAGTAGATTCAGACATGAAGGAGAGCCAGAGAAAATGCCCAGAGCTAAAAGATGGAGTGTCTTGTTTGTGAGGCCTGTGTCACAGGATCAAAGAATATGTGTTAGGGACTGAGGCAAAGGCGAGGAACCTGGGGCCTTGAGGTCACATGTGGCCCTCTAGATCCTCAAGTGCAGCCCTTTGACTGAATCCAGATTTCATGGAACAAATATCCTTTTAATAAAAGGATCTGTTCTGTAAAACTTGGACTCAGTCAAAAAGCCTGAACTAAGGTGTAAGAATCCAGATAGGTAGGAAGGGACTAGGTTATAAAGAGCTTTGAATTCCAAGCAGAGTTTTTTATTTGCTCCTGGAGGCAATCTGAGGCTACTGGAGTTTATTGAGTAGGGAGGTAATGAGATCAAACTTGAGTTTTAGGAAAATCCCTTTAGTGGCTGAATGGTCTTTGAGCTGCAGCAGCAAAGCAAAGAGTTATTTGGGTTTTTTTCCCCCGTTGACTAGATCATATCAATTTCTGATGTTGAATCATTTGACAATGCCGAGGACTTTGGTGAAGAGAACTTTCTTTTCTGGGTACTTAGTAGCTGTGACCAGGCTACATCTCCACAGGAGTTGCTTCCCAAGATAATGCCTAAGGACACTGGTAAGAGATGTATCTTGGGTTCAAGAACACAGGGTCTTTCCCCACCCACCTCCATCTAAAGGGAAATGGCAGTCAAGGTGGTGGTGGTTTGATTTGTCTGGCAAATAGTTCATCTCCCTGGGGATGCCCTGTTGTTTCCCTGATTCTTCCCCAGTGGCAGAAGAAAAGGTCACATAAACTAAAATATTCTTAGGGACGCTTTTCGTAGTATCTTTTGTGTTCTCAAGGAACTGGAAACAAGACAGATACCCACTGAGGGAAGAACAGAGAAACCAACTGCCAGAAGGAACTGCTTTTTCCCCCTGCTTTTTGGATCCCCAATACTTGGCACAGTGCACATAGCAGGTACTTAATAAACATTCATTGAATGACAGTGTAAAAGGGGGAGGGGGACAACGGGAAGACCCCACAAAAGCGAACCTTGTGTAACTGTAATGACAAAGTTTGGCCCTGGGAAGAGAGGAGGAAATCAGCCTCCCTCACTTCCCTGCTGAGGCACAGCGGGATACAGTATTTAATATACTGGCAGACGAGGCTGAAGTGACTTTTGGTTTTTCTAAACTGCTTTTCCCCCTCCTACTTTATTCTTTGTTATGAGAGATAGCTCACATTCAGGGGAAAGGGAAATTTATATATATATATATATCATACACACATATATTAGGTGATATAAAAAGAAAAGACATTCATCGAAGTTAAAAATTTAGAAAAAGGAAATAAAAAATAACTATTTTTTTAAAAGGGAATTACGAGCAGATATGGTATGTGATATCTCATAATTCCTGCTGCTGGAGCACCTGAAGCTGATGGATCACTGGAGTTCTAGTTTTAAACTGTGATATGGTGAACCCTCAGAGGAGAGGACCACCAGGCCAATGAGAGGCAAGCCCTCCCGTTTCGGAAGTTAAAGCTTCTGGGCCTGTGAGCAGTCACTGGGCTTCCAGCCTAGGCTAGAGAAGAATATTTGGGGCCAAAACAAAAATAAAACGAATAACAATACATATATAACATATATTCTGCATGTAATAAAAATGAAACATTTAATAAATTGATAACAATAAATTAAACATAATAATAAAAACAAAACAAATATTTTTTAAGACAAAACAATTTTAAAAATAAATAAGATGAGAAGTCTCACTAGGGGCTGTCCAGCTCTAAATTTTCAGTTCTATGATCTCGTGTTTTTCTCATGATTAAAGCTAAAACCAAGGCGTAGAATGAGACCTGGCTGTACTTTGAGGTGGGGCCATCCCAGAAATTTGTTTTGTTTGCCTAATAGCATTTGTTACAAGGGTTTGTTTTCTTTCTCCCAATGACTGGAGAGGTTGGGAGGAGAGAAAATACTCTCTGGCTAATTGAAAAGCAATTTTTAAAAAGCTCTCACCAAATTCAGGATTACGGTTTAAAGGAAAACAATCTGAGACTGGAGAAAGGAGGCATTTGGGATCAGCAGATGAGAGTGAGGGGTGAACAAACATCCATTCCCTCCACCTAACATTGTTTAGGGAAGGTAGGGAACAAGATCAATTACTGCCCATTGCCTAGATTTGCAGACTACTGCTAATGGTAGTGGGGGACTAGACTTCAGATATGGTGACCCTACCACTCATCACCCTGTTTGTTTGCCTCTGCATCTGCCTCAGCCTCTCTTGAACTGGATATCCCAGTCTTTGAACACAGTGACGAAGTGACGCTGGGGGAAAGCAGAGGTCCTAAGGAGAAAAGTAGGAGCAGAGAAGGTAGAGAGAGAAGAACCTAGAGGGTTTGTTGTGAGAGGAGGACTGATTGGTGTTTTGCAGAAGCTAACTCTGGGCAGGTTTAAGGGGGAAAAGGGGGAGGGAATTACCCACAGGCGTCCTTGCAAGTGGGATAGGTGTGGACAGCACTGAGATAAGCAGAAATCTAGGAATTAAAATGGTCTAGCATAGTGGGCGGGACAGCTGGGAGGGGCCCTCCGGAGTTCCGGAATCCAGGTGCCTAGGTAGACCACTCTGATCCAGTGGGGGTTGGGGTGCAGGGTTAGAACTATCCCTAAGGGGCAGGCCTTTCATCCAGCATCTTGGGCCGGCTCTCTCTCATTTCCTTCACCACCACCCCCAATCAAAAGAAACACTGCCAACTAGTTCAAAAAAGTGGGGAGGCTCAGAGGTACAGTAGATTTCTAGTATCCTTCATAGGAACTCTTTGGGGCTTCCTGAAATCTCATCTCCCGCTCCTTAGGCCTCCTTGACTACCTCCCTACAGCCTGAGGCACTCTCTCCTACTGAAACATTTCTGCCCTGCCCTGAAAAACTTTTCTTTTGTCCTGTAACCTCCTTATTCCCCAGTCTGTTAAAGTGGAGGAGGCTGCTAAGTGGGGGACCTAAGATAAAGAGTCCCTAAGGGTTTGAAACTAGAGGGCTGGAACACCGAGGTTATCTAAAGGAGTTGGGGCAGGGACACCAGGTCCCCTGAGGGCAGAGGGGCCAGGGATGCCAGAGTTTGCATATTGTTCCTGCTCTGGACCAGCACAGGCTAGTTTCTTGTTTAATGGAGTGGAGACGTCTAGGAATGCAACTAGTCGACCAAGGAGGAGGGAACAAAAAATAGTTGCTTCCTTTCTCTCTTTTTCCCCCACTCCTTTTTCTCCATCACCCTTTCCCACCCCCTACTATCCTCCTAGTATAGTTTTTTTTTAAAAGTTGATGGAATGAAGCCTGAGTCCTAGAAGGCTGAAGGAGCCCAGCAGCTTCTGGGTCTAGGAGTGGTAGAGTGGAGTGAAGGAAGGGTCATAGCATCATAGAACTTTAGAGCTAGAAGAGACCATAGAGGTCATCTAGTAGACCATCTTTTTTTTTTTTTTAAATTGGTCACTTCCCTGAGATCATACAGGTGGTAAAGAGTAGAGCTGGGATTTAATTTCAGGATCTCTGGCTCAAAATATTATATTTTTTCACCGTTCATTTTGGGGCCTTTGGGTTGGAGGATGGGGAAGGAGAAATGGGTGGTGTCTAATTGGGTTGCAAGCCAAAGGACTCAATTTAAGGTGCTCTTTTCAATGAAGTTTAATGAGGTGTGTTAGTATTGTTGTTCAGACTCTGTGGACAGCTATGAGTCCAGATGTTCTTGCTTTGGTTCAGAGCCTGATCCACATCCAGCTCCCTGCCCTGGACACGAAGCCCATCCAGACAGAAGGAGACAGAGGAGTCCTCTCCTAGATAAGGACGGAGATGGGATGTCAAGTCTGAGAAAGAAACTTTTGCCCCCTTGCCTATTCTGTTTCCAGATGTTTTCTACATCTTTTCCTTCCATATTACCCTGTAAGTACCTAAATAGTCCCTCTTCCTGTGGCTTTCTCCACACAGGTACCCCACCCCTCAGAATTTTTATTTTATATATTCTTGTTCTTCTAAGTTCCTGAGATGTTTCACATGTCCTCATCATTGTTTCCCTTCTCCTTCCAGACAGATATCCTTTTCAGTGCCTAGATATGTATGTATAGGGGGTGGGGAAGAGTAGAAGGAAATTAGGAAATGTCCCCTGTACCTGGTACCACTCCCAGAATAAGGCTCCCCTTAGGTTGGTTCCAGAGGTCTAGAAGGGAGACTTGGAGTGCAGGGGGCAAAATAAGTGCCACTTCCTGTAGCCCCTGACTCAGTGCTACCCTGGTCAGGCCCAACTGAAGTTGAATCAAAGGCCCTGGGCTCACAGGCAGTGACTTAGAGAATACCTCCAATTCCTGTGGTAACCTGGCAGAAAGCACCAAAATCTGAGAGAGAAAGAGAGAGAGAGAGAGAGACACCTTTTTTCCAATGGGTCACATTCATTATACAAGTAACACTCTTCATGTCCTCCCCTAGCTCCTCCTCCCCCTCCATCCAAGCCATATCTACTGCCTCGGATGCAGAAGGGACCTTAGAGATTATATTATCCAAACTCTCATATTATGGCTGAAGATACTAAGGTTCAGAAATGCAAAGTTACTTGCTCCAGGCCACAGAGGAAATTAGAAGCTACATCTAGTTACTCCCAGTTTTAAGAACTTTTCACCATAAGACCCAGTCTGGAAACCCCACCCACTCCTCAGGCCCTGCCCTAAGGCCTTATCTCTCTCTCTCACTTGGTCTTCAAGGTCAAGGCTGAGCAGGGATTGATTGCCCAGGATACCCAGGGCAAGGAGGCATCCTGAGCCCTGGAAAAATTGAAGTCTGAGCTCCAAGGAGAAGGCCCAGGGGTCCATATCTGGTTGGGGGAGATCTGGGGAAAGAAATGAAAAAGCTGAGGCATAAGGGCATAGGGTTATGCTAAGAGGAGAGAGGGGGGGGGAGGGGAGAGGGAGAGAGAGAGAGAGAGAGAGAGAGAGAGAGAGAGAGAGAGAGAGAGAGAGAGAGAGAGAAGGGGGGAGTAAATGAAATGATGCTATGGAGACTTTATGAGGTGAATTTACCTTTGAGGCTGAACACTGTATGAGCACCTGGGGGTAAGAAGGTTCCTGGCTGAGTTTCAGGGTTGCAGGCCCCCTGAAGTAGGTGGCTGAAGGGTGAAGTGTTGCCAGGGTGATTCAGCCAGACGTGTTGACGGAGACAACCATCCAGGGCAGGAATCAGCTGAGAGGTGGAGGTGGATTCACCATGGGGTCCTAGAAATAGGGGTGTGTCCCCCCTCCAGGCTTTTCATTCCCTCACAGACAAGTACATTATCTGTGAGGGAATGAAGTCCTCTCAACACCCCTAATCCCAATTTCTATGTCCCCTCCTCCTTGTTTCCCCCTTTAAGAACTCAAGCATTCCACCTCCTAGCTAATGCCCCTCTAAACCTCCCAGTCAGTGCTCCAGTATTACCGGGAGATGAAGGTCAGTGGCAGGGAAGAGCAAGCCCCCCACAGCAATCCTCATTTCGGGGAGAACATTCCCTGCCAGGGGCCTAGAGACTTGGCTCAACCTCAGCACCTCATCCCCATCCACCTCCAGGAGCACAGAATCCTCCTGATTCTTGACTTTCACCTGCATGGAAAAAGAAGAGGACATCAGAGCTATGCATCACACGCTTACATAAGTTCTCCCCTTCCCCAGGTTCTTGGAATCTACTCCTCATCCCATTCATTGATTTACTCAACACTTCATTCATTCATAAAGAACATTCACCTGGTGCCAGCGTCCATCATCCAGGCGGGGCCCAGCTCCCACAGTGAGCTGGGCCCAAAAGTTGTGGAGCTGTATCTCAAGCCGGCCACCCCGAAGTCCTAGCATAAACCAGTCATCTTTGGGATTTGTATCCCCATAAAAAATCACTCCTTCTGGGTCCCAGGTCCGAAGGTCAAAGGAGGAGATGGCTCTGAAGGAAGGCAGGAGCTGTTGAACTATATTTGTGTATGTGTAGAAATGTTTATGTGTATGTGTGTATGTGTGTGAGGGACAGATTGCAGAGCAGAGAGAGAGGGTTCAAAATGAAAAGAGTGGGTGAAGTAGAGAAGAAGGAAGGGAGAGGTGGAGGCAGGGTAGAGAAAAAGGTAGGATTTAGGAAGAAAAGGAAGTGGGAGTCCCAGGTTCTTCATTTACCTAGTGACCTTGGTGAGGTTAAAAGTCATGATGGCAACAGGCTCTTGCCCAGTACCACTACCAAGGTGGAGAACATCAGGATCCCTGGAGATCTGTGGGGGAAGAACCAGGAAAGGGCTGGAGCTGTTTCCATTTTGTCTTTGTGTCCCTAGGCCCTAGCCTAGTGCTTACAGAAGAGGTAGTGCTTCCCGGACAAAGCTGGTAGATTGATTGATATGGAGAGATAATATCCAGAAAAGAGAAAGACAGAAAGGATACAAACACAGGCAGAACTCCAGAATTCTTGTCTTTGTGCCCAATCCCCACCCAACCACCCCTGCCCCCACTGGACCCAGACCTGTCTTCCACAGAACCCCACCCTCACCCTAGTCAGGCACCTTTGTGGGAAGTGGAGGTTTAGGAGCCAGTCCCTCCCAGGTCTCAGGTGGCCACAGAAACAGCAGCAGCAGAGTTAGTGAGCACAGACCCTCCATTGTGGGACAGCTCTCTCTGCTCCGTGATTCAAATGACTCTGGGCAGTCAGCCGAGAGGCGGGCACCCCTGCTGGGCATGGGAGGTAGTTGGTTAAAGGTTGCCTTGGGGGGAAGGAGGGAGGGTAGGAGACAGGGGCACTGACGTCCGGCCCATGGGAGGACCAATTGGGTGAGAGATAGTCCATGGGGCCCTCCTCCTAGATTCCCCATCTATCTCAAGGCTTTAAGTCTTACTATGTGCAATGCAATGTACTAAGTGATAGGAATCCCAAGATAAAACAAAAACAAAAAACCAGGTCACCCCAATCCTTTTAGCAAGTCCCATTTGGAACTCTGTCCAAACTTGGTCCACTACACTAGTTCCTCATCCTTTCCAACCTAAGAAGGAAATCTGCCCTTAGGCTCTTCTTTCTTTGAATTAACCCTTTGTACTCTGTATATACCTTCCTTTACCCTCCCTCCTCCATCAGATTGTCTCTCTCTGGTTTGTGCTAGAATTATTCCACTCTAGCTTTCCCAAGGTTTTAGGGAAAGAGACTTTAGAGGTTATGTAGCACAACCTCAAACTGTGTCTCTCCCCCAATATTTTGTGGATTAGGAAACTGAGGCCCAGAGAGGAAAGATAACTTGCCAGAGGACTGGACTCAGATCTGAGTCACTTGGTTGTAAAGCCAGTGGTCCTGCTGCCACCACATGCTCCTTCCTCTGTACCTTCCCATAGTGTCTGCAAGGACCTGCTTCTAGGTCTCAGTGCCGGAAATCCTGCAACTGCAGCTTCATGGCCTTGAACTTGTTGAAGAATACACTTTTAAAATTTAAGTGCTCTGGGGCTGATCAGTGAAGTCACTAATATAGTAACATGAATTTTTTTATCTTTCAGGTTTGTCTAAGGGGCAGGCAGGACCTGGTGAGACAGGATTAGATTTATATAATATATAACTGGTTTATATAGAGAGTTAGGTTATCAAATTGTAGATAAAGCTAGAAGGAGCCTTAGAGATCGGGCTGTCCAACTTTTACATTTCACAGATCAGGAAACTGAGGTCTGGAAAAATAATAGACAAAAACTATGACTTTTTTAAGGTCACATAGTAAGTGATAAATTTAGGATTTGACCAAAAAGAGGAAAGCCACAACAACAAAAGCACTTTATACTTGTGGCTCACAAGGTCATGAGTGATCTCACTGAAAGGGAGGCCAAGAGGTTGAAGATAGACAACATCTCTCTTGGGGACTCAGTTTCTTTTTTTTTTGGAGGGGGAAGGCAAGGCAATTGGGGTTAAGTGACTTGTCCAAGGTCACACAGCTAGTAAGTGTTAAATATTTGGGGTTAGATTTGCACTCAGGTCCTCCTGACTCCAGGGCCAGTGTTCTATTCACTGTGCCACCTAGCTGCCCCTTCATGATCTCTTAAGACCCTTCTAGGTCTGATAGCAGGAGCCGGTCCTCAGACCCAGCCAAGGCAGCCTTGGAAAAAGTGGCATGGTTTTATGAAGAAGTGTAGTTTTATGGAGAACCTGTAGTTGCTACTCTGCCCTCTCCCCACTTCCTTTCTCTCCTGAGCCCCAGTTTCTAGTCTGTCTCCTGGTCCTAGGCTTCCAATTACTTCCCATCCCTTCTGGGGACCCATGCAGTCTGAAGTCCCAGTTTCAGGGGGTCCTTAACTTGAGGTCCTAGAATGTAAACGGGTTTCAGGGGGGGTCACTTGGTCAATTGCCAAGCATTTATTAAGTGCTTACTATCTGACAGGCACTGTGCTTTACAATTATCCCATTTGATTCTCATAACAACCCTGGGAGATAGGTACTATTATTATTCCGGTTTACAGATGAGGAAACTGAGGTAAACAGAGGTTAAGTTACTTGCCCAGTAAGTGTCTGAGACCGAATTTGAACTCAGGTCTGCCTTTCTCCAGGACCAGTATTCTATTCACTGCAGAAAGTGGAACTTTAGCTGAGATTTGGGGTGGGGGTGGCGGGGTTGGGAATCCATTAATTTTTAATAGCATGATAATTCTATGTCAGTATCATTGGTTTCCTTCGTAATCCCGCACATGTCACACTGTGCATTTAAACACACTGTGCAGAGAAGGGGTCCATGGCTTCGCCAGGCTGCCAGGGGCGTCCAGGACACAGAAAACGTCATCGGCCCCTGCCTTAAAGAGCCCCGCAGCTCCCTCGGAGCGGCCTGGGGCGCCGCGGCCGGACTTTGTCCTCTCTGCCGGGAGGAGGAGCCCCGGAAGCGGCGGTCCCGAGCTGGGCAGCGATGGCGGCCGTGCTGATCCGGGAAGCCACGGAGAGAGACTGCGGGGAAATCCTGAAGATGATTCGGGTGAAAGCTGCGCAGAGGCGGGCCTGGGTCCCCGGAGCCGAGGCTCGGTCCCGGGGGAGGGAAGGAGAGCGGGAGGGAGATAGTGGGAGCAGCACAGACTGCCAGCACCTCCAACGACCCCATCAAGTCCAGGCTATTCAACATGCACTTTAGAAAAAAGCAACCACCCCAAATTTTAACCTGGGGCATTCACTAACAGCGTTTCAAGTCTAGAATATATTTATTTTTTCAATAAAAACAATTAATATTAAGTATTAACATGAGTAATAATAACAATAGCTAACATTTATACAGTGCTTACTATGTGTCAGATGCTTTACAAATATCTCATTTGATCCTTATAACAACCTTGGAGGTAGGTACTACTATTGTCTCCATTTTACAGATCAAGAAACTGAGGCAAGCAGGGTTAAGTGATTTGCTGGGGAGTTAACTCCTACCAAGTGTCAGAGGTCAGCTTTGAATTCTGGTGTTCCTCACCTTAGGTGTGGCACCAAAGTGCTTTCATTCTCCCCTTTCCTCCCCAGGCGTCCTCCTGGCTTAAAAGAAAAACAAAACCTTTGTAACTAATGTGCAAAGTCAAGCAAAACAAATCCCTCTTTTGTTTTTGTCCAAAAATATCTCCTTCTTCCACAAGTACCTACTATGTGCAATATGTTAAGTGTGGATACTACTAAGGCAAATGAGGAAAAAAGTCCCAGGCCTCCAGAAGCTTATTTTGTACTTTAGATATACTTAGATGACTTCACTGATCTCTAAATTCCATACTCTTTTATATTGTCCCTCTTCCTTCTGTGTCTTTACAGGAATTAGCAGAGTTTGAGAAACTCTTAGATCAAGTAAAGATCAGCGAAGGAGGTAGGGGGAGTTGCTAGCACTGGGAGACAAGGAAACTTGGATCCCTCTTTTATTTTTCCCCAGTCACCCAATTGGGTAGATAATTTTTTCTGCCTGTATATAATTATATCTCTTATCTCTCTCTGCAGCCCTGAAAACTGATGGCTTTGGTGAAAATCCTTTTTATCACTGTCTGGTGGCTGAGATTCCTCCAGAGCAAGGGGATGCCCAGGGTAAGAGCTGCTGTAGTAACAGATCCTCTTCGAGGCATCTTGGAGGGAAGTCACAGTGTCCTGCCTCTGACACAGTCTACCTCCATCCTTGTGACTCCATCCAAGTCGGTTGTCTTAGGGCTCCAATCTGTAGGAGTAAAAGAAGTTTCTTTCCCTCTCTCCTTCCCCCAAGAAGATAATAGTATTTATATAATTCTTATGGCCTGCAAACTATTTTATGAAAGCTATTACATTATTATCTCCATTTTACAAAAGAGGAACAAACATTGGCACAGTTAGGATTCACACTAAAGTTTTCCAAGTTCAAAACTATCACTCCATTCATTATTCCACATGCACGTTTTGGCATTCATATGTAGAGTGTTGGTCCCCCCAACACACACACACACACACACACACGCACGCACTCACACACGCAGGCATGCGCACACATGAGCCTCCTTTTCCATTTTCCTGGCCCCTCAACAGTATTGTCTCCTGGCCTCCCAATGATCTCTCCCTTCTTTCCCTCTCAGGTTCCACTGTGGTGGGCTATGGCCTCTACTGTTTCATCTATAGCACATGGACAGGACGAAACGTGTACCTGGAGGATATCTATGTGATGCCAAAATATCGGGGTACTGGCTTGGATTACAGGCATCCCACTACTTTCCAAACATAAAGTTTTTCCCCTCTTTTTTTTATTGCTCCTTCTAGTTAAGTGTCTATATCTTCTAGCTAGGTTTCTATACTGCTTTCCTATTAATGCTTTTCTCCTCACAATAGGTCAAGGGATTGGTTCCAAGATTGTCAAGAAAGTGGCTGAGGTGAGGAAGTCTATCTGTGGATGGTTTGGGGGGTTAGTTACTTGTATTTCTGAGTATAGAGGGCGCTGGGAAGGTGAGGGGGGGGGTGGACTGAGAACTGGATATCTGGGGCTTTTCCCCTCTAAACACTAATTATATGTGGGGTGACCTTCCTGCAGGTTGCCCTAGAGAGAGGCTGCTCCCAGTTCCGTCTAGCTGTGCTTGACTGGAACAAAAGTTCCATGGACTTCTACAAGGCCAGGGGGGCCAAAGACCTCACTGTAGCAGAAGGCTGGCGTTTCTTTCGATTTGACAATGAAGCAATGAGAGAGCTGGTGAAGAAGTGAGATGGGTCCTTTAAGGATCCAGGCATTTCCTTTAGATCTCCTTTTTCCCTCGGCTCTTATTTCCCTCATTTACATTAGAGTCTTGTTTCCATGGTGACCTGCTTCTAGGGAGGGGAAAATGGTTGAGAGTTTAAAATGTCCTAAAGTAATAAAAGAAATTATCACAAAAGGAAGAAGTGTTTCTCCCTCACCATCTGGAGGTAACAATACTTAAGAGTCACTGGGCCTATGATTATAATATTCTTTATGGTGGAAGCTGCTGAAGAGGAAGGGTCTTCTAGTACTGCCATGAGAAGTAAAAGGGGGGGATCCAGGAGGAAAGTTGATATGAGTTAATTTAGACAGAGACCTGCTTGGGCCGATTAGTATTAGTCAAGATGTCCTCCCTAATGAAGTTTTAGGGAAAAAGAAAAACTTGCAAATTTTTGCAAAAATATTTTTTAAAAAGACCTGAGACTGGAAAACCTGGTCTATAAATTCAATATTTATTGCCTCCTCTGTGCTCAGCACTGGAGATAAAAAATAAGTATTGAAGAAAAGGGGTTGGAAGGAAGAAAACTATCACTCAGTCAAAAAAGCATCTATTGGGCACTTTTTATGTGCCTGGCACTACATAAGGGCCAAGAATACAAAGAAAAAGAGTGAAACCGTTCCTGTCCTTCTTGCAGCTGCAGGCAGGCAAGAGTGTACTGTATATTATTTGTAAACAAAATAAATAGTTAAAAATATGTCTTCATCTCCCCTACACCCCTTTTTGAATGTAAGCTCATTTAACGTAAGAATTATCTGTCTGAAAATAATGACCAAAAAAAAAAAGGTCTAGATACCATATTTCAAGAAATTGAAAATAAAAATTGCCCAGAATTCTTGGAAACAGAGATCAAAGTCAAACTTGAAAGAACATAGTAGTCACCTCCTGAAAGAAATCCCAAAATTAAAGGACTCAGGAATGTCATAGTTAGAAGCCAAAACTTCCATGACATGGGAAAAATACTAGAAGTATCCAAAAAGAAAGAGTTCAGGTACCAAGGAGACACAGCAGGGATCACACAAAATTTGCCAACTATCATAAGGGAGAAAAGAGCTTGGGATACAATATTACAAAAAGCAAAATATAAAGGCATAAAACCAAGAATAATCTGTCTAGAAAACTACAGAGTAAAAAACAAATTTTTAATAAAATAGAGAATTTCTAATCATTACAGATTAAAAAGGTCAGAACTGAGTAGACATTTTGAAATGGAGATGCAGGAGCCAAGAGAAACACTTATGCATTTGTTGAATTTGAAAAGAATATGTGGGGATGAATTGTTTATACATGCTAATAGGGAGATAAGAAGCAAAAGCCTTCTCAGGACCCTAATTTCTTTAAGGGTCATAGATGAAAGTAAACCTGATAGAGGACCTGTTGGTGATTTGGTTCTGTTTTGATGGTCTCTAGAGAACACAAATGTTAGTGATTAGGGAGCTGACAAGGAGGGAACTCACTGTTACATTACAAATGAAGATGAGAATTTAAACATGCAGGAAGGAGTAGGGAGAACTGCCATCCCATGAACCTCACTTTCATCTAAACTAAATAAAGAAAAATCAGACCATACATTTAAAGACCATATAATAGAAATCCATTCAACTTAAAAAGGAGGGTGAGGACAAGGGGCAGGGGAATCTGGGTTTAAGAGGGAAGATTGGGTGGGTAAGGGAATTGCAATAAAGCAAACTCCAATGTTGAAAAGAGGAACATGGGGTGGGTTAAAAAGAAGGGAAGAAAAAGTAAATCTTGGGATCAGGGAAGAGAAGAGGGGCAACAGAATGGAACAGGGCCACTTTGTTTCTAGATCATATGACAGGTAAACTCCTTATCTTTTAGCATCTCATTTGTAAAAGGGGGAGGGGGAGTGGATAGTAAAGAGAAGAAAAAATACAGAAGGAGAAGATGGAGGAAAATTTCATAGTTAACAATCATAACTGGTACTGTAAAATGCAAGAGGATAGCAGAATGAATTGAAACAATCCAATGTTATGTTGCTTACAAGAATCACACTTTACACCATCCTCCTAAGCCTCTAGGTTTGGATCCTCTCTCTCTTCCCCTGCCATTGTCAGTCTGTGGGGCAAGGCCTATTGATTTCACCTTTGTACCACCTCTCAAATATGTCTTCTCTCCTCTGACGCTGTCACCTTGCTGGTGCAGGCCTTCATCTCCTCCTGCCTAGACTAGTGTAAGAACTTACTAGTTGGTCTGCCTGCCACTTCTCTCTTCATTCTACTACATCCTCCATTCAGCTATCAAAATGATCTAACTAAAGCACAGATTCTACAGTCACTGCCCTACTCAAATTCCTATGGCTCCCTATCACTTCCAGAATGAAATACAAAATCTTCTTTGTCATTCAAAGCACTTCTTAGCTCCTAGCTCCTCACTCCCTTCTCCCTAGCCTTTCCAGTCTTCTCACACCTTTCACCCTAGTTAGTAACCAGACACCATCTCTCAGCCCCAGGCATTTTCACTGATTATCCCCCAGGCAAAGAATGCTCTTCCCTCCTCATCTCTACCTCCTGGATTCCCTGACTTCCTTAGAGTTCCAGCTAAAATCCTATCTTCAATAGGAAACTGTTCTCAATTCCTCTTAATTCTAATGTCTTCTTCCTATTATTTCCTGGTTATCCTGTCATAGTTGTACATAATTGTTTGCATGTTGTCTTCCCCATTAGATTTCGAGTTCCTTGAGGACAAGAGCTATCTTTTGCTATTCTTTGTATCCCCAGCACATAATACAATGTCTGGCCCATAGCAGGGGTGTACTAAGTGCTTATTGACTCACTGATCAACATAGAGTTAAAATTAGGGGCTGGAACAAAATCTATTTTGCTTCAGCTGAACTGAAAAAAAAGCAAACATAGTAAGGTTTCAGATAAGGCAATGTAGAAAGTTAAATAAGATAAGCAAGAAATTACATTATGGCTAAAGGCCCCATAGAAAAGGAATCAAAGTTAATTGATATACATGCACCAAATAGCATACATAGCTTGTAACTATTTAAAGAAAAAAGTTAATCAAATTGGAGGGAGAAATAGATAGCAAAACTATGATAGTAGGGGACCTCAGAGTGCCCCTTTTAGACCACAGCAAATACAACCAAAAAAGCAAATAGGAAGTTAAGTACTTAAATAGAAGTTTAGAAAAATCAGGAACAATAGATCTCTGGTGATTACTGAATGGAAGTAGAAAGGAATTACACATTTCTCAGCTGTACTTGGCACTTTTGCCCCAGTATTAGAGCATTACCTTACTAAAAATGTAGAAAAGCAGAAACATTAAACTGATCATGTCCTGATCATATCCTGATCACACTAAAAATTATATCAATAAAGGGTGTCTGAGAAAAGAATTAAAAAGTAATTGGAGATTAAACAGAATAATTCTAAAGAATTGGTGAGTCAAAGAATTATAGAAACAAAATTTCAACAGAGAAAATGACAATAATGAGACAAATACCAAGACTTAGGGAATTAGGTAAAGCAGTTATAAGGTTAAAATGTATATTTAAAATGCTTTCATCATTAGAAAAACAAAACAAATTGCTGAGTTAAGCATACAACTAAAAAAAAAAACCAGAGGCAACATGGTGAAATTTCTGAAAATTAAAGATTAATAAAATTGAAAAAAATAATAAATCTAGGCATCGTTGTTTAAAAAACTTAAGTAACTAACCTTTTTTTTTTTTAAGAGAAAAAGGAATTGTTCATATTAGGAATGAAAATGGAAAATGCACAATTGAAGAGTAAAAAGAAACTATCAGACTCTTGTGCAATTATATGCTATGAGATAATTTAGAGGAAATGGATGACTACTTAGAAAATATAAAACACCCAGGTCAACAAAAGAAGAAATAGACTATTTAAATAACCCAGTATCAAGTAAAGATATTGAGCAAGTCATAAATGAACTCCCAAGAACTCCCAATGAACTCCAGGACCAGATAACTTTGTAAGTAAATCAGACATTCAAAGAACAATGTTATACTAATTGCAACAGTAGTAAAGAATGTACTTTTCCAATATCTTTCTGTGACAGAGATGAAATCTTAATATCTAAACAAGGGAGAAGAAACAAAGCAGAGAAAGGAAACTAGATACTAATGCCCCTAATGAACAGTGTTCTAAAAATTCTAAATAAAATATCAGTAAATAGGCTATTAGAAAAGATTATACTAAAAGATTATAACTATGATTTATACCAGGAATACAAGGTTGGTTCAATAGGAACAACCAAAAAAAAACCGTAACATTTATATAGCCCTTAATTTGGGCCAGGTACTAAAGCTAGCATAATTATTATTTTATTATCTACAATTATCTCATTTGATCTTCACAATAACCCTGGGAGGTAGGTGCTAGTATTATCCCCATTTTACAGAAGAAGAAACTGAACCTAGTTAACAGAGGTTAAGTTACTGAGTTTTTCTGACTCTAGCCCCAGTTCTCTATCTGCTGCTCCATCTAGCTGATTCATATATAACATAAGGAAAACTATATAATAAATCATGTTAACATAATTGTATAAAATGATTAAAAACCATGATTATGTCAATATGTACTAAAAAGACTTTTGACAAAATCCCATAACATGGTTAATAATGTTTATCTAGTGCTGAAAGCAAACATGTAATTCATAAAAATTAGAGACTATTGGGAGCGGAGCCAAGATGGCGGCGTAGCAGGAGCAACATATCGCAGCTCTCACATAGCCACCCCAAAATACCCATAAAATAGGACTCTAAACCAATCCTACAATTCCAAAACGCACACAAGGATACTTCCCACTAAAGTCAGCTCAGCTACGAGGAACCATATCAGCACTGAGAACCGAAACCAGCCTGGCCTGAAGCCCCGGCTGTGCCCTGGGGGTGGCGGAAGAGCCTTTCAGGTGAGCAGAGGATTAGCACCAGCTGAGGATTAGCACCAGCTGCGGATTGGCACCAGCTGCGAGTGGGGATTGAGAAAGGGGGAAATAAGCAGAACAGCCGAAAGGTCTCCAGAGCTGAAAAGCGAAAGGCAGAGGTTTTGCACCCGCCTCTGCTTTGTAGCTTCCCACCCGCGGACTGCAGAAAGCAGGGGGACTGAGCAATTGTTTTCAGGCCAGGGCTCTCGCATTGAGCGGCCTGGATCCGGATTGTCGTCTTGGGCCTTGGTCTTGGAGTCTTCATTATCCAGTCAGCCAGTAGTCTACAGCAGCCGGGAGGACCCCAGCGATTTGGGACAGAGCTTTCCCTTCTGCAAGCAGAGCCCCATAGAGATTAAAAAAAATAAAATAAAATCACGGTCTGAACAACCATGAGTAAGAATAAGCATAAGA
>CM053586.1:186504370-186526203 GCA_028646515.1 Pseudochirops corinnae | reverse complement strand
TATTTTTGCACATATGGGACCTTTTCCCACTTCTGTAATCTCTTTGGGATATAATCCCAACAGTGGTATTGCTGGGTCAAAGGGTATGCAATTATTTATAGCCCTTTGGGCATAGTTCCAGATTGCTCTCCAGAATGGTATACTCAAAAATTAAGGCACACAAATGCATTTCTTGACTGACTACACTTAGCGAGAGAAAAGGCAAAATCACTATAAAGGTAGATCTAAATTTATAATCAGAAAGCAAATCACAAACACTTGTTATGTACAAGCAATGGGAATGAGAAGGGAAGTTTTATACTAACAGTTCAGTTTCTTACCATTTGACTGGGAGGGAGCTCCTTGAGAGCAGGGACTATTTTCCTTCTCTTCTTTCTTTGTATCCCTAGCACTTAAAATAATACTGGCACATAGTAGGTACTCAGTAAATTCTAGTTGACTTGACCCTTCCCTGCTAGGCATCTGTAACCTGCAGAATCTAGATTATGTGTCATGGTGGAGATCAATCACTGTAACCCTCTGATAACCATCACTGACTTCCTGTCTACATTCCCAGGGCCAGAGCCAAGGAATCTATTCTATCTCTATTGCCTTTTCTCAGAAATCTTAACCACTGATCTTCCTGCAGCTGTCAACACAGCTGGAGCTGGGGAGAGCAAGCCTAGTCACCTCCACCTCCCTTGAGGATTTCCCCTCTCTTCTTTCAGCTCTGTCTGGTATGAACCTCCCCTTTACCCCCACTGGACTACAGGCAGACAGCTTAGGGTCCCCGGGCTGCTTCCTGTCTTTTTTTAATTTTTATTTTTTGTTGCCTTTTTTTTGGAGGGCAGTTGGGGTTAAGTGACTTGCCTAAGTTCACACAGCTAGGTTTTTTTGTGTTAAGTGTCTGAGGCTGGATTTGAACTCAGGTCCTCCTGACTCCAGGGCCGGTGCTCTCTTCACTGTGCCACCTAGCCGCCCCTGACTTTTTTTTAAACAAAAGAGTCAGCTACTTGTTTTACTTATATCTCACTATTACTTATATAATTGTGTTACCTCTATGATCCTGAATGATAAGCTCCTCCTCTCCTCTCTTACCTCTCCCTCATGAATCCTAAACTTATTAATCTTCACTGAAACCTCTAGACACTTCTAACCCCTTTCTGTACCCCAAGTTCCACATATGCTCTGGCCTTATTTTCCTCTCCCTTCAGTCTTGACTCTATAAAGTTGATTGTACACTCAAAGCCACCTCTTAGTTACGTTGGTCATGGCCACCTTTTCCAGCAGAGGAAGTAACAGGGCCACAGGGTTTACTACACATTTTTATCTAATCTGACCTGAAGCCTCAATGCTGTTGGACAGTTCTTTTCTTCTTCCTTGGTGGATGAACCTCCTACAGTAACGGTTTTAAATTCTCTCTGCTCAATCGCCTTATACCACACCCCTTTCCCTCCCTTTCAGCTAAGAACTTTCCTTTGATGGAGAACATAGAGGCCACAGACTGGGATCTCCCTCTCCCTTATTCCACACCTTAAACCCCCCTCCCCCAATATTATCCTATTTCAATTCAGACTGTATTTCTTAAGCAGTGTGCTAGTGTGCTAGGCATTGGTGATGGGAAGTCAAACAAGAGACAGTCCCTGTCCTCAAATGAGTTTATATTCTATTGGAGGAAATACAACATATATGTGGATAAGTAAATAGCAAAATATACTCAAAATAATTACAAAGCAGATGGGGGGGGCAATAAAAACTGGAGGGATCAGGTAAGGCCTCTTGTGGGAAGGTCTTTATGGGAGTTAGGAATTCCATGAGACAGAAATGAGAAAACAGTTGAGGCATGGGGGATAGAGGTGGGAAATGGGATGCAGCCACAGGGGAAGAGCAGGTATGGAAGGGAATAAGTATTTACTGTGTGTCAGGCATTGTGCTAAGTGCTTTTTACAAATATTATCTCACCTGAGATTCAAAACAACCCTTTGATGTAGATGCTATTATTACCCTCATTTTCATGTCTTGAGAAAACCAAGACATGCAGAGGTTAAGTGACTTGCTCAGGGTCACACAGCTACTAAGTATCTGCAACTAGATTTGAACTCAGGTTTTCTTGACCAGTTGCTCACCTGCTAGTAGGCCAACCTGTCTGGAATTTAAAGTACACAAGAGGGAGTAATGTATAGTCAGTCTAAAAAGATAGTCAGGAGGTGGGAATATGGTGGTGTATTAGGATGTAGATGAGCCCAGATCGCTGACAAATTCCCTACTGAAGCTTTGAAAATGCAGTTCAAAAAAAGAACAGGGAACCTTGTGGCAAGAGGAACAGGGTGCACAGGCCCCAACCCAGACATCTAGGCTATAGATATGTTTGGGCAACAAAAAAGAAAACAACAAATATTTTAAAGAAGTGTCATAGCCTGAGAAATGATGCTTGAAGGGAAAATGCTGAAGAAGAGAGTTACACCTACATACCAAAAAAAGAGAAAGTGATGATGGAGAGAGCAGAGCTAAGTGGAGCAGATCCAGAAGGTAACATCCTCTTTAGGCTAAGCTCTAGCTGCTGCTGATTAGAGAAGGCCATGTTTAAAGAGTTGTCTTGCTCTTTAGCTCCATCTACAACTTGAGAGGCGACTGAAAAGAAGGTAGTGCGGCAGTTACTCTGGGAGCTATTTTGACTGGAAGAGAGCTCTGTAGCTTTAGGTAGCTGATTTGGAGACAACAGAATCCTGTTGTACCAAGGGCTAACTGGGCTTGCATGGATTGCTCTTTAGTACCTTTCACAGTTTGACAGGGAAATTTCTCAAATCCCAGAGTGCAGATCTGAGATTTGCAATTTACTGCCTTACAAGAATTGCTTGTCACTGAAATAGTTTAACACTGCTTTATCTCACAGCCAAAGGAGCAGACTTGGACAACTGTAGACCCAAGCTTCAGGTCTGTTTTACTGAAAGAGTTATAGTGCTTACTGTTGTTTTATCATTTTCAGTTGTGTCCAACTCTTCATGATCTTTTTTGGTGTTATCTTGGCAGAGATATTGACGTGGTTTGCCTTTTTTTCCCTCCAGCTCATTTTACATATAAGGAAACTGAGGCAAACAGGGTTAAGTGACTTGCCCAGAGTCACCCAGCTAGTAAGTGTCTGAGGCCAGATTTGAACTCAGGAGTATGAATCTTCCTGGCTCCAGACACGGCACTCTCCACTGCACTGCTCAGTTGTCCTGTAGTAGTGCAATGCTACTATTTTATGAAAAGAGCTTGACATTTTTTTCAGCAGCCTGTGACTAGCAGAAAAGTAATTTTGGTCTAGTAGAAAAATATTGAGGACCAGAAGATAAGCATCCATGTGTGTTGCATACTGTTCTCTAAAGAGATCAAGGACATCAGGGCCTGCAGTCCACAGCACTGAATTGCCCCAGGTATACAGGTTTCCCTACTCATATACTTTGCTGTGAGGTTTATATACAGTTGGAATAATTTTCCTCCCTAAAGATGGGGTTCATTAGAGGGAGGGTATGACCCATTTTGTGAATGGGCTATATTTTGAGTGTTCCTGTAAATATTTTGTTTAAGATTTAATGGTGTCATTGTGATTTATGTATACAGAAAGCACAATAATACTATAAATAGTAGAATTGTGCCCCTTCATACTGGGGTTACACTGACCACTCATCCAGTGGTTGGACTGTGAGTGGGTGTAGTTCCAAGAGGGGCTCCTGATTCTCTGAGATGGAAAACACATAGCACCACAAGCCCTGGTGAGTCCAGCAGTGAGTCTCAGTTGTCAGTGAGAAGACCTATAAATCTTTAAGTCTTTTCCCTTTTTGATTCACTTACTCTCTTCCTTACAGTATTCATCCTGAAGTGGGGGAAAATGTGTTCTTAGTGTTTTCATGGAAATGCTGATCAGTAGGAGCAGGAAGATCTGCACATGCTGGTATACAGACCTGTCAAATCTCTCTTTATTTCTCTTTTCTTCCTTTTCTATTCTTCTTCTATTTCTTTCACTCTTGAATAGACTTCCTATGGGGCAGCTAGGTGGCGCAGTGAATAGAGCACCAGCCCTGGAGTCAGGAGAATCTAAATTCAAATCCAGCCTCAGATGCTTCACACACACACACACACACACACACACACACACACACACACACACACACACCCTAGCTGTGTGACCTTGGGCAAGTCACTTAGCCCCAACTGCCCTACCTTGCCTCCTCCAAAAAAAAGAAGACATCCTATGTCCATAGGAGAGAAAAGGAAAGAAGCAGAGAACCACACATTGTTAGTCATCCTGGCTTCAGGGAGAGGTTGGCCGATGCCTTCATAGCCACCACCCCATATGTGACAGGTAGAGCTCTAGCTCTGAGACCCAGATCCAGAGATGAAAGCTTCCTTCTGGGAGTATGGGAAGAGTCAGCCCTAGTGGGGTGAATGAGTTTGGATCAGAGATAATTCAAGTGTGTCTGAACTAGCAATTTTTCAGAGCCAGATCCACTGGTGAGATTGAGGGAAGATAAATTACCTTGTCCCACATTTCCTTGCCCTGGTTGACTGATGCCTTTTACCTTTGAAGAAAGGCCCCAGATACATCACTGGGGATCATCTGTGTGGAGATGATAATTGAACCCACGGGCACCAACACCATACCTAAAGGTAACATCCTGAGGTTTACAACAAAAGTATTTCCAGGAGCTGTGAAGTTACTTCTTATTATGATCTATGGGTTACATGTACTCTTGAATGCTTGAGCTCACTTTTCTCTGGATTCTGTAAATATTGGAGGGAGAATATATTGCAGACTGTTGGCAGGAATGTTTGTTTCAACTATATCAGTTATTCCACCTTAATCAAGCCTCCTTTCTAAAAGCTAATTAAGTTGGGCTAACTGACATCAATTGATAATCATGGTGTGAAACGAAATGGTGAGGGCTTGTAATTGAGATAGCTAGAAAGACAACCCTCACCTTCTCATAGCTAAATTTAAAACTCTAAGGGGATGTAGTTATCATGCTTAGAGATGGGTCACTATGCTTGAGGAGGCCCTGATTTGAGGCAGACAAACCAAATTGGAGAAAAGATCAGAACAAGGATGGCAGTCATCTGAAAAGAGAAATGGATGACAGAGACAGTAGAGCAAAACGGAGGAGATTCAGAAGATGTAGGAAGTAAGGCTCTGGGAGACCCAGCTCCTCAGTATAACAGCAAGCACCCTAGCATACATACCCTGGATGGCTGCTAGCACAGCAGCCTTTCCTTTTCTAAAGGAAAGCAACTCAAAAGGGGTTAGCAGTCTTACTTTAATCAAACACACACACACACACACACACATATCATTGATTTAGTTCAGGGGATCCTCAGAAAATACAAATACAAACAAATTACAAACAGGCAAAAAAATACAGAGAAAATCACACAATTTAACAGACCAACAGACAGGGCTTTTAGCTGTCTGACCATTACATATATACAGTGTTAGTTACCAGAGAGAGAAGCACCAACATCTGGGTTTTCAAAGCTGGGGGATCAGCAGCTCCCCAGAATCTCATCTGCCCAAATCACACAGCTCTTCCCATAAGTAAGTCCCAAAGCAAAATCTCACCTCAGAGGTATATATATATCCTTCTTCAGGGTCAGAGAACATCACAACCCTCATCTGCCTAATTACAAAGTAACAAAATGTGGATCTACCTGAAGAACAAGTCTCCCCTAAGCAAGCTTCTCTTGTTGGGCTCCAAGTGAGGCCCATTAAGGGGCAAGGAAGATCTTCAAATTCCCTTACCATTACACTCAGCTTGAGTGGGAACTGGGAATAAATAATGCATGTATCACCATTGTATCCCTAGTGCTAACACAAATGATAAATATTTACCTTTTTTTTTTTGCTGTTTTTGGAGGGGGGGAAGGTAGGGCAAGTGGGGTTAAGTGACTTGCCCAAGGTCACACAGCTAGTTTTTTGTGTTAAGTGTCTGAGGTCAGATTTGAACTCAAGTCCTCCTGACTCCAGGGCTGGTGCTCTATTCACTGCACCACCTAACCACCCCCAATACTTGCCTCTTGACTGACAACTACATGTAGGATAGACTAAGGTGGGAGGTACTGAAAAGGTCATGAGTGGATGTGAGCACGTTTTTAAGCTCCATAGGTTACACCTGGTTAAAGCTAGTAAAAGGAGTACATTCAAATATTCTAACCATGATGAAACATGGGTAGACCAGGGTTTTCTCACAAGCAGAATCTAGGGCCATTCTCCTGAAATGGCTAGGCAATTTAGAAAGAGAAGATGTAGGCTGACTCCAGAGCCAAGGTCTTTTCTTTTTTACCTCTCAGGGAGAACAATTATCTTGTTTTTTCTTCTGCTTCTCTCCTAGTTAGTCAAGAAGAACTTGCTTTACTTTGAGGCCAGTTGGTTTTGCCTAAAGTGATCCTTACCTTACCCTGGAGTTTGGCATAACATACTTAAGGAAGGGGGCGGGGGGGTTGGGGGGGTGTAGGATGGAATTGGTGTCCAAGGTCAACTGATTCATTAAGAGTTCTTTAAAAAAATTTTTAAAAAAGAGTACTTATATACCTCTCTCATCTATTAGGCACATTATGTCAGGAAACCAAGTCAGAGCCAAGAAGCAATATACATGATGGGTCTTTTTTTTTTTTAATAACATACAGGTTTATCTAATTCAAAGGGCTAAATGCTATAATCATGAATATAAGAGTGAATTGAAGCTTACTCTACTGCTAAATCAGATTGTGAAGTGATCACAAGGAAACTGCTAAAAGTCAAGGTCTTCAATATTGAGTTTATGCATCCTACTGGAAAGGCACCTAAGGAGTTTGAAGTAAAAGGACAAAGTAACTTTGCTGGTAATCTCTCTCCTGTCCCAAAAAAAGCATATTTGCCCTTAAGACCAAAAAGGCTATACTTTATGGTAATGTTTACCACATCCAAGACAAAAAGATAGGCATATACATGAATCCCCATGGCTAGTTCTGATGAATGTCTTTCTCAAGGCACCTGGAAAAATCTTGTTGGGGATTGGGATGCATTGTTAACTAAGCTCTGAAGCAGCTAGCTGTCCACATGGTTATGTACCTTCACTTGTCAGTCAGTTCGTTAGACAGTAAGTCTTTAGTAAGTACTTACCTCACTGGAAACAAAGGTGTTCTTTTAGAAGTCAGTACATACTCAGTATACAAAATGTCAGTAATGGCTGATGTACAAGTTGTTACCACTGATAATATATGCGTGGTAGCACATACATATTGCAACACTGATACAGAAATGCATTAAACTCAAAAGGAAATTAGGATGGACAGGAAGAGAGGAGGGAGGATGAAGGAGTTCAAAAGGAAGGGCGGGACAAATAAGGGAATAGTTATAAGTAAAACAAACTCCAATGTTGGAAGGGGGAGCTTGAGTGAAGTATAAAAAGAAAAGGAAGAAGTAGTAAAAACCTAGGATGAGGCGTGAGAAAAGGGACAACAGACTGGAAACAGGACATTTCATTTTTCTATCACAAGTGTTAGGTAAACTCCCTTTCCTTTACCACTTTCTTATTTGTAAAGAGGAAGGGATAGAAGAGAAAAAAAAGTATAGGAGGAAAGGATGAAGGAAAAAATACAATTAATAATCATAACCATGAAGATGAACAGGATGAACTCTTCAACCATAATATAAAAGATGATACCACAATTGATTAGGAAAAAGTATCTAACAAAATGTTTACAAGAAAAAGAAACTTGAAACTCTTTCTTTTTTTTTTTTTTAATTTATTTTTTATTTACTCATTTACTTTTAATTTACAAGATTCAGTTCCACAATCACTTGGGTTTCAGATTTTCTCCCCTCCCTTCCCCCCCCCCCCATGGTGGCGTGCAATCATGTATAGGATCTGCAAATACTTTGAAACTCTTTCTAAAAGATTCACATACATCTCTCACAAAGTGCAGAACCGAAACAAAATCTGTTGTGTTTCAGGTGAACTCAGAAAAAGAAAGAAGTGGAATCATGGTCTCAGATAAAGCTACAATAAATTTAGGCATAGTAAAACAAGCAGAAAAATTACATTATGTTTAGAGGCACTATAGAAAATGAATCCATATTAATACTTAATAAAGATGTACCAAATAATATAACATCAAAATATTTGAAGGAAGAAATTAATCAAATTTCAGGGAGAAACAGTCAAATGATAATAGCAGGAGACTTCAGTACACCTTTTTTAGATCTAGAGAAATCTAATAAAAAGTTAAACAAGATAGAAGTTAAAGGACCTGAACAGAACTTTAGAAAAATTAGAGATGATTGATCTCTGATGATCACTCATTGGGAACAGAAAGGAGTTTACATAATTCTTAGCCATTCATGGCATCTTTACAAAACCTGACCACAAAAATACATACAATTAGAAATGCAAAAACCATCGTTTACTGATCACAGTACAATAAAAATTATATTTAATAAAGGATATTTGAAGAAAAAATAAAAAATAAATTGGAGACTAAATAGCTTAATTCAAGATTTGATGGATCAAATAATTTATAGAAACAACAGAAAATTTCATCAAGGAAAATTACAACATAACAAAATTTATGGGATGCAGCTAAAGCAGTCCTTAGGGGAAAACTTATTTTTCCAAATGCTTTTATCAACAAAAGAAAGAAATCAATGAATTGGGCATTCAACTTAAAAAAAAAAAAGATTCCCCAAATTAAACAACAAAGTAGAAATTCTGAAAATCAAAGAAGAGATTTATAAAATTGAAGCAAGAACCACGTTGAACTGATAAATGACTAGAAGCTATTTTTTTTGAGGGGGGAAAGACAAGGCAATTGGGGTTAAGTGACTTGCCCAAGGTCACACAGCTGGTTAAATGTCAAGTGTCTAAGTCATATTTGAACTCAGGTCCTCCTGACATCAGGGCTGGTGCTCTATTCACTGTGCCATCTAGCTGCTCCTAGAAGCTATTAAAAATAACAACAACAACAAACTAATAAAATGGTTAACAAGTAAACTAATCTGACAAAAAAAAAAGCAAGGAAAACCAAATTGTTCAAGCAAAAACTTTAAAAAAGAATCTATAGAATTGAAGAGGAAATAAAGAAAATTATCAGAAACTATTTTATCCAATTATATGCTAACAAAACATAATTTAGAGAAAGCAAATCCTGCAAAAAATCACAAAATAACCAGATTAATAGAAGAGGAAACAGATTAATTAAATAAGCCAATATCAGGAAAAGAAATTGAACAAGTCATAAAGGAACCCCCTAAAAGGGGGGGGGGAACTCCAGGAGCAAATGGATTTATGAGTTAATTTTAATCAAACATTAAATAGATAACTAACTCTAATATTACATAATCTGCTCGCAGAATTGGAAAGGGGACCTTTCCAATCTCTTTCTTTGAAGCAAATTTGGTCTTTGTATTCAAACCATGGAGAAGCAAAGCAGACTGATATTCCTAATGATATTGAGACAGATCTTAAATAAAATATTAGCAAATAACCTGCTGCAACATATTAGAAAGATTATATGCTATGATTATATTGGATTTCATACCAACAATGCAAGGTTTGTTGAATATAAGGAAGACTATAAATTAGCTGTTAATATCATAATTCATAAAAACCACATGATTATAATGACAAGTACTGAAAAGACTTTTACAAAATCTAACACCTATTTCTCTTAAAAATACTAGAAAGCATAGGAATAAATGGACTTTTACTTAATATGGTAAATAGTAGCTATCCAAAACCAAGAGCAAACATTGTAGGGTGGAAGAAGAAAAATAAGAGCCCTTTCTAGTCAGATCAGGGGCAAAAAAAGGATTACCAGCATCACCACTATCATTTGATAATGCTAAAAATGCTAGCAGTAGCAATACAACAAGAAACAAATTGAGAGAATAAGCCTGGGCAAAGAGGAAACAAAATCACTGCTTTTGGTAGATGATGATACGATGATTTAGTTAGATAATAGTAAGGAATTAATTTAAAATTAGTTGAAACAATAAATTCAGCAAAGTTGTAGGATATAAAATAAATCCACATACATCATCAGCATGTCTATGTATTACCAGTAAAATGCAGAAGAAATAGCTATCATGAGAAATTCCATTCAAAATAACCATTATAAAATATTTATCATATAAAATGTATAAAATATTTATCAAGTCTCACATAGGAAATATATGAATCTAACCATAAAACACTCCTTGCAGAAATACAGATCTAAGTAATAAGAAAAATATTAATTGTGTATGGATAGGCTGAGCCAATAAAAATGACACTTTATCTCAAGTACAATACCAACAGAACTATCAAAGAATTATTTTATAGAGCTAGAAAAAATAACTTATTAATCTGAAGAAACCAAAGGTCAAGATTCTTAAAGGAAATAAAAAAGTGAGGGGGGTGGAGTAAGAGGGTCTAGCAATACCAAATCTCAAATTCTACTACAAAGTAGTATTTTACTTTGTACTGGTTAAAAAATAGAAAACTCGATTAATGGGAAAAATTCAGTACACAAATGAATACAGGAGCCTAGTGTTCAGGAAACAGAAATGGCAGTTACTGGAGTAAAGACACACCATTTGACAAACTTGGAACACTAAATAACAGTTTGTCAGAAATTAGGTACAGACCAATACCTTTCACGGTATACCAAGATAAACAGCAAATGGTCTGTGATGTAGATATAAAAAGTGACATCATAAGCAGATAAGAGAAACAAGGAAGATTTTACCTTTCAGATCTATGGTTAGGGCAAGAGTTCAAGACCAAAAAAGGGACAGAGAAGATCACAGAAGATCATCATTTTTGATTATGCAAAATTTAAAAGTTTTTGCACAAACAAAACTAATTCATTTAAAATAAGAAGGAAAACAGTTAACTGAGGAAAGTTTTGCAGCAAGTTTATCTGATTTAAGATATCATATCCAAGATATACAAGGAACAGATTCAAATTTATAAGACTAAGAGCCCTTTTCCAATACATAAATGGCCAAAGGATATTAATAGGCAGTTTTCAAAGGAAGAAATCTAAAGCATCAAAAAATTATAAGAAAAATGTTCTATTTTCTCAATATGTGGAGGGAGGAGGGGAAAAAAGGTAGACTTTTGTTAATGAAAAAAATTGTAATACATGAAAACATAATCTAAATTATTAATAGTAAGCATTTATTAAACATCTTCTATGTATCAGATACTGTGCTAAGTACTGGGGATAGAAAGAAAGGTAAATGACAATCCTTGCCCTCAAGGAGCTCACAGTCTGATGGGAAAGACAACATGAAATCAACTATGTACAAATAAGGTATATACAGAATAAATTGGAGATAATCAATAGAGGGAAGGCACTATCATTAAGGAGGGATCAAGAAAGGTAGGGCTTTAGAAAGTGAAATTTTTAGCTGAAACTTGAGGGAAACCAGGAGGTAAAGTTGAGAAGTGAAAGAGCATTCTAACCTAGTTTAGGAGATGGAGTAAGCTGTTACAAAGCTGGAAAGGTATGAGGGGACCAGGTTGTAAAGGGCTTTGAATGCCAAACAGAGGATTTTATATTTGATCCTGCAGGTGATTGGGAACCACAGGAGTTTATTGAATAGGGAGTAACATGGTTAGATCTATGGTTTAGGAAAATTAATCTATCAGCTGAGTGGAGAACGGACTGGAGTGGAAAGAGACTTGCAGTAGAGACACCAACTAGCAGGATATTGTAATAATCCAGGAGTGAGGTGATGAAAGTCTGCATCACAGCAGTGGCAATGGCAGAGAAGAGGAGAAAGGGATGCTACTGAGGTCAAATCAACAGGATTTGATAACAGACTAGATGGGAAGGGGGTGAGAGAGAATGAAGGCTTCAGGATGACACCTAAGTGATAAACCTGGTTAACTGAGAAAATGTTAGTATCCTCAACAGTAATGGCTAAATTCAGAAAAAGGGAAAGTTTTGGGGGAATAATGATGAGTTCAATTTTGGACATGCTGAGTTTAAGATATCTATGAGACGTCTTCTCTGAGATGTGTAATATGAATGAGACTAGAGGTATAGGGCTGGATAAGTAGATCTCAGAATCTTCAGCATAGAAGATTACTTAAGCCATGGGAATTGAAGATCATCAAGTGAAGTATTATAGTGGGAGCTGAGAAAAGGACCCAGGACAGAGCCAGGACACCTACTTTTTATTTTTTTTAAAAATTATTTTAACTTTATTACAGTGATTTGATACAATCTCTGATACAGGAGCAGCAGAAGCTGACAACATGCAAAAGCAGGTTTTGTTTTGTTTTTTAATTCTAGATCCTTGATCTGAAGCCCCAAGAGGTGGAGGGGGAACATAGACAAACATCTTAATATTAACAAGCTTTTTTCTTCACCCTTCTCAGCCCAACATCTGAGAACAGCTGAGGCTAGGCTGCAGAACCATCCTTTCCTCCCCCAAAGCAGGAGTGATCATTTCCCAGAGGGAAGCAGTAGCACTGCAGTCTTCACCACCCTAAAGGGGACCTGGAGTGACCTTTGGGTTAAGTCCAGAATAAGGGCTCAGGGAGCCTTACTGTGATCACCTTTTTCTGAGTTGATTCCCTTGGGTTCATGGCACAGTCTTCCAGTCCAGGTGAGGAGCAGGGGCCTGTGACCTAAAATAGTTCCTGAATGAGGGGAATATCTTGGCAAATTCAAACTACTGGAGCTGGCCCCAAGGATGGCAATGGGCAACCTCCCTTCCTAATCTTCCCTTTTGTCCCAAGAGTATGTGGAGGAAAGGGAAAAGAAAGAGAAGCCACTCGAAGCCCAACAAGGGAGTTTAATTGGAAAATAAGTCCTTCGACACCTCTTTCTTTGACATGGCTTGGTCTCTGGGTTCCCTGAGCATGCTGCCACCGTGGGTGATAGTGATGGCAGGAGGTTACAGTTCATGCTCAGCACCCAACCCAGTTTGTTGTGCAGGATCTCCTTGAGGCCAGGTGGCAGAGGCAATCCTTCCAGTGTGTCCCCAGAGTCAGGCAGCAGTTGGCACAGGTAGTAGCAACATAGATACTGCAGGGAAGTGAGGCTGGCAGTCATCTTCATGCTGCTCTTGGCTGTAGTAGAGCAAACCATGGGGTAGAATTTCTTGTTCTGCAGTTTGGTGGCAGCAACTCCTATGCATTTCCTGTTTTTGAAGAAGGTAAATGTCCCATGCCAAGTATCTAGGTGAACCCCAGTAATGGAGCCCTGGACAACTGTGATGAGAAGCTCATCTTGTCACCCTTGTGATGGAGAAGTCCTGTGTAAGAAAGGCCCCAGCTGTCTTCATCCTTGCCCAGCAAGCTGCAGAATGTGTGTCGATACATGTCCAGATTTACATCTGATGTCCTGATTCCAACCATCATATCAGTACCATAGACTGGAGAAGTCATCTTCATTATCCAAAAAAGGTTGAAGAAGCCTTCACATAGTTCCTTGTTTCCTCGTATGACTGCTGTGCCACAGCTATACTCCATGAAAATTGACTTTGTGGTTATCACAACTTAGCAGAGTGGCTGTCAATTTGTTCAGATCATCCCATACCCAATCAAAATAGTCATCTTCCTTGCCACAGTGGTAATCCCTGCTTTGATGGCTGGTGTGGAGCAATACGGAGTTTTGCTTTGGCTCTCACAGTTGCAGTAGGATTCCCCAGTCATAGACACTTACAGCACTTGGGATAAATGGTGGCAAGGAGGGGAGCTCTGCCTCTGAGTCTCAGTTACTGTGCTGTCCATTGGAATCAGATTCCCAGGTGCTGGTGCCAGAAGCCAAAGCCACAGCTTGGCCATCTGCTCCCCGCTCAGAACAAAATTCCAGGCCCAGCTGCTGCAAGTGTGCCAGGCCATGGCGGAGAAAATCTCAGGTGCCGCCACCACCACCACACTTCCAACAGCTACTTTTAATAGCCATGACCAAATGAAGATCCAGCAAAGACAGACCACAAAGCGATCAGACAGTTGAGAACAACCAGCATAGAAAAGAGTCACTGAAACCTAAGAAGAGGGTATTGAGAAAAGAGTGATCAGTAGTGTCAAATCTACACAGAGGTCAAGAAGGATGAAAACTAAAGAAAAAAAAAACAATAGAGTTGCAATTAAGAAATGATTAGTTACCTTGTAGTAATTTGTAGTAACAAGCAGTTCTCGTTGAATGACCAGGGAAGCCAAAGTGTAGACAATTAAGATGTGAGAGAAAAGGAAGTAGAGGAACTTATTACAGGCAGCTTTTTTTTTTTTTTATTAAGCAAAGAAACCCATTTTTCCAAGTCAATAGCAAAACAAATCAGAGAAAGCATATAAACAGAGGAGAATATATATGAGACAATACAGAGTGAAGGAGCTCTCCCTTTGGGAGAGAGTCTTACATCTCACCCAAGAGGAAATTCCCTAAAGCCTGTAGTATAGCAAGCTGGGCATAGTTTCAAATTGCTCTCCAGAATGTTTGGATCAGTTCACAACTCCACCAACAATGCATTAGTGTCCCAGTTTTCCCACATTCCCTCCAATATCCAACATTTCCTTTTTTTGTCATATTAGCCACTCAGATAGGTGTTAGGTGGTACTGAAGAGATGTTTTAATTTGCATTTATCTGATCAATAGTAATTTAGAGCATTATTTCATATTGAAATGACATGACATATTGAAAAGACATGAGTCTTAACAAAGTGACCACAGAGTCCGAATTAAAAAGTTTTAAGGAGCTTTAATTTACCAGCTGGGGCTACTCCAAGCCAATTAAAGGGGGAGCAGCCTCGAGTTCGGGGGGTGGAGAACCTTTTATACATTCTTTGGTTTACATATTTAACTAACACAATTTGTTACTAAGCAGGTTGCCATATAGATACAAACAAGTGGTTACTAAGGAAAGTGGAGGGGGTGAGCGCAGGGGGTCTGCAAGGTAAGTGGAGGGGCACAGGGCATGACGACTGAGCAAGGAAAAGATAGATTACCCTAGGCCAGCCTCCCAGGTAAAGATAAATCACTCTAGGGAGGCTTCCCAGGTTCATAGAGTTTCACTTGGCTGTATACCATAGAGTTTCACTAGGCTGATTACTAATTTCAGAAAATATTTCTTAACTATTTCTTAACCATAACAATACGATTATAGATAGCTTTGATTTCCTTGTCTGAAAACTGACTTCATATCCTTTGACCATTCATCAATTGGGGAATAACTTGTATTTTTATAAATTTGACTCAATTCTCTCTATATTTGAAAAATGAGGCTTTATCAGAGATACTTGTAAAAATTTTCCCAGTTTTCTGCTTGTAATTTTTGTTACATTGGTTTTGTTTGTGCAAAAACTTTTTAATCTTAGTCAAAATTATCTATATTTTGTAATGCTCTTTGTATCTTCTTTGGTCCTAATTTCTTCCCTTATTCATAAATTTGACAGATAAACTATTCCATGCTCTCTTAATTTGTTTATGGTATCATTTTTTTTTTTGTGGTGCAAGATATTGGTCTATACATAATTTTTGGCATACTGTTTTCCAGTTTTCCCAGCAGTTTTTGTCAAATAATGAGTTTCTGTTTTAAAAGCTTAGATCTTTGGGTTTATCCTATACTAGGTTACTATGGACATTTATTGTAACATAATTTGTACCTAATCTATTCTATTGATCCACCACTCTTATTTCTTAGCCAGTACCAGATCCTTTTGATAATTATCACTTTATCATATAGTTTGAGATCTGGTATGGCTCAACCACCTTCTTTTGCATTTTTTTTATTGATTCCCTTGATATTCTTGAGCTTTTGTTCTTCCTGCTGAAATTTTATTATTATTTTTTCTAGCTCTCTAAAACAATGTTTTGATAGTCTGATTGTCATGGCACTAAATAAATAGATTAATTTAGGTAGAATTGTTATTTTTTTTATATTGACTTGGCCTGTCCATAAGCAATTAATATCATCCCAACTGTTTAGATCTGACTTTATTTATGTGAAAAGTGTTTTATAATTGTGTTCATATAGTTCCCGGGTTTGTCTTTGCAGGTAGACTCCCAAGTATTTTGTATTGTATTTTCAACAGAATTTCTCTTTCTGTCTTTTGCTGCTGGATTTTGTTGGTAACATATAGAAGTGCTGATGATTTAAACAGCATAGTTCTTTAAAAAAATTGTGATAATAACCACAAAATCCCAGAAAAGTTAAAATCTTGTGAGCATGACCACTTGAGAAATGCTTCTACAAACTCTTCTGGATCAGTGCTCACATCTTGTTGGGAAACGATGTGACCATATATATATTTTGCAGAAGCTTTGCAAAATTTGCATTTATCAATTAGCAGCTTAAGATTAACTCTCTGGCCAATTTAACATTTCATCAGTCTCTCCTCATGTTCCTCCAATGTCTTCAAGTCATCAAGATACACTAACACTCACAAGGTAGTTGATGTCTCCAACCACTTTCTCTGTCAGCCTTTGGAAAATGGCTGGTGTACCTGAGATGCCTTGGGCCATTTACCCAAATTGTCCAGCTGCCTATCTTACTTGCCTGGCCTCTTGCTGAGTTTCAGCTTCAACCTATCCTTCCCCTCCTGTGGTACTGGGGAAAGTCACCAAAGCCAAATACCTCAGGATCCAGCTTCGAGTTAGGGCTCCTGTGATGTTCACTGGAACCTCTTGCCTCTATTCCCTTGTAAACTTTGCAGTTTGCTTGAACAGACAAAGTACGCTGGTATTGGGTCACAAATAGCCTTCTCAAGGAGTTTAGCTGCAAAAGGGAGAAAAGATATGGTATGATTGCTAGTGGAGGTGGGAAGATAAGGAAAGGAGTTTTTGAGGATGGAGGAGACATGGGCATGTTTGTAGGTAGCAGGGAAGCAGCTAGTAGGCAAAGAGATTGGAAATAAGTGAGAAAGTGAGGATGCTGGAGGGGAGCAATCTGCTGGAAAAGATGGGATGGAACGGGATCATTTATACATGTAGAGGTGCTTGCTTTGGTAAGGAGAAGAGTTGCTTCTTCATGTGAGACAGGGGTAAAGGAGATATTAAAAGAAGGCATCTGGGTGATGTGAGATGAGGAGGAAGGGAGAAGTAGGTGGTCTCAGCAAATGGCTTTAATTTTTTCTGTAAAATATGAATTGGTTCTCAGCCACGAGAGCCAGGGGAGGGGGAGTCATGGGAAGTTTGAAGAGGGATGAAAAGGTTTGCAAGAACTGCCATGGTGAATGAGATTGTGAATCAATTAAGTAAAGGGGTTGCGTTGCCCTAGTGAGAGCCCAGCTGAGGTTATGTAACATAAATATGTAATGGAACCAGTCAACATGGTTTTGTGATTTTCTCCAGCTTTGTTCAAAGGCACATGTGTGTAGGATCAAAGACAGTGGGTAGTATGAGTGATTCAAAGTGAGGTTTGGACAAGATTGGCAGTAGAGATGAGGACAGTATGAAGTTGAACTATTTCAACAAGGGGTCAAAATGGAGAAGGAAGAGAGTATAGCTAGTACAGGGGATAGACTTGAGATTATGGAGAGGAAGAAGAACAAAGTTTGGGGTTTTAAGGCAGAGGGAAAGATAGAATGACAATGGATTGTGATCAGATACAAGAATTTCAGAGTTCATGGACATGAAAATGGTGTATTTGTTAGTGTTGTCAATAGTTAGAGAAATGCAAATTAAAGCAACAACAAGGTTCCAACTCATACTGATAATATTAGCAAAGATGATGAAAGAAGAAAATGACAAATATTGGAGGGACTTTTTGAAAAGGTATTATTATTGATGGAGCTGTGAATTGGTCCAGCTATAGCAGAAAGCAATTTATAACTATTCTTCCAAAGTTACTAACCTGTCATCCCCTTTGACCCAGTAATACCACTATTAGGCTTTTGCCCCAGGGAGATCACAGAAAAAAAGGTAAAAGGCCTTTATGTATAAAGATATTTATAGCAGCTTTTTTTGTACTAGCTAAAAATTGGAAACTCTGGGAGTACCCACCTATTGGGGAATGGTTAAACAAATTATGGTACATGAATGTAATGGAATATTACTGCACCACAAGAAATGATTAAATAGACAATTTCAGAGGGAAATGATTATACTTCTATGATCTGATGCAGAGTGAAATGAGCAGAAGTAGAGTACAATTTACACAATGATAATGTTATAAAGAAAAACAACTTTGAAAGACTTTTTTTTTTTTTTTTTTATGTTGCCAGGTCTTTTTGAAAGACTTTATACAGAACTCTGGTCAATGAAATGACAAATCCCACTTCCAAGAGGACCTAAGATATAAGCAAGCTTTTCAATTCCTGCCAGAGACATGATATATTTTGAATCCAGAGTGAGACGTACATTTTTTGGACATGGTCAATATGGGAACTTACTTTGCTTAATTAGGCATATTTGTTATGATGTTTAGGAGGGAGTATCAGAGGGAGAAAAACATGTTTGCTAAAAAATGAGATAAAGCAAAACTTAAAAAAAAAAAAAGATAGGCAGGAGCCCTGGCAATTGTGGAGGGCTTTAATTGCCCAACATGTGATTTTCTATTTCATCTTAGAGGCAATACTGAGGCACTGAAACTACCTAACCAAGAGAAATGGTTAGGTCTGTACATTAATAGTATCAATTCAGAAGCTGTGTTGCTGATAGATTCAGAGGGATGAGAGCCTAGATTCAGGGAGACCATTTAGGAGGCTAGTGATGGTCTAAGGCAGAGGGGATAAGAAAGTGAACAAGGGTAGTTGTGGTAAGTGGAGAGAGGCAAATGGATATGAGAGATATTGTAGGGTTAAAATGGAAAAAAAAAAACCAAACAACTTGTGAGGAGATGAGTGAAAATGCAGTCAATAATCCCAAATTGTAAACCTGGTGGTGCCCTCAATAGAAATTAGGAGAAGGGGAAGGTTTAAGGGAAAAAAGATGGGTTCACTTTTAGATGGTCTGTTTGAAATGCTTATGGTACATCTAGGTGGAGATGTTTAGCAGGTAGTTAGAGATGCAGGCCTGGGATTTAGGACATGGATGGGGGCTGGATATGTAGATTTGACAGTCATTTGACTAGAGATGATAGTTGAAACCATAGGAACTATCAAGAATAAGAGAGAGAACAGAGCAGGGGAGAGCCTTGAGGTACACCCACATGTGAGGGGTGAAACACAACCATGTAAAGGAAACTGAGGAGGGAAGAGAAAACATCTAAGAGGAGGGGACTGATTAACAGCGACGTCAAGAAGTATAAGGACTGAGGAAAAAGTAGATTTAGCAATATAGTTATGAGTGATCTTGGAGAGGGCATTTCCAGTTGAGTTCAGAAGTCATATCATAAAAGGGTTGAAAAGTGAGTGGGAAGGTGATCAAATAGAAGCAATAGACAGCTTTTTCTAGGATGGGGTGCTTAACCTTTTTTGTATCATGAACCCCTTTTAAAAATGTGTCTTTAAATGCATAAGATAATATGTGGGATTATAATTGAAACCAATTATAATGAAATAATTATCAAAATATTACTATACATATACCCACCCACCCCAATTCTTGTTTATGAGTTTTACATTCAAGGGGAGGAAACATATAGGATTATATTGAGGGGATTGGTAGGATCAAGTAAATGTTTCTTAAAGATAGGAGAGATCTGAACATGTTTGTTGGAAGGAGGGAAGAAGCCGGTGGACAGAGAGATTGAGTCTCTAAGGAAGAGATGTTTACCCTGCCATGACCTCTGCTTTTGTACTTTTGATTTACCCCTTTCATCTCCTTCTATAACTTGACTCTTCAATCATTCCCCCTCCTTCTTCAATCTTGAGTTATCTGGAGTCAGTACTTCCTTCCCATTGCCTACAAAGACGAGCAGGTTATTATACCTCTTATCATTAAAAACAAACCACCCTTCACTTGACCCTATCATTATTATTCTACCTTTATCCCTCATTTCACAAAGTCGTAGAAAAAGTTTTCTACACTTGCTTTTCCTACTTCTTGTCTCTTACTCACTTTTCAATCAGGATTTTGACCCTACTACTCAAAATTTTTCTCTCCAAGGTAAATTACCATCTTACCACTAATAAAATCCCATGACCTTTTTTCAGTCCTCATTGCATTGACCCTTTCTACAGCTTCTGACACTGTGTATAACCATACCCTCCTGGGTCTTATCATTTCTGTGACTCTCCGGGGGCTCCTCCTACCTCTGATTGCTTCTTCTGTCCCCTCCTTTGCTGGATTATCATCAGAAGAAAGGCCTTGGAAAGTGTCTATGCCATCTCAGAATTGCTGACAACAAATTGTATTTATCGTTGATGGGAAGCACAATGGTTGGGGCTTGTGAGCTTTAATATGAGGAAGATTTTAAACTTTGAGATTAGAAAAGGCATTTGAGCAGGCCTTGAAAGAAGCTAAGGAAAGAGCGGTAGTGCAATTTCAACCCTGGAATGTCTACAGGTTCTAAAAAGGAGTATGAACTAAAGGTATAAAGTTAGATCAGAGCCAGATTGTGGAAGACTTTAAATTTGCATTCTATACTAGAAGCTACAGGTCAGGGTTGGGGAACCTGCAGCCTAGAGGCCACAGGTGGCCCTCTAGGTCCTCAAGTGCAGTCCTTTGACTGAGTCCAAGTTTTACAGAACAAATCCTTTTGTTAAGAGGATTTGTTCTGTGAAGCTTGGATTCAGTCAAAGGGCTGCACCCAAGGACCGAGAAGGTCACCTATGGCCTTGAGGCTGAAGTTTCCCCCATCTCCCAGAGGCAGTCAGTGAATGGGCACTCTAAGTACGCTACCTCTCAAGTCTCCATCCTCTTCTCTCTTGCTATACACTCTGATCACTGAGTTAGTTCTTTGGGTTCAATGAGCATTTCCATGCAGATTATGTGTGTATGTGTATGTATCTATAAACACATACATGCATACCCATATACATCTTCTAGCCTAAAAGTTTCTTTCAGGGGTAACACTATAATTACAGTCACTCAGGTTCACAATCATTTTTGGCAATTCTTCATTGTCACTGCCCCAGTCTCATATTCAATAAATTACTAAGTCTTGACATTTCTGTTTCTAAGGCATCTCTCCCATCTGTTCTCTTATTTTTACTCATCCTTAAGCATCCTAGTTATAGCCTCCAATCACTTCTCACTTGGAGTATTGAAATAACTTACCAGTTGGTGCCCTAACATCCATTCCATCCTCCACAAGGTGTCATAATGGTCTGCCTAAGGCAAAGGGCTGACCACATCACTCTTGACCAGAAATCTTCCAGTGACTCCTCAGTGTCTCTAGGGTAAAATGCAAGAGCCAGTGTTTAGCATTTCATATCTTCCTGGCTTACAGCTAATAATAATACCAGCTAGCATTTATATAGTGCTTTAAGATTTGCAAAGCCTTTCCATGTTAACTCATTTGATCCTCACAACAATCTTGTAAAGTAGGTGCTATTATTATCCCCATTTTACATATGAGGAAACCAAGGCCAGAGAGGCTAGGTGACTTGCCCAGGGTCTGAGGTAAGATTCCAGGCCAGGTCTTTTTTTTTTTTTAATTTTTAAAAATTAATTAATTAATTTTCTTGTTTACATCACTCATTTCCATGAGATTTTGAGTTACAAATTTTCTCTCCATCTTTCCCCTACCCACCACCCCAAAACAGCCATCCCATTGTATAGCCCCTCCCCCAATCTGCTCTCTCCTATATCCTCCCCCAACACCCCTTTGACTTTCCGGAAGGGCAGGATGGGTCTCCTACCCCAGTGCCTGTATATCTTAATTCCCAGTTGCATGTAGTTAATAATAATAATAATAATATATATACATATATATTTATAACATTTGATTATAAAACTTTAAATTCTAGATTCTTTGTCTTCCTCCCTCATCACCCACCCCCACTGGAAGGACAAGCAAT
>CM053586.1:186489247-186503870 GCA_028646515.1 Pseudochirops corinnae | reverse complement strand
TATTCCCTTGCCCTATCCTCAAACTGAGAAAAGTTTCAACAGTTACAATTGTCACTTTTCCATGTTGTGATGTAAATAGTTCATCTTTGATAGGTACCTTATGATTTCTTTTCCGTGTTTATCTTCTCATGCTTCTTGTGTTGGGGCGTCAAACTTTCTTTTCAGTAAGAATGTTTGAAAGTCCTCCACCTCCCTGAATGCCCATATTTTCCCCTGGAACACTATACTCACTTTTGCTGGGTAGGTGACAGGCCAGGTCTTGCTAAATATCAGCACTATCAATTACATTTATTCCCTTTCTGATCGTCTCTCCTTCACCTGCAACAGTGTCCCATCCCCTGCCCTCCTGCATTTTATACATACCACATCTGTCATGTCTGGAATTGACTGCCTCCTCAACTCTTACTTACAGAAACTGGAAACTGGCCATTCTCCTCCTCAGTTTCCGCCCTCCCAACCTACTTCAGTACCGGCGACCTAAGTGTGTAGTCAGGGCGTCCTCTGGAAGTGAGACGCGAGAAGAGGCCATTTTCGTCCCAGGGAGAGGAGGCTGCGGGAGGGAGAAGGCCTTTTCTAATGCAGTTAGGAACTACCACTCCCAGCAAGCAGCAGGGTGCAGCGTAGGGGGAGGGGACAGGGGGAAGCCTGAAAGGCTGATGGGGATTGTAGTCCAGGTCTGTCTTATTTTCGTCTCGTATCCCGCTCAACCAAGGACCAATCAGAAGGCCGGAGGAAATCTCGCAAGAAAGAGACGGCGCATCTCGCACAAGCCCAGCCAGTCCCGGCTGGCGGCGGCTTGGTTTTGGATGCGCCGGTGAGCTGGCCAGCCCTTGGGGAGGAAGGCTGTCGTGTTGAGCGTCGTGTTGAGCTTCGTGTAGCGCGTCAGAAAGTCGGCTCCTGCCGCCACAACTTTTGTCATCTTAGGCAAGTCAAGTGAATTCCCTCCTGAGCGCCCTGCATCTCTTCTCCCGCTTCGTGTGTGTGTGTGTGTGTATGTAACATTTAAGCCCCCCCCTTCCCCTTAGCCCCCGGGCACTCCTGAGGCCGCCCCCCATCCCCGCGGCCCACCTCGCTCATGTTTTTGCATAGATTTCCCGGACCAAATAACCATAACCACGGAGCCAGCACTCATACCCTGCTGCAGTGATGAGCCCCCCCAGGCTGTCCCCGAGCCAGCGGAGCCCCCGAGGCCTTCTGTGGAGCTGGGGGAAGAGCAGGGCCTTGGGACCCCTGCTGCTCTGGAACAGGACGGAGAAGCCCTAGTGGAGGAGGTGGTTACTGGAGAAGGAAGGCAGAAACGCGCCCAAACTGAAAGCTCTCCTGAAGTTGATGGGGCAGCTACCGAACTTGCATCTAGGGAGCCGGTGGAGGAAGTTTTGAAGGAGCCAGTCCCGCAATGTGAGGGATACTAGTAAGTGACTTGGAGGGCTAAGAGGAAGCTGCTTCTTTTGGGGAAGGCATTTGAAGGGTTTGTTTTCCCCTCCCACCCCCACTTACTTAAGTTACTAAGTATTGGGACCTCAGTCTTGCCCTTCTCCCTAGTCCTCCCAAAGTCCCTATTTCGTTCAGAGAGCCAAGCTAGTTTTCATCTCCCTTCCAGTTCCTGGAGCTACAATTTCTCCCAGACCCCTCGCCTTTTCAATGGCTCCTGGTCAGAGTTCAGTTTTCAACCTGAGAACTTCTTAAAAGGCTGTAAATGGTAAGGGTAAGTGGGGGAGGGAGAGCTAGTAGGAAGAGAAGGCAGATTCTAAGTGATTTAGATGGGGAGGGAAGATATTGGATGAGAAAGTACAAAATTATATTGGCAGGGAGGTGTTAGATCCGGGCTAAGAGGGTTAATTAGTGTTCTTTGAATTGAGTTGAACTGGGTCTCTATTGCTCAGTTCTCTCCCAGGACCCAATGCCTGCCATTTCCTTCAGGGACTCAGGAGTTCCTATCTCCCCACTCACTCAGCTACCAGGCATCCAGCCTAAATCTCCTCTGCCTTCAGGGCCCCAGATGGCTCCTGCCTCTTGACCAACAGTGCTGACAACACCTTGAGGATTTATAACCTACCCCCAGAGCTGTATAATGAGGAGGAAGAAGTCAAGAATACAGAAATGGTGAGTGTAGGTACCTGCAACTTTCTTTCAATCACCACCACAGAAGGTATTCTATTCCTTTATGTTTTTTCCTCCTGGTTGCAAATAGTAGATTCTTTATACAAATCTGACTCACATCACATCTTTGCATGGAAACGTTCGTTGGACTCTGCTGCTTCTTGGATAAAATGCAAATTTAGAACTTTCCACTATCTGGCCATAATTTGTCTACAACCTATACACATTCCAGCCAGACTCTGACATTTCTTCTGGGACTGAAAAGCACTCCCACATTTTCCTTAGCTTCTCTCAAGGTCTGATCAAGTTCTTGGAGCCTTTCCTGAAAGATCCCACAGTTAAAATCTTTCTCATGTTATTTTGTATTATTTTCCCTATGTCCCATGTCCTTTCCTTCTAGTTGAGTATAAGCTTCTTGAGAGCAAGGGAAGATATTTTTTCTTTGTATTCATTTGACTCATATGATGTGTTAGACAGGGTCCCAGATATTGATAATAGAACAAGAAAAATAAAACTGTTTCTGTCCTTCCCAAGGACCTTTCTGTTTTCTTGGGGGAAGTAACTCATACATAGAAAATTTATATGTACACATATACATGTACACATACAATTATACACATATGTACATGTGTGTATATAAACTAACTTTTTCAGGCACTGGCGGTCAAAGTAGTCTTCCTTTGAGGGAGGTGGCTTTTGAGCTGAGCTTTGAAAGAAGCCAGGATTTATTTCCATAAGTATTACCACTGTCTTCCTGGTCCCCAAGGTTCAAAATCTCAGAATCATTAAGCTTCCTCCTAAGCACAGTGTCTCTTCTGGCTGGGATGCTTTATCTAGGTTCCTAGGGTCTGTCCCTCTCTGGAGCTGGAACTTGACTCTAGACAGGGTTAGTACTCTCTTGAGTTCATAGCTGGTTTCTCTTTTTGCTTTGAGACCTGGGTAAGTCGTACTTTATTCGTAAAACTTTATTCATAAAGTTAGTTCTGGATGTTGAGTAACCACTTTTCTGAATCAGGGTCTGGAGTATGTCTGTTATCACCTCAACTCTGCATCAAACTCTCTTGAACTGATTTTCCATCTGTTGGATGTCCTTTTGGACAAATGGTTCTATTACTTTGGCCTGTTGGAGTAAGGGAGAGAAAAAGTCTCTTCTCCTAGGAAGTGAATATCTAGGGGCAGCTAGGTGGCGCAGTGAATAGAGCACTGGCCCTGGAGTCAGGAGGACCTTAGTTCAAATCTGGCCTCAGACACATAACACTAGCTGTATGACCTTGGGTAAGTCACTTAACCCCAATTGCTCAGCCTTCTTCCTCCAAAAAAAAAAGGTGAATATCTAGATTGTTCCTTGATTACTGGTTCCTGGCCTTGACTGGTAAACACTTAAGCTGTTGGTTGTCTCCAGGGCTTAGCTATTTAAAGACCTTAAGGGTATGGCCAGTTTCCAGCTCAGTGGAGTTACCTCTTCTGATTTAGAGATGTGTTTGTACTTCACGGAGGAGTTGAATGTTAGCACCTTATTCCCACTTTATGTCTCCACATCTGTGAACTCTATCAGTTGAATTAGGAGTGAGGGGAACAAATCCCCCTTCATGTTCAGTTAACTAATTACCAAATATTATTGATTTTATTTTCCTAATATTCTTTATCTCTTTCTTCCTTTACACTTTCATTCTGGTTCAGGACTTGATCAGCTCTGGCTTGGACTATTGTAATAGCCCTCTTACTAGTCTTGCATACATTCTTTTTCCAAGTCAATCCTTCACCCAGTTGCTGACAGTCTTTTGGGGTGTGGGGTTGTAATTGCAGTTCTTTTCAAGTGCACGTGAGAACAACCACACTAACCCCCACTCCTCTCTGATGTTGACCCCTAATCTTCAGAGGCAGTCTAGTGGTGTGCTCTGGTATCTTTTCATTAAATAACCAAAATTACAGAAACTTTCTTCAGTTGGCTTTTCTTCTACTCTGGAGTAAAACTAGAGAAGTCTCTTCTCCCATGTGATGATTTTCCATCTCTCAATCTTGAACTGTGAACTTAGAAGCCTATACAAAAATCACTATTAATGGTCATGTAATTTATTAGCTTGTAAAGCCAAGCACTAGCAGCTTTTCAGAAGAATGCTACTGTGAACAGCTTTTAAGGTTCTGATTACACTATATAGTGAACAATCTATTCTATAACAGATCAGAGCAAAACATTCACAGTAAATCAAAGTACAATATTCACAATGTTACAACTTATCCCAGAAAATCAAAATACAGTATTCACAACAGCATATCATAGAAAATGGTCATATAATTTCCACTACAGTGGTCACAAAGTTTTGAACAAAGAACAGTCATTTACTCAAGCATTCACAAAATCCTTAATTCAGTCACAAAGTACAATAGTCAAAGTTTTCCACTCATGGGGCATACTAGGTTACAAATCAATTATTTATTCAGTCATCAGTTACTAAGTACAGTCATTTAGTCAGTCAGTCATCCTTCATTATTCACTGCTCAGTCATCAGAAAATACACAGACCCTCCACCCCTAGGTCACTAGTAAATTTACAATTTCTCAGTCAGTACACAGCATCCAAGCAAAGTCTTCTTTCAGCTTAAGTCAAGGTAGTTTCTTGGATTTCTTGGATCTCCTTCCATGGTCCCAGATCCTACCTGGATTCACCAAACTGTCACCTGGGTTCAAAGGCAGACAGCTCCCAGGTCCTTGTCTAGTTCTCCAGGCAGTTCCCATTCCATATTGAAGTTCACAGTGTCCAGTCCATCTCAAATCCCTCACAGTCTCCGCTTCTGGGAAGTCAAGGCCCAACAAAGCCACAAACAGACAAAGTCTTAGCATCACAGTCATGCTTTCCCAGTCCCTTGGCAGCTCCAGCTGGCCCTTGGACCCAAAAGAAGTCTCAGCTGGCTCCCAGAATCAAAATCACTCTATCCAGGTGTTCAGAATCAAAACCATTCTCTTCAGCTAGGGAAGCCTAGGGGAGGGGAAGGGACTTTTCCTCTTCAGCCTCCTCCCGGCAGCTGCTTCTGTCTCCATGGTGCTCCGAGAAATTCTGACTCTTCTCAGTTCTCAGTTCTCAGTCCAGCAGTAGCAGCCCAGCCTCTAGATGCTGCTGAGAGAAGCTCTCTCTCCAGCAGAACAGCTTCTGCCACCACATCTTTGTCCCAAGAAATTCTGACTTTCCCTCTCTGGGGCTTTTCCTCATATACACACAGCATTAGCTTTCTGTTTCAGCCAACCCCTTCCTGTTATGGCAGCAACAGGAGACAGGAGTTCATACCTTCTGTTTCCCCAACAGAGGCTTCATCAATTACTAGGTGTTAAGTAGCTGCTCCCTTTGCTAACACAAAGGGATCTTCAAATCCAAATTATATTACCATTACATAGCTATATCAAGTAACTTAAAAATGCAGATAAACATCAAAGGAGTCATTCCTCTCTCCCTTCCTGTAGCCTCCTCTTAAATGATGGTATTATGGAAGGTTTTTTAAAAAAGGGATGGAAATTTAAACTGAGTAGAAATTTCCTAAGCACCATACTCTTGAAAAACAGGAAAAAAGAAGCTACTGTCCTAACATTGGTTTGGTCTGGTCTCATCTCAAGTCCACTCTTGCCACACGATCAACTTCCTCTCCTTGCTCTCTTCTCTAGGCATACTGTCCCTTATACCTAGAGCCAACCCTCTACATCTGCACCAAAAGGGAGAAGGTGGGAAAGGGCTAGCTTAGTTGTCAATTTCTTACTTTTCTCTCCCTTAATCCATCAACTAAAAGTGATTACCCTTCTCACATTTCTTACAACTCTTTGTCTTGCTCTCTTTTTTGCCTTTATCATAGTCTCCCCTCCATCATATTTAAGGAATTGCTTTTCTGTTAGGAGAAAATAAACTCCTAAGGGACAGGAACTATATTGTTTTTCATCTTGGTGCCATTGTAACATGGAGCTTTGCATGTAGTAGGTGCTTAATGGTTATGAATAGAGTTTGGGGAAGATTACTCTAATGCATTATGTAGAAGGGAGGCTATTTAGGAAACTAACTTAGTATAATTGAGCAGTGAGGTTACTGGGGCCTGGGTTATAGGGGTAGCTGTGGCAGTAGGAAGGATTGGATATGATCCAAAAATAGAATCGAAGATGATGATGATGTGGTTTTTAAACCAGGCATGACTGGGAAAAACAGATTTTTTAAAATTCTCCCCCTGCCCCCAACTTTACTGGATTAGTATATTTAATTCCTTCCTCCCCCTCATACCCAATAAGAAACGTTTCTTCCTTCCCAGTTGGTTCTGTGACTCTTTCACACATCTTGGCTGAAGGGAGTGGTCTGGTGTCCCATAGAGAAATCCTAAAAGATGGAAGGGTCCAGTCTTCAGGACACAGATGTTCCCATTTTTTCTTGTCCAGGTCCCAGTTCTGCGCATGGTGGAAGGTGACACTGTCTATGATTACTGTTGGTATTCTCTGATGAACTCAGGCCAACCAGATACCTGCTTGTAAGTCTTGACATTTGATCGTCTTTAATCTGATGGGGATAGACTCAGTGTCTCCAGTGTCTCTTGATATTTCAAGAGAATATCTTAGGGGAGCGGAGAGAAGGTAGAGTGCAGTCAGGAAGCCACAGAGAAGAGGAAGGTCCTATCTGTCTTTCAGAGGGGAACTGAGAGGCCTATTTTGTTTTCTCCATGTACTTTCTTTAGTAACTTTTCCTCAGCATCCCTGTTTTCTTTTTTTTTTTTTTTCTTTTCTTTTTTTTTTTTACATTTAAAAAAATTATTTATTTTTAGTTTTTAACATTCACTTCTATAAACTTTTGAGTTTTATTATTTTTTTTTTTAATTTATTTTTTATTTACTCATTTACTTTTAATTTACAAGATTCAGTTTCACAATCACTTATCCCTGTTTTCCTAACAGTGTGGCCAGTAGCAGCCGTGAGAACCCTATTCACATTTGGGATGCCTTCACCGGGCAGCTTCGGGCTTCCTTTCGGGCCTACAACCATCTGGTATGAACACCTTTTCTTCTCCTGGGACCCGTTCCAGGCCCCAAGCTTCCCACTCTTTCAATGCCCTTGGAGATCTGGCTGTCTAGCATTTCAGTTTCCAGTGACTTTCTTCTTTCTCCCTTCTCCACTTCAGGATGAATTGACTGCTGCCCATTCTCTCTGCTTCTCTCCGGATGGCTTGAAGCTCTTCTGTGGTTTCAATAGAACTGTACGGATCTTCTCCACATCCCGACCTGGGAGACAATTTGAAACAAGACCCACCTTTGGTGAGGATCAAGACAGCTTAGCTGTCAGTTCTCAACAATGTCCCCAAGCCCCCCACCCAGAGAGGATTTTAATGGAGTTTTCTCAGGAAACTTCCTCCCGAAACTCAAGTTCCTTTTCCCATGGGAATTCTCAGCTAGGTATATATTCTCATCCTGGGTAGGGAAGGCTACAGGTTTAAAGGAAGGAGGGAATTGAGGATTATGCATCTGGGTCTTTCAAGAGGGTGGGAGGAGGAACTGGGAAAACAGAGTGGACAGACCCATATTGACTGGGTCCACTATAAATTTGTCATCTAATCTCATCTGGGTCCTCCTTATAAACACACCTTCTCCTACATCCTTAAACAAAACTTCTCATTAGAGGGTATCTCTAGATACCATCACTGATAAGTATCACATATCTCTCCTCCCCTTCTTAGCTAAACTCCTTGAAAAAGCTGTCTGTACTTGGTGGCACTGCTTCTTTTCTAAACCGGGGGTGGGAATTGTGGCCCTCTAGGTCCTTTTATTAAGGGGATTTGTTGTGTGAAATTTCGATTCAAAGGGCAGCACTTAAGGACCTAGAGGGTTACATGTGGCCTTGAGGCTGTAGGTTCCCCACCCCTGTTCTAAACCGTGTCCAGCCTGGTCTCATCAGGCATCGCATTAGGCAGCAGTGAATACAGTGCTGAGTCTGGAACCAAGAACATGTATATGACACTTAGTGGCAGTGTGATGCTGGCCAAGTCACTTAACCTTGGCCTCAGTTTCCACACCTACAAAGTGAGGCTAATAGTACCTGCCTCATAGGGCTGTAGTGTCAAGCTAGAGAACATAGGGTGCTTTTGCAGATATTAAATAAACCCTTGTTATCATCACTTGATTGAGAGTACTCTCTCCAAAGTTACTGGTAATTTTAGTTGCCAGATGTAGTGGCCTTTTCTCAACCCTCTAGGTTCAGATGTAAACTCTTCTGTCTGACATTTAAAGCTCTTCACAACCTGGCCCCTTCCCGGTCTTCTCCCATATTATTTTTCTACATTTGCTCTGTGATCTAGCCAGGTTGGCCTAGATGCTGTTCTTCACCCATGATGCTCCATCTCCTGTCTCTTTGCCTTTAAAGGTACTGGTTGTCCTCCATCCCTGGAATGATTTTCTCCCTTCTGCTTTCTGGAATCCCTGGCTTCCTTCAAGACCCAGCCCTAGTGCTGCCCTCTGGAGGCTGTCCTCCCCCTCCCTTCCAGCTGCTGGTGCTTTCTCCTCTAAGGCTGCCCTTGTAGCCTGCTTGTTATGTGTCTTATATACACACTTATGTAATACGCATGGATATATGTGTACACACATACATAGACACACACATTGGATCCCTTGTTAGAATACAAACACCTTGAAGGCAGGGACTGTTTTGATTTTTAATTTGTATCCCCAGTGCCTGATTAGTATAATGCCTGGAACATAGCCAGCACTTATAATTACTTAGTAATTGATGGATGCTTGGCTTCCCTGAAGAGAAATTGGGGATGGGGGAGAAAAGTCCAGTTCTTGAGTAACCTTAGAAGGGAGTTAGAGGAATTTGAAGGGGTGGCTGTGCCTTTGTCTTCATCTTACCCTCCCTTCACTCTTTCCCACACTAGCCAAAAAACAGGGCCAGAGTGGGATTATTTCATGCATCGCATTCAGCCCCACCCAGCCTCTCTATGCCTGTGGCTCCTATGGCTGCTCCCTTGGTCTGTATTCCCAGGATGACGGCTCTGCTCTTGCTCTGTTTGCGGGGCATCGTGGAGGCATCACCCATCTTTGCTTCCATCCTGATGGCAACCGTCTCTTCTCAGGGGCTCGAAAGGTGGGAGTTAGATGCTTGGGAGTAGGGTCGGTGGGCAGTTGCACAGATCTGAGTCAGATGCCATTTCACTGGGAGGGAAAGTAATATTAATTGCTAAGGGATGGATGGGGTTGGAGACCTGGGCTGTGAGGGGAGTAGGTGTGGGGGTTTGAATTTACTGAATGGCTTAGCTTCACCCTTAGGATGCTGAGCTCCTGTGTTGGGATCTCCGGCAGCCAGGCCATTTACTTTTGTCCTTGAACCGAGAAGTCTCTACTAATCAGAGGATCTACTTTGACCTGGACCCGTGAGTAGCCATAGTCCTCTATGTTTTCCAAGCAGCTAAAGAGCCCTTTTCCCCATCCCAAGGGAAACCAGTATGGATCCCCTTGGGTGGGTGGCACCTGGGAGGAACCCAGTCAGCTGGGTAATGAGGACTTATGAAGTCCAATGTGATTCTGCCCTTTTCTTCAGGACAGGACAGTTCCTAGCAAGTGGCAGCACTGATGGAGTTGTGTCAGTATGGGACACCAGTGGGGCTGGGCTAAACCAGCAGGAACCACTGATGAGTTTTCTACCGCAGAAGGACTGCACCAATGGCGTTAGGTAGGAGGCCTAGATGTCTTGGGGAATTTGGAGCCAGTCAGTTAGGCACTTATATGTCAGGCTCTGTGCAGAGTGCTTTTATAGTCTATGGGGAGATAGAACATGAAAACAGTCACGTACAAATTATCCATAGGATAGATTGGAAACAAATCAACAAAGACAAGACACTAGCATCAGTGAGGATTAAGAAGGACTTTACATGGAAAGTGGGTTTTTAGCTGGGACTTGAAGCTAGGAGGCAGAGTTGAAGAGGGAGATCGTTCCCAGGCATAAGGGACAGCTAGTGAAAATGCCCAGAGTCAGGAGATAGACTGTAGCAAGGAGCCTGGTGTCATCGAATTGCATTGGGGGAGTAAGATGTGAGTAGATTGGAAAGTAGATTGGAAAGATTGGAGAGATCCAGGTTGTAAAATCCTCTGGCTTTGAGTGATCCTAAAGGTGACAGGGAATGGGAAAGGGTGATTATGGTTATATCAGTGTTACAACTGTGCTTTGGGAAGTTGCATTTGATAGTCAAATTGGGAGAAACTTCAGGCAGGCAGACCAACCAGCAGGCTATTAAAATAGTCCTGGTGTGATGAGAGACTGAACCAAGGCGGTGGCAGTGTCAGGAGAAGGGGAGCTTACATGAAAGATATGACAATGGTAAAATCAACAAGACTTGACAACAGATTTGATATAGGGGATAAGAGGTGAATGGAAGAGGATGTTCATAGGTCGTGAGCCATAGGTGACTGGATGGAAAGTAGGGAGGAAGGTTTGGGGGTACAGATTTGTTGGAGGGAGATACTTTGGAAGAGAAGCAACTAGAATGGTACAGAAGAATGCCAGGCTGGGACTCTAACATCCCTCTCCCCTCCCTCTTCCCCTCCTTCCCTAACAGTCTACACCCAAGCATTCCTCTGCTGGCCACGGCCTCCGGCCAACGTGTTTTCCCTGAGCCGACAAACAGTGAGGATGAAGAGGGGCAGGCGAATGGGGTTCCCCTGCTCTCGCTGAGCCATGCCCATCCCGACTTTCGCCTCCAGCTGTGGTGGTGTGGGGGTGCTTCAGATATAGAAACCTCTGACTGCAAAGAAATGGGGAAAGAAGATGGTCCTGGGGAGGGAGAATGTGGGTCTGTATAAAAGGCTTTTTGAGATAGTAGACTGAGTGCTGTGTTCTTTTTGGGAAGAGGGTGCCTAGTTTTCCTCCTGAATCTGGTGTGATCTGTCACTTTGTGCCTGGACCTGGGAGGGATGAGGGATGGGAGCCAATCCACAGCAGAGTTCAGTGTGAGGTCACTGTTAAGTGTGGGTGGGGTTTCCAGTCATTGTTCCCATAGTTGCCAGGCAACCTGTAAACTGAAGGGGGTGTGTCTTCAGGTTTTGCTCCCTAGCATTGTGTGTATGATGTGGAGCTGTGCTATGTAGCCCCACTGGGGTCTGTTCGAGTGTGACTGAATTGATGTGGCAGGTCTCTGTGATTTTGTATGTGATTGTCTTAATTCAGGGGGAGGGAGGCATGTGTATGTTTTGGGTGTGAGATTACTGATGAAGCTCATGTACACTGAAGACCATTAATCACTCTTTGAAGCACTAAGTTGGACTTCACTCCCAGTCTTTTTTAGAGGGATGGGAGGGAGAGCAAATAGTTCCCCCTCCTCCCTCTTGGGGTCTCTACCTACCAGAGTCCTACAGTTATGGAAAGAGAGGTTGTGGAAAACTAAAGGTGGTAGACAAATAATGGAAGTAGGATTAATATTCACACAATATACAGAGCTTGTACAAGTGCCTAATTCATTAATCCAATAATTGGGTCCTATCTCCTTGTTTTTCAGCCCAAGCAGTCAGTTCCAGGATTTGCATTTACTTTTCTATGCTGGAGTCTCTCCTTTCCCTCTCCAACTTGTTTCCCTTCTCCATAAACTCTTCAATTGAGGACTCAAGCATTTCAGACCCTTTGGGAGGGACATAGGAAGGCATATTTCTTTCCCAGTAGGATTTACTAGTCTAATGGGAGATATTAACCCAAACTGGATAGAAAGACAAGGGTAAACTATGTGCATTGGTGCTAAAATGGGGGAAGGAGGAGGACCCTATCCTGGCTGTCCCTCACCTTCCTGTATACTTGTTTCATCTCCTGAGCTCATTTGCAGCGGACTTCCAGGTTTCACTGTAGCTGATTGGGCTCTTGAAATCATTTGGGTTCCATCCTTCCTCTCCCCTTCCCCACTAGTACAAGGCCCTTATATGTACAATCTCTTAGAGGAAATGTCTTATGCTTCCTCAGTTTTTATACATATAAAGGAAAGGTTTTCCCTCCACCCTCCCTCTTCTACTGTCCTAGTCTTCACCCTCCAGCCACACAGAAAATGATAACTGAGACTTCTATTATGATTATAAAATCATTTGTTTCTCCTTACAATAACCCTAGGAGGTAGGTAGGGCTAGTATAATTCTATTTTATGGGTGAAGAAAAGAAACAAGTCAAATCACTTGACTAAGGTCCCACAGCTAGGAAGCGACTATTGTATAGGCTACTGCACCCTGCAGGGTGAAGTGTTCTACATCAGGATTAGAACCCAGATCTTCTGGTTCAGCCTTCATGACCCCCCATGATAGTGGGCTTTCCTCCCATGGAAGCCTCTAAACGCAAAGGCAGTAAACTGCCATGGTTTTCCCTGCACCAAATTAATTTCCTTTTGCCATTTTCCCTTCCTTCACATTTCCCTCCCCAGCTAGGGAAAGATCCTTTCTTTTCTGGGTTTCAGATTCTGTTCTCTTCTCTCACATTTCACTCATAAATGATAAAAAAAAAAACTGGACCAGTAGTACACACTAGTGAAGCTTGTGATTGTTGGGTTTGGGGGAAGTGGGGAGGATGCTGCGTGACTGAAGGAGCTTAGTTCTCAGGGTAGGGAGGGCTGGGCTCCACCTAAGAAGCAGGTTCTTTTAAAACCAGAAGGAAGCTGCAAGGTCCAGGTGGCTGAGAGTGAGGAGACAGACAGAGAGAAGGAAAAAGAAAGTCGACTTAAAGAAACAAAGAGAGCAAGAAAGAGTTGGGCGGGGTTGAAGGCAGCACTGGTAGGAGGTGTGGGTGTTGTGGTAGGGAGTGGGGTATGGGATCCTGCCTCCTCTAACTCCAGATCCAGTTTTTCCCTTCATCCCTCCCTCTCCCCGCCTCTCCTTTAACTCCCCCCTCCTGAGCTCTGGACTCTAGTCTCCTCCCCTAGCCTGCTGCCCTCAGTCCCCAGCTAGGCTAGGGCTCCAGCTCCATTCCCAGCTTTGGCTCTCCCTCCCTTCGGCACCCCCATGCCTTCCCTGCCTGGCCCCCCACTCCCTCAGCCTCCCCCAGCCCCTCACTAGGCCCCCTCAAAAAACCCAGGGTGCTGAAGTGTGGGCAGTGGTGTGTGTGTGTGTGTATGTGTGTGTGCATGTGTGTAGAATCTGCAGGCAGTTTGGGGGGGCACCCTGGAATCTCGTGGGGTTGAGCATTGTAAGGAAGGGGGTTGGAGAAGAGTAGGGTAGACAAGGCAGGGGGAAAATTGGAGGTGGGGTGAGCAATCAAAGAGAAACAGGGAGGCTTGAGCAGTATAGGTCAGAGACTAGAAGGAGGGGGGTTGTGAGACCCCTGTGGAGTGGCTCAGGCTGTGTGTGGCTTTGGGGGAAGTTGGTGCCTCCACCCCCCCAGTCCTTGGCAGGGGAGGGTAATGGGGGCCCTCCATCCTGGGCTGGGGGGCGTGAGAGTCGGGGGGCTGCTGCTGGGCCTCTTGGGGCTGGTGTCGGGGCTTAGCCTGGAACCTGTCTACTGGAACTCGGCGAATAAGAGGTGAGCTGGGTGGGGGGGATTTGGGAGGGCTAGGTAACCACTGCCACCACTATCACAGCAGAGAAGTAGTCATTGAGAAGGTTATGGACTTTGGGAGAGCTGGACATCTGTGTGAGATATCTTGGGCTAGATAAGAGGACAGAGTTCTGTGGTCCTGAATGCAATTAGAAGGATGCCATTTGAAAGCTGAGAAACCAGAGGTTTGCTCCCCAAACAAGACATGTAGGTGTAGGTGATACAAGATCTGAGGTATAGGTAGAGGAGAAAAGAAGGAGTAGGATGTCCAAAGTTTAGAAGACCCCATAGAGGAGAGGTATATAAAGTTCAAGGGGGAGGGGAGATGCACTGGGCTTAGGTAGGAACAAGTGGGGTGTCTGGATTTGTGAATGACTTGTTTAAGAGGGCTGGAGTGGGCTAAAGAATATCTGGTCCATTCATTAGTTAGATCTAATCAGAGTAATGTGTGGAGCCTCAGGATCTTAGGGAGGGTGCCTTCCCTCTGTAGGCAGCATGGTTGGATAAAATGTAGAGTGTAAAGGAGCTCAGTCTAGTGAGTCAGTCTATCGGTTATTCTATGTTACCTTTCTTCATGTGGCTCTGGCCTCCCTGCCTTGTGGATCTCTTAATGATGGGAAGCTTTCCCCCACCCCAAGGTCCTCCTCCTCCCCTCTTTGGGCAGGCTTAGCCACATCCCTCTTGGATCATCAGCTGGGACATCCTACTGCCTCTCCTTGTTTTATCAAGAGAAGGGTCTAAGGGTCCGAGGGGACCTCAAGCAAAACAGGACAGACCTCAGTTCAAGACTGTCCCTCCCCTAGCCAAGAACTGTTTTGAAAACCATCTCTTTTCCCAGCTGCCAAGTCAGAGCCTTCTTCACTGTACTCCTTCCCCATGGACTTACTACAGTACCCCATCCTCATTAGACTCCTTTGGGTATAATTTCAGTGCTTCCCAGCTCAGCTCTATTCCATCAATCACTGGAGGAACTAAATGGAGCGGGGGGGGGGGGGGGGGGGGGGGGGGGGGGGGGGGG
>CM053586.1:186447807-186489147 GCA_028646515.1 Pseudochirops corinnae | reverse complement strand
GAGAGTTAGAGAGTCCTGTGGGTCTCCTTCCTTGGGAATTGCTAAACATGTTGTGAACTCCTGGGTTGGAAAGGGAGTTGGCCAGTCAAGAGAAGGCAGAAGAAGACAGAATCTCCATGACCCTGGAAGGATCAGTATTTAATATCTTGTTACTATTGATGTGAGAGAATATGGAAAGGAGATGGTTTAGTTTGTGATGGGAGTAGGGACTGGGGGATCATATGCCTGGGTATATGAGGGTAGGATTGAAGTGAGTCATGAATCTCATTCTAGGGCCAGTATTATTTTCCCCAGCAGGGAGGTGGCAGCTAAAGCTTTAGAGTTATTTTTTTTCAAGGAAATGAAAGTGTGGGATGAGAGGGGACAGAAGCTAGGGAATGAACTTAGGTATTCAAGTCCCCAGCTCTGGTTCTCATTAGAGGCCCCAGGTTTCTAGCCCTAAACTGGTCCCATCTTCAGTGCTTTATTTCCTCTGATCATATTGCCATGGCAACCACTATGATATCACTGGGCTGGCATTGATGGGAAGAAATCCCCACTTCCATCCCCATCTCTCTTTATGTCCTGATGCTGCTGGAGTTACCTTGAGAATGGGTGAGGTCACCTTGTAAGGCAATGATGTCACTGTGATTGCGTTATGGCATTAGGGGTTGGGGTGGATGCTGTGACCTCACGATTAGTTGCCATGGACTACAATGATTAAGTCACCAGTGAGGGGTGGGCCCCATGACTCCAGAGAGGCCAGCTCCTTGGCAACTGGCATCCTGTTGCCATGACAACAGGCCAGGTGATGGAGGTTGGATGGCAGAGTGTGTATAGTTTGGCGGGGGGGAGAGCATTGAGTAAAATACATCTGGACATATTGAGGGGTAATGAATCCAAGTGTCTGTCCCATTCCTCTCTCCCTAGCTTTTCTCTTTAGTCCCTGTTCCCTATAGGGGCCAATATATTAAATCTAATAGTATATATATTTTTGACTTAGCAGTCAGGAAGCAGGAACTGACACCTGGGGAGTCTAGATGGCTGGATTCTTGAGGGGAGTTAGAGCTCTTGGACCCTCTTTTTTTCTGTTCAGGTTCCAGGCAGAGGGAGGTTATGTGCTGTACCCCCAGATTGGGGATAGACTGGATCTGCTATGCCCTCGGGCCCGGCCCCCTGGCCCACACTCATCCCCAGACTATGAATTCTACAAGCTGTACCTGGTTGGAGGAGCCCAGGGCCAGCGCTGTGAGGCACCCCCATCCCCTAACCTGCTCTTGACCTGTGACCGGCCTGATGTTGATCTTCGATTCACCATCAAGTTCCAGGAATACAGCCCCAACCTATGGGGACATGAATTCCGTTCACACCATGACTACTACATCATTGGTACTGGGGCTGGGGACATGTCAGGGAGGAGCTAACTGGAGGAAGAGGGAAAAGTGGGGAAGGGAGAGTTATAGGAGGGGAATGGGCTGGTAAGGCATGCATTTAGATGCAGGTAGGTCCTGAGGCAGGATGCAAATGTATCTTTATTTACTGCCCACTGCCAAGTGGAAGAGGTTAATATAGGATGGACTTAATTGGCTAATTCAGTATTCAGGCTCTTGGGTAACAACCTTTTACTTGTTTTCTCTTAAGCTACATCAGATGGAACCCGAGAGGGCCTGGAGAGTCTGCAGGGTGGGGTCTGCCTGACCAGGGGGATGAGGGTACTTCTCCGTGTTGGACAGAGTGAGTAGAGGCTGGCTGGGGTAAGCTGGGGAATTAAGGAAGATGCTAAGACATTTGGAATTCCCAAGGGGTCAGAAAGTCAGCAGAGGATTGCTAAATGGAATAGGAGTTTGGATGCTCTGACTCCTCTTTGGCTTCCTCTCCAGGTCCACGGGGAGGGACAGCTCCTCGAAAACCTGTCTCTCAAATGCCAATAGAGAAGGACCAAGGCGCAGCACACCGCCTGGATTCCAGCAAAGAGAATATGTCAGGTATGACTCCAGATGTCCAAGCACCTACATTTTCTCCCCAAAAATCTACACTATTCTTACTCTCCTTTGCCCTCTCTCTGCAGAGAAGGAGAGAACAGTTAAAGGAGGGAAGGGGAGGGACTGAAGATAGGAGGGGGAAAGAAGCTAAATGAGGAAGAGGCTTAATTAGAGCTAATTAGCCAAGTCATGGCTTTAATTAGCACTGTCAGACAAGGGGGGAGGGCCTGTAGCAAAGAACGGAGGGGTTGGACACCTGGGTTCTGAGTGGAAATAAAAGGGGAGGGAAGCATAAGATTGAAAAATTAAGATGCCTTGGTCCCAGAGGGGATTAAAGAAGTGCTTGTGTGGCCAGGTATCTTCCTTCCTTCTTTAGCACCTCCTGTTCTTCCTTTCTCTCAGGTGATCCCTCCAGTAATGCAACTTCCCGGGGTACAGAAGGCCCTCTTCCTCCCCCTAGCATACCAGCAGTGGCTGGGGCAGCTGGGGGACTGGCTCTGCTCCTCCTGGGTGTGGCAGGGGCAGGGGGTGCCATGTGTTGGCGAAGAAGACGGGCCAAGCCTTCTGAGAGCCGACATCCTGGGCCAGGCTCTCTGGGGAGGGGAGGATCTGTGGGACTTGGGGGTGGGGGAGCAGGAGGAGTAGGTCACCGAGATAACGAGCCTGGAGAGTTGGGGATCCCTCTAAGGGGCAGTGGGGCTACAGATCCCTCCTTCTGTCCTCACTATGAGAAGGTGAGTGGTGACTATGGACACCCTGTGTACATTGTGCAAGATGGGCCACCTCAGAGCCCTCCAAACATCTACTACAAGGTGTGATGGTCCCCACACTACTTACAAAACCTGGGTTTCCCAGAGACACACTAGGGATGCCCTGCAGTCTCAATCATGGTTTGAGGGAATTCCTTCTTCCCCAGTACTTTCTCTTTGAACCCCGATCTGCTGCCCCTTCATTCTTCTGATCATCTCCCTAAGTTTCCAGGACCCCTTAAAAGACCCTCCCATCAAGTTTCTGCTCCCGTCCGCCCTCTCCTCCTTGCTCCTTAAACCATTGCCTACCTTCCAGCTTGTGGTCCTGCCTTCTGCCTGGCCACAGTGAAGACTGAGGTAAAGACAGCATCCTTCTCTGCCTTGGCATCATTACTGTCGGTGCTTGCCTCACCCTCTTGTTGGGGGCAGAATCTCACATCTCTGGCGTTGGATGTCTTTGTCTCCTCTCTGTTGCATAGTTTATTTTCCTGTCATTCTCTCTCTCTTCCTCTTCGTGCTTGTCTTTGCTATCCTCCTCTTCCATCCCTTTCTCTTTTACATATCCCATTCTTTCTGTCCTTTCAACCCCTCATTCTTTTCTCCAGTCTCCTGAGGGTGGGGCAGAGTCTTTGATCTTGTTCTTTCTCTATCCTTTAACTTCTCAAACTGAGAGCTTTCCTATAGCTCTCCAAAGATTTGGGGCCTTAAGGAGAAGGACCCAGTCTCCAGCCCAGCCTAGGGGTGGATAGCAGATTCTCCCTCCTCCTCCAATGCCCACTCCCTCAAATCCTCTGCTCCCTTCAGCCATTTAGGACAACTGGGCAAAATGGTGACTGCCTTTGGAGGGAGTGATCCATTTTGCCTAAGAAGTGGCCAGGGCTGGGTGGGAAATGACTCTTGCCAGGGCAAGAAAAGGAACTGTCCTGGAAAGGAAGCAACAAAGCCTGGTACTACATTGAATGGGCCTCTGCTGGAACAGACAAGAAAGGGACCTGCCTTGATGGGCATTGACAAGGCCTGAACAGAAATGTTCTCTGAATTGGCAGGAAGCAATGCACTTGGACTAGGAAGTGCCTTCAACCAGGATGAGAAGGGACACTTCCGATTCAGGAAGTGTGGCTGGAACTGGAAGTGACACAAGCTGGGTGGGTGGGAGGTAGACAGTGTTTCCTCTTTGGAGGGAGGCAGGATAGAGCCTCCTGGTTCTGGTGGAAGCTGGAGTTGACTAATAGGAGAAGGGGGTGGGGAAGACAGGTGGGGAAGTGGACTGGGAATGGGATTTTAGTGAGGGTTGGCAGTGAAGGTGGTGTTGGTACCACCATCCCATAATCTCCTTCACCTGAATTTCATCTACCTACTTTGTTCATGGCAACTAAAATGATGCCTGTCTACTGTTACCACAGATGAGTTTCAGCTTGCCCTCATTCCTCCTTCAAATTACCAACCAACAGGACTGCCCTAACAAGCAAAATATGCCCTCCCCTGCCCCATGCCAACATGGCTGCTTTTGCTCATGGTACCCTCCATTTTTCTACCCAGTCCCTCCCCAACCAACACAGTTTCTTCCTTAGTAACAGAAATGGTGGCCTCCCAACTGGTTCAGCCCACAGAAGCCCTTAGCAACTGCAGATACTGTCATAGTTACCATCCTAGTCCTCATCCTGCTCTCCAGTACAACTATCTCAATTGGGTGCTGCCTCAGTTTCTTCTCAGTTCACTTCCAGGGTGGACCTTGGCTAACAAGATGGTGACTCTTGCTAATAATGATGGCTCCCCTAGTCACCAGCCAAGATGACTGCCCTGGCCATTGGAGACCAAGTCACCTCTCTAGTTCTGCAGCTCCCAGTTCCTTCCTGGTTTTTTTTTTTTAGTCCCTTCCCCCAGGGAACAGGAAGTTGACATTGCCATGGAGGAGGCAGCAAGGTATGGCTGTCACCTCAATAGTTTTACTGTAAAAGGGAAATTTGAACAACAAAAGTAAAAAAAAGAATAAAAAAATACAAAAGCAGAAGAGAAGGCTGGAGGATGAATGGAATGGGGCTGATAGAGAAGCTGGTGGTCAGAGTGGCTTCTAAACTTGATCTGGGGTGAAGAATTCGAAGGGAAATGAAAAAGGGAGGATTTAAAAAAGTGAATTGTGGTGTGCCTGAGGAGCTTGACAATGCTGCGTTAGAATAATGTGATACAAAAGTAGAACCTGCTTTTCCCTGTCTAAAGGTGGAGAAAAGGTCTGGGAGGTTGCTATGGGAGCCACTATTTAAAACATCTTAAAATGATTTAGAGGACCTACATGTTGCCGGGTGTGAAAGATTTTAAAGTCGTATTGGAAAATGTAGAATGAAAGGCGTACTCCAAACCAAAAAAAAAGGGATATGGACTCAAGAGAAATAGAGAAAGATAAAAATGTGTCCCTCTTGAATGACCTCCCAGACCTATGTAGGTGTCTCAGATTTTGGGGAGGTTCAGGCCCACTTGGTCTCGTGTGTGTGTGTGTGTGTGTGTGTGTGTGTGTGTGTGTGTGTGTGTGTGTGTGTGTGAGAGAGAGAGAGAGAGAGTGTGAGCTTATGTTGGAAGATTAAGGGCTTTCTAAAGACAAGGGCTGGGACTGGATGACCTCTAGAAGAGCTAGCCAATTGTGCATGTTGCTCAAGAGCCTAGGGGTCTGGCTCTTCAGCTTTTGGCTTTTCTATTCCCCAACTCCCAGCCCTCATTCCTCTAAGGAGACCAGGAATTTATCCTCGGAAATTCTGGCTCTATTCTCCTGTATAATAGTAGCTATCGGGCATCACTAAAGCAGACTGGCAGAGGTCATGACCTCTACTCTCTCCATCTCTCCTGTGATTCCAAGTTCCCTCCCTAATTCCCATCTGCCTGGATATTTCCCTCTCCTCTGTCCAGTGGGACTATTGCACCTCATCCTGGCAACTCCCCCTTTCCAACCTCTAGATCAAGAAAGGGATGAGGTCAGGAACATGGTACTATATGCCCTAGTGCCTGAGGGACACTGGGGCTCTGAGGGGACAGTTGGTGACTGGAGAGGGTGGGGTGGGTCAGATACCTAAGTTTACTTCTTGAATCAACTCTGGACCAAAGCATCCTATCCTTCCTTTAAGGCAGCCCTTTGCCAATCCTGCACGCTGCACCCCCCTCCCCACTTTAGCTGCTTGGAGAGAGGGATTCTGAGGGGATGGACCCTGATGGGGGGGGTATTACTATGGCAACATCCCCTTCTTTATACAATAGGAAGCCTCCTACTCTGATGAAGTCTGCTTCCCCAGCCCCAATTGCTGGCTATCAGCCTCAGGGACTTGGCAACTGTCACTATGGCAACCTGGAGCCCAGCAACAAGGCCTTCGTGGAAAGGAGGGGTCCAGGACAGGGGCTGGGCTGTTTGAGGGGCCCTAGACTGACAAGAATAAAGGCAAGAGGTGATAAAGGGAGGCAAAGGAAAGGTGGGATAATATACATCAAAGACACCACCCCAATAAGAAAGCAAAAGAGAAACACCTGGGGATAGATGTACAGCCATAATGGCATCTCCACCCCTTCCTTCCCCTCCCAACATATCCACCCCCGCACACACACATGTATATATATATATATATATATATATATATATATATATATATATATATATGTATGTATGTATGTATGTATACACATGTGCACACACAGACTTGCAGACTGGGGTAGGACTGTACATTGTGTACATTGTGTACATTCTGTAACACAGACAGAAATACAAATGGGCACACACCCTTTGTTTTTCCACTAGGATACAAGGACACCACTCAGACACACATACCCAGGTGATAAATACACAAGTCCCTGAGTTTACTTGCAGAGATAAATGCCCCCAGGTAACACCTGTAAAAACACATGGAAAGGCAGAGATAGAACTTGAGCATACACAACCACAGGAATTCACAAACACAAATTGCTAGATCAGCCCCTTGGAGTTCTCTGGGGGGCTTTGCCTCAGGAACAGACCACAGGGTAGCAAGACGTTTTAGATGATAACATGTTTTTTTCCAGAGGGCACTTTTCAACAAACGACTTTTCCTGCCCCAGTAGCAGCTTTCTATACAAAATAGTTAAGCAAAATCATTTAATATATACAGTGATTGCACTGCCAAGATGTTAATTGTGACTTTGCAGCTTGCAGTTTGCTAACAGAAAGGATGTGTGCTTTAACTTTATTCTGAATTTCGTTGCCTTATGGAGGTGGACCTGGCACATTAAAGGGACTATTGGATTTTTGATCAGAGAGACCTGGGTTTGAATTTTTGTCTCTGTCTCTTGTCTCTGTCTCCCTCTTAGCTTTGTTTTCATTTGAATTGTTGTAGTTGGATAATAGTATTCTTTTGGTGCTATATTCTCCACTTATATCAGTTCATTCAAGTTTTTCCATGTTTCTCTGAAGTCTTTATATTCATCATTCCTTATGGCACAGTAACTTTCCATTATATTAATAATACCACAATTTTTTCCACTACTCTCCTATCTTTGGAGATATGATTCCCCTTTCACTCTTCCCCTAGCCCTCTCCCCTCCAAATTACAAAAAGGGCTGGTAGAAACGGTTTTTGACACATAAAAGACTTTTCTCTTACTGACCTCTTTGGGGGCATAAATTCAATAATAGCATTGCTGAATCACATGGAGTGAACAGTTTAGTAGCATTTTTCATGTAATTCCAAATTGTTTTCTAGAGTGAATGTATCAGTGAATTAGTATGCATGTCTTTTCATAGTCTCTCCGACACTGACTTTTTCCACTTTTCCCTATCTTTGTTGATTTTATGGGTGAAGTGATAGCTCAGAATTGTTTAAATTTGCATTTCTCTATTTGTGATTTTGAAGACTTTCTCCTGTGATTATTGGTAGTTGATATTCTTTTAAAAACTGTTTATATCCTTTTAACTGCTTGTCTATTAGAGAATAGCTCTTATAGATTATAGATTTCAGTTAATTCCCTCTAGATTTTGAATGTTTGACTTTTATTAGAGATTCTATAGCATATTTTTGCATTTGATAAATCCAGTGGCCTTTTCTTAGCACTCATCTTCTTTGATAATTTTGACTAAACCTTCCTCTGGGACGCTCTTGTTCGTTGCTATTTATGCCATTGTTCAAAGTACATGCTAGACTTCTTCCTGAAAGAGAAGGAGGTAAATGGGCTTAAGAAATAACTCTCTACTCTTCAAATTATCAGGAACAGTGAAGTATTCCTTAAATGAAGGTTCCTTAAAGGTTTTCTTGGTGAAAACCAAGAAGAAAAGGGATCTGAAGAGGCAGGGAAGAATGTCAGAATGTTGGGGAGTGGAAGAATGTCACATGAATATATGAACAGACTGGTGCTGGACTTAGGGAGGTTGAGTCTGCTCTCTCTCACTAAAGGGTGCCAGCTCTGCTTTTTTGTGAAGGCTATATTCAGTCCTAGGAGAGTTTAATCTCTAAAGAAATTCTCTGGCTCTTTATGACCCTATGCTAGAATCATAGGGAAAAATCATTTAAAGCTTAGGATTGGTTCATATCTAGTAGGATCAGGATTCTCAAAAAGAAGCAGAAAGTATTCAGTGTACAATGTATATCAGATGTAGGATAGCTATTTATTTTTTCCATTTAAATGCTTAAGGAGTGGCTTGGTGGCACAGTGAATAAACCACTGGCCCTGGAATCAGGAAGAGCTGAGTTCAAATCCAGCCTCAGACACTTAACACTTACTAGCTGTGTGACCTTGGGCAAGTCAGTTAACCTCAATTGCCCTGCCTTTCCCTCTCCAAAAAGAAATAAAAAGAAATGCTTAAAACACAAAAGATTTATAAGTACAAACATTCATAAAGATTCCCATTGTCTTAATCTTCAAACCTCTTGACATCATCTTCAAAGCTTTTCCTTTACCCTAGTCCCTAACAAAGAGGTGACCTTTCTTGCCATGGCCAACCTCTCTACACAGGCACTTGTTCTCATGGTTTCCCTTCTTCTACAGCAGATTGCATCCTCAATCATCCCTACTTGGTTTAGACTCTTCCATCTCTACTGGTTCCTTTCCTACCCCCTTAAAATATGGCCAACTACTTTTGTCCTTTTTTTTTTTGAAGCAATAAAGAAAAACTTTTCCTAGGTGCTACCATCCTTTCAAGCTATGGTCCTTTATCTCTCCTCTCTTTCTTAGTCAAATTCCTTGAAGCTATTTACACTCACTGCCTTCACATCCTCTCCTTTCTTTCCTCAACCCTTGGCAATCTGGCTTCCAACCTCATCACTCAACTGAAACAGTATCACCAAAATTGACCACTATCTCTTACTTGACATATTTGATGGTCTTTTCTCAGTCCTCATCTTTCTTGATCTCTCTGCTACATTTGACACTGTTGATAAGCCCTTTCCATGTGAATGCTCTACTTTCTCTTGATTCCTGCTGCCGAATGAATTTTCTTTAAATGCAGATCTATCCATGAATTCTCCAATTCAAATAAATTTCAGTTGCATCTAGGATAAAATAGAAACTCTGCTGTTTTAACTTTTAAAATTCTATATAACCTGGCCCCAGCCTTTCTTTACAGTCTCACTGGAAGTTGTTACCCCCTTTCCCTCATGTTGGTCTTCTCTCTGTTCCTCACACATGCCATTCCACATGTCTAGAACCTATTCCTTCCTTACCTCTGCCTAATAATAATAACTATTAGCAAACCATTGTGCTTTAAGTTTTGCAAAGCATTTTTCATATGTTATCTCATTTGATCTTCACACCAAGAGAGTAAACTGAGGCAATAGTTAAGTAACTTGCCCAGAGTCACACAGCTAGCAAGCATGTGAGGCAGTATTTGATCTTGGGTCTTCTTGCTTCCAATGCTAGTGCTCCATTCTCTCTCTCTTCCTCTAAGAAGGAGCTTAAGCACGATTTTCATTAACTCTTACCTGATTTCCCCCCAAGTGCTAGTACACTCCTTCCAAAACTACCTTGTATTTAACAACTTTGTATGTATTTTCATTTATTTGCTTTATATTTATAACATGTATTTTTAATCTATATACTTTTCTGGAAGTTAGGTGGCACAGTGGATAGAGTTCTGGGCTTGGAGTCTGGAAGATTTGAGTTCGAATGTGACCTCACACACTTACTAGCTGTGTGACCTTGGGCAAGTCACTAATTCACTGGAGAAGGAAATGGCAAACCACTCCAGTATCTTTGCCAGAAAAAAATTCATGGACAACATTGGCAGTGCTATGGTTCATTGAGTCATGAAGATTCTGACAGGACTGAACAACAACAGCAACTTATTGTCTCCTCCATTTGAATGTAAGCTCTTTGAGAATAGGGATTGGAAGAGGATTCTGGGAAGATGGCAGAGTAGATCTCTCCAGATCTCCTCCACAAACAAGTATCAGGGTGAATGTAGAGTGGCACAAATAAACAAGAGTTAGGGCAGAATAGTGATCTTCCTGGGACAAGTGGAGAAGATTATAAGAAATACCCCAGGATGGAAGTTCCCTCTGAGTGAAGTGCAAATACCTTCAGGCTATCTCTGATGAAATGACAAGCTCTGGGGGCAGCTGGGTTGGAAGGTAGCCTTAGACTCAGCCATAGGAACTGTCATCTCACAGACAGTGAGGGGGAGGGTCAGACATCCGAGCAGGGGAAGATTGAGGGAACCTCTGCTGCCAAGGGATACCAGGCCCAGCTGTGCTGCTGAGACATAGTCCCCAGAGAGAAGGAACCAGCACATGACCAGTGAGTGCAGAAACAATGGGGTGGGGATGCTGCTGGCTGTAGGCACTTATAGGACAACTGAGTTCTTGGTTTTGGTTCCAGGCCAGAGGAGTGAACTGAAGGTTATAGCCACTGACAGGTCCTCAGGGATTAAGAGCATTTCTAGCATTGTGTGCCTGGGGGCCCTGGTTGTGGCTTGGAGGGGGAAAAGAGTGCTGAGGTGGGGTCCAGGACAAAGTTCAAAAAATAACAGTAAGCAGGACCCGAGGGCAGAGGCACCATCCCCATGACCCAGTGTTAGAGGTGATTATAATAACAAGGTGCTAAAAAAATGAGCAAGGGAAGAAGAAAGAACCCAACCACAGACAGTTATTATGGGAATAGAGAAGACTAGATTTCTTCAGAGGGGAGCCTCTCCTACCCCAAAGAGTAGCGTCAAATAGTCACATGCTCAAAAAGAATTCTTAGAACTCGAAAAAGACTTCAAAAATCAAAGAAGAAAGATTGAGGAAAAAATTTAAAAAATAATAGTCTAAGAAAACAAAGAAGATTATGGAAAGAAATTCAACCAAATGGAAAAGGAGATCCAGAATATTTTTGGTTTTTTTTTTTGCTTCTTGGAGGGGGGAAGGTAGGGCAATTGGGGTTAAGTGATTTGCCCAAGGTCACACGCCTAGTTTTGTGTTAAGTGTCTGAGGCCAGATTTGAACTCAGGACGGTCCTTCTGTCTCCAGGGTCAGTGCTCTATTCACTATGCTACCCCAAGATCCAGCATATTAAGGAAGAAAACAACTCCTTGAAAGCTAGAATTGGACAAATGGAAGCCAGTGACATATAAGAAACTAAGAAATAATAAAACAAAATAAAAAGAATGAAAAAAATAGAAGAGAGTGTGAAACATAAGAAAAACAACTGAGCTGGAGAACAGATCAAGAAGAGAAAACATAAGAATAATCAGATTATCTGAAAGCTATGATCAAAAAAAGAATCTTGATACAATAACACAAAAAATAATTAAAGAAAATTGCCTTGAAGTTTGAGAACAAGAAGGGGGAAGGAGAAATAGAAAAAAATCTACCTATCACCACCTGAAAGAGATCCTAGGATGAAAACCTACGGGAATATCACAGCCAAATTCTGTAACTCTCAGGTTAAGGAGAAAATATTACAAACAACAAGGGAAAAAACCAATTAAAATATGGTAGAGCCACAATTAGAATTGCACAAGACCTAGCAGCGGCTACACTAAAAGACTTCAGGTCTTGGAACATTATATATTGAAGAACAAAGGTACTGGGGTTGTGGCCAAAAATATCACACCCAGAAAAGTTAGGTGTAAGCCCAAATGAAAAAATGGGCGTTCAATGAATTGGCAGACTTCGAGGATTTTGGTGCAAAAAGACCATAACTTAATAGAAAATTTGACATACAAAATCCAGGAGAAATGTAAGGTAAGCATCAAAGACCAATTACAAGGAACTCAATAAGGACAAATTGTTTACTTTTTATACATGGAAATGTAAACCATAGGCCTAAGATTATCATCAATAAACGGTAATCTAAAAGAAAGATTGGGGTAGAGTTGAGAATGATGTGATTCTAAAAAGCAAAATTGTGTAGGAAAAGGTAAAAGGAGTAATTATTTCATACAAATGAGGCAAGAGAGGAAGAACTGATACAGAGGAATCAGATAGGGTAGGAGGACTGGTAGTACTGGAACCCCACTCACATTAGATATGAGTTGAAGAGAGAATCGCATATAAATTTAGAAGGGTGTAAAAGTCTTTAAAATTTATAAAGAAGTAAAAGGATGATGGAACGGGATAAGAGGGGTATAGAAAGGTGAGTAGATTAACAGGAATGGGTTAAAGAGGAAACAACATATATATCTAGAAGGGTATAAAAGTCTTCTAAATTGAGAAAGAAACAAGAGGGCAAGGGAAGAGGGTGGAGGGAGAGTATAAGGAAGGGTAAGGTAGTGGGTAGAAGTAAAGCAGAGGAGTGAGGAGGGTTAGGAATAGGGTGAGAAGGATAGTGAGTAAAAATAGGAAGGAGGAAAATATACAACAAATAATTATAGCTTAGAATGTGAATGGGACGAATTTACCCATAAAATTGAAACTGATAGCAGATTAAAAATTTGAATTTAACAATATGTTGCTTTCAGGAAATACAATAAAAATGAAAGATACATACAAACATAAAGGTCAGGAGTAGAATTTATTATGTAAAAAAAGTAATCTCAAAGTCAAAGTTAAAATAAATTTAATCAAAAGAGAAAAGCAGGGAAATTATACTGTCAGCCATATTATCTAATATTCTTTTAGACCATTTAATGGAAATGTAAACCATAGGCCTAAGATTATTATCAATAAATGGGTAATTTAAAAGAAAGATTGAGGTAGAGTTGAGTATGATGTGATTCTGAAAAGCAAAATTGTTTAAATAACATTTAAAGTAACTAGACAGTATAAAATGCATGAGAATATACCTGCCAGAACAGACATAGGAACTATGCAAATATAAACACGAAACACTTTTTATACAAATAAAATTAGATATAAATAATTGAAGTAATATTTATTGTTCATGGATAGGTAAATTCAATATAATTTTTTAAAATTATAATTCTTCCTAACTAGTCTATATATGTAATGTCATCCTAATTAAAATTATGAAAAAATTATCTTAGTGAGTTAGAAAAAATAATAACAAACTTCATTTGGAAGAACAAAAAGTCAGGAACTTCAAAGAAACCAGGGTAAAAAGATGTAAAGGAAGCAGATTCGGTAGTATCAGACTTTAAACCATATTACAAGGTGAGAGAGCATTGTTGAAGTGTAAAATGGATGATTTTTATTATTTTAAATTGAAGTTTTATTGCATAAATAAAACCTATGCGACCAAGAATAGAAGGAATGCAGAAAATTGGGGGGGAACCTTTCATAGACAATATCTCAGATAGAATGTGATTGGGTTGGAATTGCTGTGGTATAGGAAATGATGATCTGGTTGATTTAGAAAAACAAGACTTGGACTTATGGAGGAAGAGGTTATCTGTCTTCAGAAAAACAGATGACACGTGGAATTAAGCAAAGTATAGTTTTACATATATGTGTATCAGTGTAGATGTGTATATATGCATATGTTTATATCTATCTATGTGTGTATATATATATATATATATATACACACATACATACATATAGCTATATATCTGTGCTTAATTGTAGCTTTCTTAGGGGGGCAGGGAGGGGTAAAAATAAAGTAAAAAGTACACAGCAGAGAACAAAAGAAAACATGCAAGGAAAAAAAGAAAAGCTAGCTAGCTTTGAAAACCATGTGTAGTATTTAGTATATAGGTTTTCTTAAAATGGAAATTTATTGCTTTATATTGAGTCCTCTCTTTTGTTCTCCTATATACATGGTAATATTTTTTCTTTTCTTATTTTATATTTAGTTTAAAATAAGTTTAAAGACAAATGAACAAACAAAAAGAATAGGGATTGTTTCATTGTTTGTGCTTGTATCCCCAACCCTAACACAGTGTTAGGTACAGAGCAGGCACTTAACAAAAGTATGTGTTGTTTAATTATCTCATTTTAGACTCTGCTTGACGTGTAAGATACTAAACCATGAGGCACCTAGTGAGAATATTAAATAGACATTTCACCTTCACCTCAGCTCTGAATAGTTTCCTCAAAGTGAAAAGTCTTCTGCTAAGCCAGGTTAGGGCTTGGGTTCATCTTCTCCAAGAGGTATCGTAGCAGCTGAAGGAAGCCTTTCTTACACTCAGCCAGCACTGACTGAGGAACCTAGGACCTCTCAAGCTTTCTTTAAGGAAAGAAAAACAAAGCAGAAGAGATGGCCAGGTACCCATTTGGGGCAAAGATATTGGAGTAGTTTGCCATTCCCTTTTCCAGTTGATTTTCCAGGTGAGAAAACTGAGGCAAACAGAGTAAAATGACTTTCCCAGGGTCACATAGCTAGTAAGTGTCTAAAGCTAGATTTGAACTCAGGTCTTTCTGGCTCCAGGCCTAGCACTTTATCCACCATACCACCTAGCTGCTGGTGTTTCCCATTAAAAGTACCATAAAACATTTAGGCGAGAAAAGCAAATTTAGGAAGTGAATAACTCACTAAGAAGATAGTGTCAGAGAATGGGATTTGGATTTTTGGATCATGGCTTAAAATATAGGAAAGACAGGGTTTTGGTCAGGGAGGGGGACATATACCAAGATAGGGCAAGACTGTATTTGCTTGTAGTTTTGCAAATCTAATCCAAAGGGCTTTAGTCAAAAAGTCAAGTCAATAAGCATTCATTAAGTACCTACTTAAGGTAGGCACTGTGCTAAGAACTGGAGATACAAAGAAAGACAAAAATTATTTCCTGCCTTAGGGAAGTTCGAAATTTAATGGAGGAGAGACAATTTGCAAATAGGTATGAACAAGTTATGCACAGGATAAATTGGAGATTGTCTCAGAGGGAAGGGGCTAAAATTGAGGAGGATGGGATGAGGAATGCTTCTTGCAGAAGGCAGGAGTTTGGTTAAGACTTGAAGGAAGTCAGGAGGTAGAGGTGAGGAGGGAGAGATAATTACTGGAAAAAGAGAAAACTATTTATGTATTTACACTAAGGTAGTTATGCTAGAGAGCAGTTAGAATATGGAAAGAAGAGCCTCTGGGACACTCAGAAAGTTCATAGGAGACATCCAAGAAAGGTGGAAGCAACAAAACCTACAGCTTCAGATGTCCCCAAACACATAAAGTATGTGCAATAAGATGAACTAGAGAGCCTATCTAACGTAAGGAGGGAAATTTTACCTCATAGGCCAAATCACTGAGATTTGGTGGAATGAATCTCCTAACTAGATTATGTCCTTATTCAAAAGGATGAGATTAGGGAAAGGGGCAGGGGAGGGGGACATATTAATATAGAGTTTTAAGAAAAACATACTCATGTGAGGAAAGAAAGGAACCAGAGAGGTGAGCCATAGTGGTTTGTGCCAGAGGATTTGGGTGAAGATCAATCAAGATATTGTAATCAGCATTTACTATAGAGCGTTTGGACAGAAAGATGAGAAGTTCAGCAAATGAATCCCAAGCCTGGCACAGAGTCATTATCTCATAGTAATGGAGGGAATTTCAATTATCTAAACATCTCCCAGAGTTTTCTTTCTACCAAAAATAGAGTGGCTAATAATTTCTTGATACCTTAAGATGAATTTCATCCTTCAAAAGGAATGAGAGATATGAGAGAAATGTATAAGTGAACAAAAAGCATTATAAGTATTTATTATGTCCTAAGTACTATCCAAATACAAAAATAAGAAGTCCTTATCCTGAAGAAGTTTAACAAAATTGTTATCTTATAGGAAATAGGTAATAATTATAAAAATAAAAATATTAAGATTCACAAAAGAAGAAATTGATTACTTAACCCATTATCAGAGAAAGAAATCAAGTAAGTCATAAAGGGAGAAAAAAGATCTGGGACCAGATGGTATTAAAAGTGAATTCTTTCACATATTCAAAGAACAATTAATTCCAATATTAAATGTACTATAATAATCTCTTTCTATGATAAAAATATGGTCTTGGTATCTAAACTATGTAGAGACAAAGCAGAAGAAGAAAACTATATATCAATATCCCTAATAAGCATTGATACAGATACATATTAGATAGATTAGACAGATATATATTAGAAAGATTACACACTATGACTAGGTTGGATTTAAATCATAAAAACAGGGCTGTTTCAATGTAAGGAAGACTATAAATGTAATAAACCATGTTAATAATGTAAATAACAAAGACTATAGGATTATATCAACAAGTGCCAAACAGACTTTTCATAACAAACATCCATAACAACTCATTTCTGTTAAAAACTTCAGAAAGTATAGAAATAAACAGCATTTTCCTCAACATAGTAAGTAGCATCTCTCTAAAACAAAAGCAAACATTATATAAATAAAGGAGAAGGTTAGAGGCTTTTATAATAAGATCAGAGCTAAAGCAAAAAGGCCCATTATCATCGTTACTGCTTTATACGGTGCTAGAAATGCCAGTTATAGAAAAACCAAAATGGAGAATTCAAAAGAATAAGCATAAACAAGAAAATTAAATTATCCCTTTTTACAGATGGTATGATAATTTATTTAGATAATACTAGAGAATTAACTAAAAGGTTAATTGAAACAATAAATTCACCAATATGCAAGATATAAAATAAGTCCACATAAATCATTATCATTCTTTATATCACCAACAAAACTCATCTGGCAGAATAAAAATTTTCATTCAAAATAATTATAGAAGGTATAAAATATACCTTGGAGTCTATATACCAAAGCAAACCCAGAAACAATATAAATATAACTATTAAACACTCTATGCAAAAATATAAATCTCAAAAACTGGAGAAATAGTAATTGCTCATGGGTGAGTTGAGTCAATATGTCAAAAATCTTTTCAGAAATGAAAATATTTCCTAAATAAAAAAAAAAAACTACTGGGAAAACTAGAAAGCAATCTGGTAGAAATTAGATAGAGACGATTCTTTCTACCACATACCAAGAAAAACACAAAATAGATGCATGATTTACACATAAAAGGTAATATCACAGGCTAATTAGAAAAGCAAGGAAGAGATCACTTTTCTGATCTATAAATAAAGGAAAAGTTCATAACCAAACAAGGGGCAAAGAGGGTCACAGAAGATAAAATGGACAATTTTGATTACATAAAATTAATTTTTTTTTGCATAAGCAAAGCTAATTCATTTAAAATTAGAAGGAAAATAGTTAATTGGGAAAATTTTTTTTGCTGAAGGTTACTCTGAAAAAAGGTGTCATATCAAAGATAAACATAAGGAACTAATTCAAATTACAAGATTAAGAGCTGCTACCCAATAGATATGAAGGCCAAAGGATATGAATGTATACTTTTCAAAGGAAGAAATTCAAGCCATCAAAAATCATGTAAAAATGCTCCAAATCATTAGTTATTAGAGAAATGAAAATTAAAGGGTTAAATCTCACACCCATCAGATTGGGAAAAATGACAATAGTTGGGGGAGGAAACTATAGAAAAACAGGCATATTAATGCATTATTGGTGGAGTAATGAGTTGGTCTAGACATTGTGAAAAACAATTTGGAACTCTGGCCTCAAAGTTTAAACTAAACTGTGTATGCCTTTGTCCCAGTGATATCACTACCAGGCTTATATTCTTAAGAAATCAAAGAAAGAAGTAAAGGATCTGTATTTGTAAAAATACTTATATCAGCTTTTTTTAGGTAGTGGAATGGAAATTAAATGGAAATTAAGGGTCTGTCCTATTGGGAAATGGTTGAACAAATTATGATTTATGAATGTAATGGAACATAATTGCTCAATAAACTCGACAGTTATAAACTTGACAGTTTTGGAGGAAATTCAGAAGGTCTTTATGAATTGACTGAAGAAGAGTGAAGTGAGAAGAATTAGGAGAACCACTTATACAATGACAGCATTATAAAGAAAAGCAACTTTGGACTCTAATCAGTTCTGGGTGTGGTGAGTCATGCCTATAATCTCTGCTAAGGAAGTAGGTCACTTGAACTTGGGAGTTTTAAGTTGTAGTGGGCTAAAGCTGAATGGGTGTCCACACTAAATATGGCACCAATATGGTTTGCCACCTGAAGGGCCAAGGCAGTTCGGGTACTAGGCTGCTTAAGGAGAAACTGACCCAGGTCTGAACAGTGAAGGTCAAAACTCCCATGCCAATCTATAGTAGTGGTTAGGTTCATGTATTGCGCTTCCACTCTGATGAGATAGGGAGACCTAATTCACACATACTCACACACACACACACACACACACACACACATACACACACACACACACACACACACACACACATACATTGATCGGCCCAATTGCAAACCCTGATTACAGAAAACCTATAATGAGGCCACCCTCTCCTTCCAGAAAAATGATAGATTTAAAATGCACAACGGGACATATTTTTTGACATAGTAAATATAAGCATATATTTTTACTTTACTGTGCTTATTTGTTATGGAGGTTTTCTTTTTTTGGAGGGGGGAAGGCAAGGCAATTGGGGTTAAGTGACTTGCCCAACATCACACAGCTAGTAAGGGTGTCAAGTGTCTGAGGATGGATTTGAACTCAGTCCTCCTGACTCCAGGGCTGGTGTCTATTCACTGTGCCACCTAGTTGCCCCCTTTTTCTTTCTTTAATTGTTCATTTGTGGATGGGGGAAGTGAGACAGACCTTGTAAATTTAAAAAAAGAATTAAATTAAATTTTAAAAAAGACAGGGGTAGCTAGGTGGCACAGTGGCTAAAACACCTGAGTTCAAATCCAGTCTTAGACACACCACTCTTACTAGTGTGACCCCAATTGCTTCCAAAATTAAAAAAAAAAAAACAAACAATCAAGGAACTGGGAAGTTGCAAGATCAGACCTGGGAAGGCCACTCATTCAACATCTAGTGAATTTGCCTGAATACCAGATCATTAAAAAGTATTAGATAAGCTGAAAGTAGGAGATAGTACCTGGGAACTAATCTCCATTTCCCCTCATCTGGAGAAGGAGTTGATCAGAGAGCAGAGGCTTTAATGAGTAAAAAAGTCCTGCTGTCAAGCAGATTGAAGTGAATAATTAAGTTAAAAAAAGACAATTCATCTTTGAGGAAGGCAGAAGGTAGATAGATTCCCCAGAGCGGGACTGGAAAATACCACCTATGGGAGAGACTGCATGTAGACATAACTATAGAGGGATCTCATAGGCCTATGGTAGTGAATTTCTCAGAAATACAGTGATGTCCCTCTGGGGAAGTACCTGGAGAACCTTGGATCACTGCTCTGACTGCTCATTGCAAAAGTGGCAGGGCTTTTACCTACAGAAAAGGAATATATTGATGGAAAACCTCGGGGGAGAAGCATATAGACTGGTGCAGGGCCAGAAAGCCCAGGCAGCCTGACTTCACACAGCAAGAATGTGTACAAAGCTTAGAGAGTCAATTAGGTGATGGTGAGACTCTGCAGGATGTATATGTCACTTTCATCCATTCTCCTACTCAGTGTGAAGGAGAAAAGCCAATCGAGTTCATGATTTGGGTGGATGCCAGGCTTCAGAGACTGATACGCTTAGGGATAGCAACACCTGAGGATGAGGATATGTTCAGACTGCAGCAAGTGAGGAGAGGTATGCATTATAGCCTGGAGATGCTTGTGGCCTTTGCTTTTCTTGAAACACAACAAGCACCACCACATTTCTCCTAGTTCATGAGCATAGCATGTAAGTTACACGACTATTGTAAAACTGCAAAGAGAGATTGCCAGCAAGAAAGCTCAATTTTGTTTAACTCCAGAACTGGTGAAGTGGGTTAGGACAAGTCATTTCTTGCTTCCTCACTAGACTTCTCTCACTAGGGAATAAGCATAGAAAAAAAGAAAACGAAATTATTGCTTCTTGCAGATAATATGATGATGTGCTTAGAGAACTCTAGAAAGTCAACGAAAATTAATTGAAATAATTAATAGCCAGCAAAATTGCAGGATATAAGTTAAATCTACATAAACCAACAAGATCCAAGAAAAAGATCTAGAATAAGATAGTTCATTCAGAATAACCACACAAGCTGTAAAATACTTAGATATGTATCTACCAAGGTTCTCCCAGAGATTATGTGAATCTATAAGATATATAAGACCTATATAGTTAGAGAAACATTAATTGCTCATAGGTAGGTTGAGTCAATATAATAAAAATGATGATGCTACCCAAATTAATTTACTTATTCAGTCTTGTATACAAGCTTTCAAATGAATACTTTTTAGAGCTAGAAAAATAATAATAATATGAAGTAAAGGAGATCAAGAATCTCAAGGGTAATAATGAAAAAATGGGAAGGAAAGAAATCTATAGGTACTAGATCTCAAACTGTACTACAAAGCAGTAAAAACAATTTGGTACTGATTTTTTAAAAAGAAAAGTAGATCAGTGGAACAGGTTAAGTATGCAATATACATAAGCAAACAAATACAGTAGCATAGTGTTTGGAAACCCAAAGACCAGTCTGACAGAAAGTAAGTTTAACAACACCTTATTCCATGCACCAAGATAAACTTCAAATGGATTCATGACTTAGATATAAAAGGTCACATCATAATCAAATTAAAGGGGCAACATAGGGACCACCTTTCTGAATGGGAAGGGGAAGAATTCATGACTAAACAAATGATGGAGAAAAAATTAACAATTTTAATAAAAAATTTATGTGTTTGCAGAAACAAATCTAATGTGGTAAAAATTACAAGGGAAACAGGTAATAGGGAAAAAATTTTTGCAAGAAATTTCTCTGATAATAGTCTTATTTCATATATATATATATGTACATAAACACACATATTTGCAGGAATGTTGCTGGTAAATGTTTAAACAACTAACTCTGGAAAAAAAATAAGATTTTGAGCTGTAAATTTTCTTCTCCTTTCTCCACTCAAGTGGAGTCCAATCTGACATAGGCTCTACTTATACATTCATATTAAACACATCTTCACATTAGTCATGATGTAGAGAAGAATTAAAACTAATGGGAGGAACCATGAGAAAGAAGAAACAAAACAACAAAAGAAAAGGAGAGCGAATGGTGCCCTTCGCTCTGCAGTCAGACTCCAGAGTTCTATTTCGGGATGTGGACGGCATTTTCCATCGTGAGTCTTTTGGAGTTGTCTCAGGTCCTTGCATTGCTGAGAACAGCTAAGTCTATCAAAGTCAGTCATTGCATAATACGACTTGTTATTTTCTGAAGTACACCTCTCATCATTTCTTATAGCACAATAGTATTCTATTCCATTTGTATACCACAATCTGTTCAGCCGTTCCCCAACTGATGCAGATCCTCTCAATTTCCAGTTCTTTGCCACCACAAAAAGAGCTGCTATAAATATTTTTGTGCATGTGGCTCTTTTTTTGCGTTTTTATGATCTCCTTGGGATACAGATCTAGAAGTGGTATTGCTGGGTCAAAGATAATGCAGTTTTATAGCCCTGTGGGCATTGCTCCAAATTGCTCTCCAGAATGGTCCGATCAGTTTACAACTCTACCAACAATGCATTAGTGTCCTAATTTTACTACATCTTCTCCAACACTTATCATTTTTCTGTTTTGTTATGTTAGCCAATCTGATAGTTGTGATGTGGTACCTTGCATTTCTTCAATCAATAGTGATTTAGAGTATTTTTTCATATGATTATAGGTAGCTTTGATTTCTTCATCTGAAAACTGCCTGTTCATATCCTTTGATCAATTATCAATTAGGGAATGACTTGTATTCTTGTAAATTTGACTCAGTTCTCTCTATATTTTAGAAATGAGCCTTTATTTAAACTGACTATAAAAATTGTTTCCCCGCTTTCTGCTTCCTTTTAATCTTGGTTATATGGGCTTTGTTTGTACAAAAAATTGAATATAATGTAAATAAAATAATCCATTTTGCATTTCATAATGTTCTCTATCTCTTGTTTGGTCATAAATTCTTCCCTTCTCTATAGATCTGACAGGAAAATGATTTCTTGTTCTTCTAGTTTGTTTATAGTATCAATCTTTATATCTAAGTCACGTACCCATTTTGACTTTAGGGTTTAAGATCAACATCTGAAACCTAGTCTATGCCTAGTTTCTGCCATACTATTTTCCAATTTTCCCTTCAGTTTTTGTTAAATAGTGAGTTCTTATCCCAGAAGCTGGAGTCTTTGGATTTATCAAGTAGTAAATTACTACAGTCATTGACTACTGTGTCTTGTGTACCTAACCTATTCCACTGATCCACCACTCTATTTTTTAGCCAGTACCAAGTAGTTTTGATGGTTGTTGCTTTATAATACAATTTAAGATCTGGTATAGCTAAGCCACTTTCCCTTGCATTTATTTTCATTGATTTTCTTGATATTCTGGACCTTTTGTTCTTCCAGATGGATTTTGTTACTGTTTTTTCTAACTCTGTAAAACAATTTTTTGATGGTTTGCTTGGTATGGCACTGAATAAGTAATTTAATTTAGGTAGAATTGTCATTTTATTATATTAGCTTGGCCTATGCATGAGCAATTGATATTTTCCCAATTGTTTAGATCTGACTTTATTTGTGTGAAATGTGTTTTGAAATTGTGTTCATACAGTTCCTGGGTTTGTTTTGGTAGGTAGACTCCCAAATATTTTATAATGTCTACAGTAACTTTAAATGGAATTTCTCTTTCTATCTCTTGCTGTTGGGCTTTGTTAGTAATATATAGAAATGCTGATAATTTATGTGGGTTTATTTTATGTCCTTCAACTTTGCTAAATTTGTTTATTATTTCAAGTAATTTTTAATTTGTTTTTTTTTTAGGATTCTCTAAGTATATACCATCATATCATCTACAAAGAGCAATAAGCAGAATATACTTTTAAGTTTAAACCAATACGAGCTGGCTTCAGAACATACTTGTAAATATATGTGTGTGTGTGCATGTATACATACACATATCTATTTCTTTTTTTTAATCAGTTGCATATCAATCTACTTATATAGAACTGATTCAAATGTAAAAGGCTAAGAACTATTCCCCTATAGATAAATGGTCAAAGGATATGAACAGGCATTTTTCAACAAAAGATATTCAAGATATCCAATAATTATGTGGAAAAAAATGCTCTAAGTCGTAAATAATAAGAGAAATGCAAATTAAAGCAACTTTGACTGTTCTACCTTGAACCTACCAGACTGGCATAGATAACAAAAGAGGAAAATGATTTTTAAATTTTTGAAGGTCTGTGGGAAAACAGGCATTCTAGAGCACTGTTGGAGGAGCTGTTAATTGGTCCATCCACTCTCTTGCTTTCTTTTTTTTTTGAAGAGGGAAGGCAAGGCAATTGGGGTTAAGTGACTTGCCAAAGGTCACACTGCTAGTATGTGTGTCAAGTGTCTGAGGCTGGATTTGAACCCAGGTCCTCCTGACTTCATAACCCCCCCGCCCCCTACACCACCTTAGTTTCTGAGTTTAGCTCAGAGTTCCAACTGAGTTTTAGTACCACCAAGATCAAGTCCAAAGGCTCTTGGGCTGCTGCCCCTATACCTTGACCCTCAGGGCATCTCTGCTAGTATGGCTTCCAAGCTAGGTCTGGATTTTTGGAAACTTGGATCCTCATTGTGACAACTCCCACAGCAAAAACTCCACTCCCTGCATCTATAACTGAAAATGATGAACTGAAAAAGGCTAAAATTTCAGGTCAGAATTTCTCAGGGCCACATGGCCTAAGGAAGGGTAGGGAGGAGGAGGAGAAGAGAAGAAGGGGAAGAAGGAGGAGGAGGTTCTCAAGCCCTCCCTACTTAGCTCATGATGTTGCTTGCTATGACTGAAGGAGTCCTTTAACTTCAGGTACAAATTCAGGAAAAGCTCAGGCTTTGTTGGGAGTTTAAAGATAAGTATCTTTCCAGCTACATGGCCAAAGCAGGGGAAAATCTGCTCCCAATCATAGCATAATTGACCAACAATACCAAATATACACGCATGTTCTGGTTTTCCAGTGTCTTTCACATGGATGATGCCATCTTAGATGATCTGGTGTAAGACAAATAAACACAGTACACAGGATGGCTGCTAGCACAGGTTCACTTTTGATCTGGTTAGACAGAAAGGACACTTAGAAGGGGTTAAAAATCTTACTTTATTCTAGTCTAGTTTTCTCAGTGTAATGCCATGCATGAGCAGCTTCCCAAAAGAATGCTACTGTGAACAGCCTTTAAAGTTCTGATTACACAGTATAGTGAACATTCTATTTATTCAAGAACAAATCAAAGGAAAACATTCACAACAAATCAAGATACGATATTCACAACATTACATCTTATCACAGAAAATCACAATATAGTGTTCACAACAGCTTATCATTAAAATGGCCACATAGTTTTCACCAAAGTGGTCACAGTATTTAGAACAAAGAGCAAAAGAACAATAATCTGGTATCCCTAAGGTTTGCCTCCTTACTTAATCATTTAATCCTTTCAGAATACAAGTCAGTCTTCCACTCATGGGGCAATTAGATTAACTTAATCAGTCACTTATTTAGCAATCAGTTACTAAGCATCACTACACTAAATACAATCATTAGAAAATATACAAACCCTCCACCCCTAGGTTTCTAGTAAATTTCAATTTCATCACAGCATTCAATATCCAAGGAGAGGACTTTTCTTTATCTTGTCTCAGGGTGGTCTCTCAGATTCCCTGGATCCCCTTCCATGGTCCCAGCTCTTACCTGAATCTACCAAACAGTCACCTGGATTCAGAGGCAGACAACTCCCAGGTCCTTACCCAGTCCTCCGGGAAGTTCTTATTACACACTGAATCTCACAGGGTCTAGCACATCTCAAACCCTTCACAATTTCTGTTCCCAGGAACTCAAGGATCAACCAGGCCACAAACAAAATCTTAGCATCCCAGTCATGCTTCTTCAATTTTCCAGCAGTTTGGCTAGACCTAGGACCCAGAAGAAATCTCAGTCTTCCAGGCAGCAGCAACAACTTCAGCCTTTACCAGATTCTGGTCTCAAGAAAACTACACTCAGTTCTCAGTATAGCAGTAGCAGCCCAGCTTCCAGATGCTCCTGAGAGAAACTCTCTCTCTCTCTCTCTCTCTCTCTCTCTTTCTCAGCTGGCTTCAGTCTCCACGATTCTTCCACCAGGAGCTTGTCAGGAGAAAATTCTGAATGTGCCTCTCTGATGCTTTTCTTATATATATACGCACACACACACACACACATTGGCTTCCTATTTCAGCCAACCCCTTCCTGTTATGTCAGCAACAGGAGATAGAGTTCACACCTTCTGTTTCTTTCACAGAGGTTTGATTAGTTACTAAGGGCTAAGTACCTGCCTACTTGACATAATAAAAAGAGGTCTTCAAATTTAAATTAATTACCATTACATTCAGGAGTAGAATTGCTGATAATAGGAGCACAAACTCCTACAGCATTTCCTAGTCACCCTTCTTGCAGAGGCCAGTGAGAAGGGGGGACAACTACCCTTACATCTCCATGGGGTCAGTTAAGACGGGCAAAATAAATGTATCCCCTAACTCCCCTCAAGCCTCAGTGGGGGACAGTTAAGGCAAACAAAGATTCCCTCTAAGTCTTGATGGGGTCTGATCAAGGCATGCACAACTTCTGTGCACTCAACCCTGTGGTTCCCCCTAAGCTTCAGTAGGGGCCAGTTGAGGCACATACAGTATTTGTGCATTCAACTGTAAGGTTCCCTGACCAATGAGCACATATTTCATAGGGGTAACTGACAAAGAAGGCAATAGCCTCACAAGTTTACATCACCCCATTCCTGTATCTCATTGTGCAGCCCCAGTGGATGTTTATATTATTTATTATTATATAATGCTTTGCAAGTGTGGTGGAGATGTTTTTAACCATAACTGTGGGAACTCATATCTAATACCTGGGAACAAGAGATTGTTATGGCTATGGATTCTGGGAAACTGAACTCTAAGAAATAATAACAAAAATTCACTTTACACACACTAAAATCCACCTTACACTAAAATTCACTTTACATCTGGGCATGTGACAACTTCCATAACATGAATATTAATTATTATTATTATCATCATCATTATTAAGCATCAACTATGTGCCAGGCATTATTCCAGATCCTAGGATACAAAGACAAAAATAAAAACCTCCTGCCCTCAAAAGGGAGACAACATATAAATATATACAAAATAAATACAAGGTAATTTTCAGGGGTTGGGAGTGGGCAATGGGCAACAAGGAGGAATAGCAAAATTACTTAAAAGAAATAGCATTTGTGCTAGGATTTAAAGGAAAGTAGAGGTCCTAAGAGGCAGAGCTGAGGAGTGAGCCCATTCTAAGCAGGAATTGGATAATGTCGGTAACGGACTCCTGGACAAGATGGACTTAAAATTAAATGGATTTAAAATTGGTTCAATGGCTAGGCCCAAAGAGTAGGTATTAATGTGTAATTGGCCTAAGGCCAACCAAGGACACTAGGCTCACAAGGGCTGGATTTGATTCTGGGAGCCTGAACCAAAAGGGACATTGTCTCTCTTTGACTCTCACCTTGCCCCAAAGTTCTAGGGAAATTTAAATAAAGTTTAGGTGCGATTAACGTTTCCCCAAAAATGGTGTAGTAGGAGCAACATTTGTTACTAATGTAGTTGGGATCCATGGCAGCAAGACTAGGAAATCCTGCTGACTCATAGGCTAGTTTTTCCTTTAAAAGGCAATGGAGCTGAATTTATATACTTACATTCTTGGTTGCCTAAAGTGGGGGTTTCAAACATTTGACACATGAGTGCGGCCAAAAATAGTTTAAAATATAAGTGAGAAATATTTAATGAAATAAATAAAAATACAGTAACACAGAGAATTTTAATATATGGTTTTCTAAGGCAGCATGTGGTCCTTATGTATTTCTAACTGCATTTGACACCACTGGCCTAAGGCATAAAAGTTCCCCAAGTCCAGCTCATAAATATTCTTGCTGAATATCCTTTCCATCAATATACTTTTTTGTTAAATGTTTTGTGATCTACAAATGTCTCATTTTGTTCTAATCCTGAATCTGGACCACTGAGTCAGTTTGAACCAGATTTGACCCTGAATATTTGGTATAGACACAAGACTGGTTCAGAATGCCTTGTGGATAACCTCATGTTTGAAGTGGAGGAAGAACTATGAGGAGGGGAAAGCTCAAAGTGATTGGGTGGCTTGATTTGGGAGTCTGACACCCTGTGGCTGCCATGCTTTTGGTCACATATATTGACTCCTCTCAATGGGACAGGAAGGAACACCCTCTGGATGTTTAAGGGAGTTGAGAGGAAGAATAAATGTACCAATGGGGTAGTATCTATATCCAATTACCCTAGAAAAATTGAATCACTTGCAAAGGATCATAGGATTATAGATTTAGAATTGAAGAGACCTTAGAGATCATCAAGTCTAGCCTATTCATCTTATAGACAAGAAACTGAGGTCTAGCTAAGTGACTTTCATGGTCATACAATAAGTGTCTGAGGCAAGATTTGAACCAAGGTCTTTCTTGACTCCAAATCTAGTGCTCTATTGTAAAGCCAAGCACGAGCAGCTCTCCAGAGGATTGCTGCTGTGAATAATTTTAAGGTTATGATCACATAGTATAGTGAACTATCTATTTGTCCAGTAATAAACTAAGACAAAACATTCACAGAAACCAAAGTACAGCATTCACGATGTTATAACATAACAATTTATCACTAAAGTGGCCAGGAGTTTTCACCAGAGTGGTTCCATAGTTTTAAACGAAAGATATCATTCAGTAATTCTTTAACTCAATCATCCTTAAGGAGCAATCCTCCTTAAGTGACACAAAGTCCAAAGGCCAAAGTTCTCCACCCCAGGTCACATTGTCTTAATCTCTCAGTAAAAAAGTCTTTTTTCTTCTTGATTGGAGATTAGTTTCTAGTCATCCTTAACTCAATCATCCTTAAGAGGTACAAGGTACAGAGTACAAAGTTCTCCCACCCCAAGGCCATAGTAAATCATGGTCTTCTCATTTGGTACTATGTACCCAAAGAGACATCTTTTCATCTTAATTCGAGGATCGCTCTCAGATTCCATGGTTCCTCTTCCATGGTCCCAGCTTTTGCCTGAATTTACCCAACTGTCACCTGGATTCAAAGGTAGGCAGCTCTCAGCTCCACATCCAGCTCCTCATGCAGTTCCTTGTCCCATTCCTTGTCCAGTTCCCATTCCATATTGAAGCTCACAGTGTCCAGTCTACCTCAAGTCCTTCACAGTTTCTGTTTCTGGGAAGACAAAGCTTAACAGAGCCAAAACAACATTCATATATATTGCTGACATCATCATCAATTCACTATCTGCCTGTGAAACCAGCAGAGACCCACAAACAAGGTCTGAGAGGTCAACACAAATCATCAGTAAAGTCCCAGGACCTCCAAAACCCTCCTCCAGGACTTCTGTAAACAGACAACAGGAAAATCCTCTTTCCAGGCTTCCAATAAGGTCCCATGGCTTCTGTACAAAGTATTACAAACACAGACAAATCAACACAGACAGAACAGACAAACAAAGTGCCAGGATACCACAAGTTTTCTCCTTCTCAGCTCTGTCACCACAAGTATTCCCTTCTCAGTTCTGCTCTATTCCAACTTGTGCTCAGATTTTTATCTGGTCATTAGCTCCTCCCTGTCCCACCTACCTCTTAAGTCCTTCCTGTTCCTGTCTTTGGCAAATCCCTCCCACTGTGGGTGTCACAAATTCTGTTTCTTAACAAAGACTTGATATAATCAAGGGCAAGACTCAAAAGAAACTTGAACTGAAACACCAAGGTGCTAAATAATTAAATAGCTGAAACAAGGTGCTAGGTACTTCTTTGTTTGCCATTACATCTGTCTACACATCATGTTGCCTTTCTAGAAAACTGATGAGAACTGAGAACCCATTCTGGCAAGAAGAGAGTTTTGAACTTGGGGTGAGGTGACTTCCTTCACTGACGGTTGGAGGGCAGGTGAGCTTTTACCATTGTGGAACTTAGGAGGTTGCAAGACACATTTCTAGACTATGGGAGTACTAGTAAGACTGAACTTTGATGTCCTGGATTGGAGTAGTAGTAAAAGTCCTTCAGATGAATATGGATGCACCTGCCTCCTCTGCCAGCCCAATGGTCTTTCCTCTAAGGACCTGGTGTCTATCAATCCAGTAATAGGAAATACCTTAAAAGATGGACATACCGACAACAGACTGAGCTACAAGCTACATGGTTTGGAGGCTTGAAGGAGGAAAATAAAATATTTCTAAAGTTTAATTTAATTTTCACACAAATAAAATCAGATCTAAACAATTGGGAAAATATAAATTGCTCATGTATTGGCAAAGCTAATATAATAAAATTGACAATTCTACATAAATTAATTTACTTATTCAGTGGCATACCAATCAAACTACCAAAAATTATTTTATAGAGTGAGAAAAAATAATAAGAAAATTTATCTGGAAGAACAAAAGAATAACAAGAATATCAAGGGAATTAATGAAAAAATGCAAGGGAAGGTGGCCTAGCTGTACCAGATCTAAAACTATATTATAAAGTGGCAATCACCAAAGCTTTCTGATACTGTCTAAGAAATCGAGGGGTGGGTCAGTGGAATAGGTCAGTTACACAAGACACAGGGGTGAATGAATGACCATGGTAATTTACTGTCTGATGAACCCACAGACTACAACTTCTGTAATAAGAACTTATTACTTGACAAAAACTTCTGGGAAAACTAGAAAATAGTATGGCAGAAACTAGGCATAGATCGACATCTCACCCCTGTACCAAGAAAAGGTTAAAATGGGTACATGATTTAGATACAGAAGGTGATATCATAAGCAAAATAGGAGAGCAAGGAATAGTTTCCCTATCAGATCTATGGAGAAGGGAAGAATTTATGACCAAACAAGAGATAGAGAACATTATGAAATGCAAAATGGATAATCTTGATTTCATTAATTTTTTTTTTTGCACAAACAAAACTAAGATTAGAAGGAAATCAGAAAGCTGGGAAACAATTTTTACAGCCAGTATCTGACAAAGGCCTCATTTAAAAAATATATGAATACCTGAATCAAATTTATAAGAATACAAGTCATTCCTCAATGATAAATGATCCAAGTTTTCAAAGGAAGAAATCAAAGCTATATGAAGTCATATGAAAATATCCTCTAAATCACTATTGATTAGAGAAATGCAAATTAAAACAACTCACCTCATATCTATCAAATTGGCTAATATAACAGAAAAGGAAATTGTTGTATGTTGGAGAAGATGTTGGGAAATTGGGACACTAATGCATTGTTAGTGGAGTTATGAACTGATATAACCATTCTGGGGAGCAATATGAAACTATTCCCAAAGGGCAATCAAACTGTGCACATCTTTTGATCCAGCAATATCACTACTAGGTCTATATCCCAAAGAAATCATAAAAAAGGGAAAAGGACCTCCATATACAAAATATTTATAGCAGCTAGTTTTGTGGTGGCAAAGATTTGGAAATTGTGGGGATACCCATCAGTTGAGAAGTGGCTAAACAAGTTGTGGTATACAAATGTAATGGAGTACTATTGTTCTATAAGAAATGAAGAGTAGGTGGATTTCAGAAAAACTTGGAAAGACTTACATAAACTGGTGCTAAGTGAAGTGAGCAGAACCAGGTGAACATTGTACGCAGAAACAACAACATTGTGCGATGATCAACTATGATAGACTTAGCTCTTCTCAGCAACACACACAGTTCCAGAAGCCTAATGATGGAAAATGCTATCCACATCCAGAAAAAGAACGATGGAATCTGAAGGCAGATTGAAGCACACTATTTTCACCTTTTTTTCTTTCTTGTGGTTTTCCTTTTTGTTCTGATTCTTCTTTCACAACATGACTAATGTGGAAATATGTTCAACATGATTGTACATGTGCAACCTATATCAGATTGCTTGCTATCTTGGAGAGGGGGGAGAGAAGGAAACAAGGGAGGAAAATTTGGAACTCAAAATCTTACAAAAATGAATGTTGAAAATTATCTTTACGTGTAATTGGAAAAAAGTAAAATACTATTAAGTGAACAAAATAAATAAATAGCAAAAAATTTTTAAATTAATTTTTTCAAGTAGCAAAAATCTATTTTTTTTCTCCCCTTCCATTTTCTCTCCTTTCCCCCACCCAACTGGAAAAGAAAAATTATGGAAGAAATCAAGTAAAATAAATTCCTACATTGTCCATGTTCAAAAAATATGTCTCAATCTGCATCTTAAATCCATCACCTCTCTGTCAGGAAATAAACAACATGTTTCACCATAGGTCTACTGGAATTGTGGTTGGACATGGTTCTTAAGTCTTTCAAAGTTGTTTATCTCTACAATGTTATTATTATTGTATAAATTATCTTTTGGTTCTGTCCACTTTGCTTGAGCAGGTAAAATATTCATTTTGCATACAACCTGCCCTTGTACCCAAGTAATTCAATATTGACATTGACCCTGGATCTCTACCTACTCAGTCTTTCCAGACTTACCAGCCAGAATCTCCTCCTTTCTGGGGTGATGCCAAATTTTTGCTACTTTAGAGACTTTTGTTAATGGACTATCATATTTCTTCCATCTTCTCTAGATGATTACTCTCACTATCATTCCCTTTTATTCTATAATCTTTGATCTCTCCCTGTCTACTTTTTCCTTCACTGCTGTCTATACAACTAGACCAACAAAACTAACTTATCAACTGAGTCTGAAGTATATGTCAAGTTTTATACCCCATAGAATTTTACTTCTGTAAAGATAGGAGGGAGATACATTTTCTCAATTCTTCTTCAGGATTAAGACTGATCATCATGATTGTTTTTTTTTTTCCCCTCTTTCTTCCCACTTACATTGTTGTAGTTCACTGTATATATAATTTTCTTGGTTCTGCTTATTTTATCTTGCATCAGTTTATATGTCTCCTTATGTTTCTCTGAATTCTTCATATTTATCATTTCTCATCATGTAGCAATATTCCATTGCATTCAAGCACTACCATTTGTTCAATCATTTGACAATCAGTGGACTTCTACTTTATTTCCAGCTTTTTTGCTTCTATAAAAACTGTTGCTATAAATATTTTAGTATATGTGAGATCCTTGTATTTTTGAGTTCCTTGGTATATATATATATATATATATATGCCTAGCACTAGAGTCTCTGGGTCGGAGCATTAACACATTTGAATCATATTATTCAAACAAGGCAATCCTTTTCAGGTTTATAGGTTAGACAACAGGATGGTTACAGATTTCTCATCTGTCTTTGAAATTCTGTGATTCTATGTAACCAGTACTAATCTCTGTCAATCTTGCCTTATCAATTACTTGGTCATACCTATCTCCTCCTAGATGTTCTGTAGGCATCCAATAATCAACATGTCTCAAATTGAACTTACCTTTCCCCTAAACTGATTAATCAATCAATCAATCAACAAGCAATTATTAAGTGCCTACTGTATGTCAGGTACTGTGCTAGATGCTAGGGATGGGAAGGCAAAAATAAAACAATTTCTGCCTTCAAGGAGCTTACATTCTCTCTATCAGGAGAGACAATATGCCCATACAAATGGAGTGAAAGTTTATCAGGGGATCCTTAGTCAATTGATTTCTTCCCCCCAACCCATTTAATGGATATAAGTGGCAGATAGAGAAGAGCTAAAGAGATGTTAAAGTTTTTCTTCCTTCAGAGTTTGGGGGGGTTGAATTCATAGCTTGTAAAGGATTTTAAACTGGTTGTGGCCCATGTGACTTTGTAAAGGGTTCACCTCTTTCAGAGTTTGATGGGCCAATGTAAAAGAAGTAAAATGAAGTCTTTGCACTTTGTTACTCTTTTAGAAGCCATAAGGTAACTCTTCAGTCAATTTAATGGAATTATAAGGTAGCTAACCATTGACTAGTTGAAGGATCTGTTGCAATCTTGGTGATTTTTAAAAAGTACCTTCTAGAGAAGGTACCTGACCTAGAGAAACTTAAAATTGGTTTTCACCTCACCTTAATCACTTAGGCCAATAAGATATAGAAGATAAGAAATATTTTATTTGTATAACAAAAATACAGAAAAGGTTTATACCCAACTGCATGGACAATCAAGAAAACTCTCCTAATCTTCTCCATTGGAAAATAACTTGGGGATGTTAGTAAGTCCACTTCAAATGAAATATGGAAAGAAAGCTCTGGAGGCAGAGGTCCTGAGTTCAAAACCTGAGCCTAAGTTCTGTCACTTACTACCTGTGACTTAACTTCTCTGTGCCTCAGTTTCCTCATCTTCAAAAAAAAATTAAGAGACTGGACAAGATGACATCTAAGGTCGCTTCCAACTCTAAATCTATGACTCTATCATATTGTGACCTATACAATCAGCCTAACTTAACAGTACCATTGAGAGACTAGGTCAATGTACGTTCATTTTGTACCAATCGATCTAGTACTGGGAAGGACAAGGTCTTCAGATTGCTATCTTCCACTGACTAAGCCTTATTGCTTCTTGATGCCTATGGTTCTCTGATACATTGGCCTTTCTTTTTGTACCAGTTCTTTGGTGCCTTGCTCCAGTAAAGGCCTTGTTTCCCTTGCTTTGTTCTCTCACTGAAGCTCTATCTCTCCAGAAGCCATGTGATACAGTGGCCTATAGGCCTCTCCCCATCTGGCTCAATTGCCATTTCAACATCTCCATCTGGTGCTGGCTTTTTCATTCACATAGTTCCCTGTAGGGGCTGTATAGATGCATAGGCCTTCCTCCAGATCCTCAAATAACCCAGTGTCTCTGTCTCCTCTTTTCCATATGGCTAAAACTAGCCAGAGGATTACTTGGTGAGAGAGGGAGAAAGATTTACCTGCAAATTATTATTTCTCTCAGCAGCTAAGAAATTTGTAGTTCCTGAAAATTACCAAAGGAAATATCTTTCCCCAAATATAGTGTGCTAACCTGGATTAGCAAGTATGGGCAGATGTTATGTTACATCTTTAACAGTCACCCCTGGAGCATTGAATATTAGCCTGGCCACTAGCTAGTCTGGGCACCTCTTGTATGATTCACTGTCACTTTTTTTTTTTTGAGGGGAGAAGGCAAGGCAATTTGGGTTAAGTGACTTGCCCAAGGTCACATAGCTAGTAAGTGTGTCAAGTGTCTGAGGCCAGATCTGAACTCAGGTCCTCATGACTCCAGGGCCAGTGCTCTATTCTCTGTGCCACCTAGCTGCCCCCACTATCACTTTTGAAGATGATATTTCCTCATCCTTAAGGTGTCCTTGACTTTAGCAGTCAATAATTTTAATATGAACCTTTGGATGGCCTAAAGTGAGTTGAACTGAAGCCCAAAAGATCAGATTCTGTAGTGGACCTCTTGAGAGCTTTGAATCTGGAGTAGAAAGGCATTACCTTCAGCCCTAACCTGTTCATGCAGGTACTTTCCTCAGAGGGAGGCACTTCTGGCAGCCTTTCCGGTTTTCCAGTGGTATAAACAAACTCAGAGTTCTCTTCCTCAAGATATTGACTTGTATCCTAACTGTATGTACTAGTCAAGGATGCAAACTGTCTACCAGCATCTGGTCAAAGGTTCTTTTCTACGATTTCTTAATCCTTCCATGCTGCCTTCTTTCTTTTTGCTAGTGATTACGAACAAGTGATTATTGTTTTCATAAAGCCCTGACCATCCCTGGGGCTATTTTGTAAACTGTCCTCCCTCTTATTCATCCAAACCTGCTTTCTCCCTCATTAACACTTTAACCTATTCCTTTCCCTCTGCTGATGAACCTATCCTTCTTCTTCTCTGGGAGGTAGCTTGGCACAGTGGAGAGAGTGTGGAACCTGCAGAGAATTAATCAATCAACAAGCATTTATTAAGTGCCTACTATATGTCAGAAAATGTGCTAGGTGGAGATACAAAGACAACTAAGGAAACTGTCTTCCCCATGTGTGTAATACTTGACTCACCCTGAGCAATCATGAAGCTTAGAGCCCTGTGGCAAATGCAGGGAGGACTGGAAAATAAGCCCAGTTACTACAAGCATGTGCAGAGTACTCAGCTAATGCCATTCCCACAAGAACTTTGGAGCATGCACAGATACTGTGTAACTATTTCTGTTTCTGCTAACCGTGTGGTGAAGAGGAGCCTCTTTGAATAGGGACCTTGGCTCTTCGTTCTGAACTTTGAGAGATCAGGAGACTGAGGTACCTGAGGCCTGAAAGTGGAGTCTGTTCCAGTAGAGTTAATCCAACTTTGAAGTTTAGAAGGAGGAGAGACCAGCATTATCATCCAGCAGGGATGCCACATTAAAACATGAAATTATTGGGACTAATGCTGTGTAGAAACTGTGTGAAGTCTGAGTCTATTTTTTTCAGAGACCAAAGAGACAGAAGGAGAAGTCTACTAGTGAGGTGTTGGGATGGACCATTTGTAAAGATCCTTTTGTAAAAGCTAATTCATATTAATTGGTAAAATGGAATTAGTGTACTAGTCACTGAGACATACCAGATTGGGGGCTTGATAGCATTAGAAAAGGGTCACCTCAATCTCTTAGAAGTCCCTCCAGTATCCTGAAGGGGAAATACATCTGGCCTCACTGAGAAAGTGAGGTAGGAGTACTCACTACAAACATGAAGAAAATAAATGCCAATAGATACAAAGTAGTTAAATACAAGGCAGTTTGAGAGGGAGGACACTAGCAATGAAGGGAATCTGAAAAGATCTCAGGCAGAAAGTGCTGCTAAAACTGTGTCTTGTTGGAAGAGAGTGTTATACAAAGTAGAAGTGACAAGGGCCTGCATTTCAGGCCTAGGGGAGAGCCAGTAAAAGCTGCAGAGTTTGGGGGGTAGCGTAGTCTCGAATGAGATTGGAAAGATAGATTGAGGCAGTCTGTAAAGGACGTTACAAGCTAAACAGAGGACATGTTTTATATTTTCGAGGCAAGAGGAAGCCAGAGCAGTTTATTGAGTAGTAGAATGACATGGTCACATTTGCACTTAAGGAAAATTATTTTGCGTGGAGGATGTACTGAAATGGTAAGAATTTTGAGGCGGGGGGAGGGGGGGGGGACCAATTAGGGGTTTATTACAGATATCTGGGTAAGAAGTGATTAGGGGCTGAACCAAGGTGGCAGCTGTGTGAGTAGAGAGTAGGGGGTGGATATAAGAAATATTGTGGACCTTGAAATGGCAAGATCTGGCAAAGTTTTAGACATGTCATGTTTGAGATGAATCACAAAGACCTAGGTTCATGTTTTTACCTTAGACACTAACTAGTTGTATAACCCTGTGAAGTCACATAACTTCTATGGGCCTCAGTTTCCTCATATATATTTTTTGTGTTATTGCTATAGCTAGCATTTCTCTCACCGTTAAATAATAGTGGTGGTAACAGGTATCCCTGCTTTACTCAAGATGTTATTGGAAGAACCTCTAAATTTTGTCCACTTCATAGAATGTTGTTATTGTCCAGTTGTTGAGTAAATGTCTGATTCTTTGTGATTCCATGGACCATAGCACATCAGGATCTTCTAGCCTCTGTCCACCTTCATGTTTGTTTGTTTTTTCATGACACTATCCATCGTATCCTCTTATGTTCCCTTTTCCTTTTCCTTTCAATCTCTCCCAACATCAGAGTCTTTTCCAATGAGTCCCATCTTCTCATTATGTGGCCAAGGTACTTAAGCTTCAGCTTCCATATTTGACCTTCCAGGGAACAGCCTGAATTAATTTCTTTAAGCATTAACTGATTTGATCTCCTTGCTGCCCAAGGGACTCTCAAAGGTCTTCTCTAGCACCACAATTCAAAAGCATCAATTCTGCCACACTCAGCTGTTCAGCTCACAACCGTACATTGCTACTGGAAAAACATGGTTTTGACTATAAAGACAACTTTGTTGGTATATGCTGTCCAGATTTGCTATAGCTTTCCTTCAAAGGAGCAAGTGTCTTTTAATCTCATCACTGTAGTTGCCAGCTGCAGTGGTCTTTGAGCCCAAGAATATAAAATCTGACCTTGCTTCCATTTTTTTCTCCCTTTCCCTCCAGAAAGTGATAGAACCAGTTGCAAAGATCTTAAGTTTTTTTGCTGTCAAGCTACAAGCTAGCTTTTACACTCTCCTCTTTTACCCTCATCAAGAAGCTTATTAATTCCTTTTTATTTTCTACCGTCAGAGAGTTGTATCACTGCATGTCTGAGACTATTGATATTTCTCCTAGCAACCTTAATTCCAACTTTTGATTCATCTAGTCTGGCATTTCCTACAATGTACTCTGCATAGAAGTTAAATAAATAAGGTGATGGCCTTATTATATGACTTTTCTAATCTTAAACCAATTAGTTGTTCCATGTTCAGTTCTGATTGATGCTTCTTGGCCTGAATACAGGCTCCTCAGGAGACAAGTAAGATGATCTGGTATTCCCATCTTTTCAAAGACTAGCTACATATGATCCATGAGTCAAAGGCTGTAGCGTAGTCAATGAAGAAGAAGTAGATGTTTTTCTTTTTCTTCTTCTTGTTTTTTTTTCCTTTTTGGAGGGGGGAAGGCAGGGCAATTGGGATTAAGTGATTTGCCCAAGGTCACACGGCTAGTTTTATGTTAAGTGTCTGAGGCGGGATTTGAACTCAGGTCCTCCTGACTCCAGGGTTGGTACTCTATTCACTGCGCCACCTAGCCACCCCTAGTAGATGTTTTTCTGGAATTCCTTTGCTTTCTCCATAGTCTAGTGAATGTTGGCAATTTGGTCTCTAGTTCTTCTGCCTCTTTGAAAACCGAATTGCTCTTCTGGTAATTCTCAGTTCACATATTGCTGAACTCTAGCTTGCAAAATCTTAAGCATAACCTTGGTGGCATGTCAAATGAGTGCAGTTTTTCAGTAATTTGAACATTCCATGGCATGGCCCTCCTTTAGACTTGGGATATAAATTGATCTTTTTCAATCCACTATCCACTGTTGTGTTTTCCAAATTTGCTGGCATATTGAGTGCAGCACTTTAACAGTATCATCTTTTAGGGTTTAAAGAACTCAGCTGAAATTCCAACACCTTCACTAGCCTCATTGTTAGCAATGTTTCCCTAAGACCCACTTGACTTCACTCTCCAGGATGTCTGGCTCTAGATCAGTAACCACACATCATGGTTATTGGTGATGGTAAGATGTTTTTTGAATAGTTTTTTTATTCTTTCCACCTCTTCTTAATCTCTTCTGCTTCTGTTATAGCTGCACCATTTTTGTCTTTTATCATGCCCATTTACATGTGAAACTTTTCTTTGATGAGTTTTCTTAAAGAGACTTCTTGTCTTTCCCATTCTATTATTCTATTTCTTTGCATTGTTCATTTAAGAAAACCTTCTTGTCTCTTGTTGCTATCTATTCTCTGGAATTCTGCATTCAGTTGGGTATCTCTTTCCTTTTTTCCTTTCACTTTCACTTTCCTTCTTTCCTCAACTATTTATAAAGCTTCATCAGACAACTGTTTTGCTTTCTTGCTCTTCTTTTTCTTTGGAATGTTTTTTATTTTATATATTTTATTTTATTTTGCTTTTTGGAGGGCAATTGGGGGTTATGACTTGCCCAAGTTCACATGGCTAGTTTTTGTGTTAAGTGTCTGAGGCCAGATTTGAACTCAGGTCCTCCTGACTCCAGGGATGGTGCTCTATTCACTGTGCCATTTAGCCGCCCCCTTTGTAATGTTTTTTTGTTGCCACCTACTGTCCAATACTGTGAACCTCTGTCCATAGTTCTTCAGGCACTATATCTACTAGATCTAATCCCTTAAATCTATTTATCACCTCTACTTCATATTCATAGAGGATGTTATCTACCTTATGCCTGTATGGTTTGAAAGTTTTCCCTACTTTCTTCATTTTGAGTCTGAATTTTGCAATAAGAAGCTCATGATCTGAGCTACAATCTTGTTTTAGCTGACTATATAGAGCAAGGGGAGGGGGGGAACCTTTGGCCTCCAGGCCACATGTGGCCCTTTAGGTGCTCAAGTGTACCCCTTTGACTGAATCCAAACTTCACAGAACAAATCCCTTTAATAAAAGGATTCATTCTGTAAAACTTGGACTTAGTCGAAAAGTCACAACCAAGGACCTAGAAGGGCACATGTGATCTTGAGGCCATAGGTTCCCCATCCTTGGTATAGAGCTTCTCTACCTTTGGCTGCAAAGTACATAATCAATCAGATTTCTATATTGACCATCTGGTTATGTCCATGTATAGAGTTGCCTTTTGGACTGTTGAAAAAGAGTGGTTGTTATGATCAACAAGTTATTCTGACAAAACTCTATTCATATCTGCCCTATTTCATTTTGTACTCCAAGGCCAAATTTGCCTGTTATTCTTTGACTTCCTACTTTAGCATTCCAATCCCTTATGACAAATGTGACATCTTTTTTTGGTTATTTAAAGAAGATTGAAGGGCTCCATAGAAGTGATCTTCACATCAGTGGTTGGAGCATAGACTTGAATTACTTTGAGGTTGAACAGTTTGCCTTGGATTTGAACAGATATCATTGGGTCATTTTTGAGATGACACTGCAGTATTGCTTTTCTCACCCTTTTGTTGACTTTTAGGGCTACTCCATTTCTTCTAAGGGATTCTTGCCAAGAGTACTATATTTAGTGATTACCTGAATTAAACTCACCCATTCCTGTCTATTTCAGTTCACTGTCACCCAAGATATCAATATTTAATCTTTCCATCTCCTGTTTGACCACATCCAGCTTACTTTGGTTCATAGACTTTACATTCCTATGCAATATTGATCTTTATAGCATTGGACTTTCCTTTTGTTACCAGATGCACTACAGCTGAGCTTCCTTTCTGCTTTGGTCCAGATGCTTCATTAATACTGTAGCTGTCCTCCACTCTCATGTATTGGACACCTTCGGACCTGAGCCATTCATTTTCCTATGAACAACTAATATTTACTATATTAAGGAAATGTCCATTTATTCCCATGACTTCTAAAGTTTTTAATAGAAATAGGTGCTGATTTTGTTAAAAGCATCTATTTTAAGCATCTATTCATATAACCATATGGTTTTTATTATTTATATTATTAACATGGTTAATCACACACACAATCACACACACACACATACACACATAGTCTTGTTTATGTTGAACCAATTTGTCATTACAGGTATAAATTCAACCTGCTCATAGTGTATAATCTTTCTAATATGTTATTATAGCCTACTTCCTAATATTTTATTTAAAATAATGTTCATTAGGATAGTGGTTAATATTTTTGTTTCTGTCCTTCATTTTTTTCTAGTTTAGATAGCAAGACTATTTATATCTTAGAAAGAAATTAGAAGGGTACTTTCTTTTTCTATTTTTGCAAGCAGCTTATGTATTATTAGAATTAATTGTTCTTTGAATGTCTGATAGAATTCACTTGTGAATCCATCATGTCCTGAAATTTTTACTTTAGGAGTTCATTTATGGTTTGTTCAATTTCCTCTGATATTAGATGAAGTAGTTTATTTTTTTCTTTTGTTAATCTGAGTATTTTGTAAGTATCCATCCCATATCTTCCAAGTTATTTTTGTTATCACACAATTGGGCAAAGTCACTTCTAATAATTTCCTTTATTTTCTCTATAATTGTTGTTAAGTTCTACTTTTTCATTTTCAACCAAAACAATTTAGTTTTCCTTCCCATCTCTTTTAATCTGGTTAGCTGTCTATTTTATTAATTTTTTTTAATTTTAGAAATTAAACTTTTATCAGAAACACTGGCAGTAAAAATTATTTCCCAGCTTTTTGCTTTTCTTCTTGGTTACATTGGCTTTGTCTCACAACTAATCCTTTTTTTTTTCACATTCTTTTTTTTTCTTATTCTAACTTTTATTTATTTTAGTTTACATCATTCATTTCCACGAGATTTTGAGTTACAAATTTTCTCCCCATCTTTCCCCTACCCACCATCCCAAAATAGCCATCCCATTGTATAAACCCTCCCCTAATCTATTCTCTCCTATGTCCTTCCCCATCATGCCTCTGACTTTCCAGTAGGGGAGGATGGATCTCCCTACCACAGTGCCTGTGTATCTTAAGTCCCAGTTGGATGTAGTTAATAATAATAATAATAATAATTGTATATATATATACATATATATTTTTAACATTTGATTATAGAACTTTAAATTCTAGATTCTTTCTCTTCCTCCCTCGTCACTCACCCTCACTGGGAGGACAAGCAATTAAATACAGGCTGTATATGTGTAATCACGCAGAACCTCTCCACAGTGGGCATATTGTGAGAGACTGATAATATGTCCCTCCTTCCTAT